>JANVCQ010000231.1:43163000-43219349 GCA_025531925.1 Erythroxylum plowmanianum
TACTCCACCTGTTCAACACAAAATCAATGCTTAGAATTGGAAGAAGTTCCAGATTATAACTGGTAATCTCGATTTTTACAACCAAATGCATTCGCTCAAATTCAATGACGATCATGAACAAATGCCTTCACAGAATCACATTCAAGATTTTCTTATATGAATGCAGGAATCAGATTTAATAGCATCATTTGGATAGGTAATATGTACTTCACCAGTCACATAAATAGTCGGTAATATTTTTAATCCCTTTCAGAGTAATTGCAGAAACTCAGGAACCAAAAATCAACTCAGAACTCATTTGCTGGGATCAATAATCAACCTAAATTGGCAAATACTGCAAGAAGGTTGCATAAAACACAGAACTTGATATCTACAAACAGAATTTTTGGCAACTGTTCTTGTCTAATCTCATATTTTGAGGGAGACGAGATGATCCAAAAGAAGTTTATGGTCAATAAGATTGAATCATGAGGATAAGACGCTTAATTGCAAACCTCAAATTTATTAACAAATCAGTCTCTGATGAATGCTATCAAAACTTGGCCAAGAACATTCATAGACACAGAAATTTAACTGTTCTATGAATTGTCATTCAACTGATGATAGATATAACCAACCCAACCAAAAAAAAAAAATGAAAGGAAGATTGGATTGAACGCATAAGCAAAAAACAAGAAAAAAACCCAGATCACCAAAAAAAATTTCAATAACAAAAAAGAAGAAATTAAATTTCTGTGGCTATGAATGTTCTTGGCCAAGTTTTGATAGATATAACCAACCTAACCAGTAACCACACACAAAAAATGAAAGGAAGATTGGATTGAATGCATAAGCAAAGAACAAGAAACAAAACCCAGATCACCAAAAAAAATTTCAATAACAAAAAAAAAAGAAACCTGCTTGATGATCTGTTGACGAAGATCGTCAGTGAGAACATTGCTCTTGTTGGACTGATTAGGCACAGCGAGATTTTGATTAGAGATGAAAAACGACGAAGGATCTTGATCACCAACAAAGAACCAATCAGACCCATTAGACGCACCAAGATAATGAAAACAAGGAATGTAATAGCCAGACATAGGGATTTGAGACGATGCATTTGATCTGGGCACAAACTCGGGGGCTTGAGCGTTGAACTTGAAGGACACACTCGAATTACCACTACTACTACCGCCGCTACTATTACTACTGCTACAACTGTAACTGGGTTTACTTGTTTCTTTCATTTTCTTCTCTATAAAGCTTGCTTCTTCCTTGATCTTTTCCTCTGGTTGTGCTTGTGACATCTTTGTTTTATCACTTTCTTGGTCTGTGTTGCATAAAGTTTCAATCTTTAACACTCTCTCTCATGTGGGTATGTATGTTCCTACGATTAAGAATGAATGAATGTGTTCTCTCTCTCTCTCTCTCTCTCTCTGTTCCTGAAGTTTAGTAACTGTATTGTGAGATATTGAATCCACCTTTCGCGCCCAAATAGAGGTTGCTTATTACATGAGACCGTTGCTTGTGGGTTTGACCAGCTTTCTTTTTTCTATTTTTTTTGAAACTTTGATTTTTCCCAATTTGGTATTTTTTATATTTACCTTTTTAATGCACAAAATTTAGGGCAAAGGGTGGTTGTACCCGATTCTCAGTGTTATCCTGTGTCCTGAAAATTCCATCTATTCATTAACATTATCTTTTTAATGCACAAAATTTAGAAAACAGAGTGACTCTTCCTGATTCTCAGTGCCACCCTATTTTTTTTTTTTTTGGTTTCTCACGAGATGTTCTAGGAGGGTCTCAACTATGGAAAGACATCTTTAAGCCATTCACATCCAGATTAATTTCCGTTCGAGCCGGGTAAATCCCTTGCGGGAGGCAAAGCTCTGGCTCCAAGTTTTAAACGTCTGCATATATAAGAACGATTCGAACTCGTGACCTCACTTAAACCAAAAGAGCCCCTTATTAACTCACCTGTGCCCTGAAGTTAGTGCCACCCTATGTTTTAAAAATTCCATCCGTTCATTAAAATGTTAATGCATTGATGGAATTCCAGGATGGCATTGGAAATCAAGCATAAGAGATTTGATCTCCAAAATTTATGGACCAATGACATGTTAAGATAAAATAATTTTATATGTCTTATTTAATGACATGAAAATCCATCCCTAAATAAATAATTGTATAGTTTATATAAACGATAATGGCCGGAGTCATTTAGACTCGAACTAGCTAGAAAATTTTTGCTTGAGTTTGGATTTAGCTTGATTATTTTTTTAATTTACTCAAAATAACGTTATTTTCTTAAATTTTTTTTGCAAAATCCAAAAAAATTTCTTAAGAAAAGCTTAAACTTGAGCTTAATTGTCAAACCCAATAATTTAATTTTTAGTCATTTTTATAACGATATAATTTCGATTGAACATTTTAAATCATAAATCTCTTATATTGCCGGTTTCAATTCTAGTCTATTTTTAAAAACATTGACTGATACAGCCCCTATAAATAAAAAGAGCCAATTATTGAATAAAATGCAATGCCATTTATACCAAAGAAAAATATTTTAAATAAAATATTACTTAATTAATTAATTACTTATTCTTAATATAGGAGATGAAATTCATTCACATAATTCTACTCTAACCATTGAATGAAGAATGTCTTCTTCGTGGAGTCATACAAAATGAATGATTACACCAATAGTTCACACATAATTTCATGTTTCATACTTTGTATGTGTTCCCTAACCATTTAGCCATTCAAATTTAATTTGTACATAAGATACAAATCTCGTATTTACTAATAAAAATCTAATATCATTTCTATATGTTAAGAGTGATTAATAATAAAATTATTATTAATTATTGAATCGAATTTATTGCTTAATGTAAATTATCAATTAATTCAATAATTAATTTTAAATATATAATCAAATATTTTTAAAACTTTTCTTCACCCTGAAAAGTTTTATATGATATCGAACCTAATTTTTTAATTATCTAAATTCAATTCAAAATTTAATCAATTTCCTAATGTTTAAAAATCATATTGAAAATTAAACAAGTAAGATAAAATATATAAAGTTTAAAATGTTCAACTGATATTAGACATTCTAGTTAATAATTGAATAAAATTAAATAATTTAAAATATGATTAAAATAGACTATCACTGTTGATTGCAAATATTGAAGTTTAATTAAAAAAGTTATTAAATAAAAATTAATTGATTTATTTTAGTTTATAAAACTAATTAGTTTACAAAAACTAATCGATTATCAATAACAAGAGTTATTAAAATAAATCAAATTAAAAACTAAACAAAAAAATTGATTAATTTAAAATTTTTATAATTAAACTATCCGTAACGGGTAGGTTTTTTTTATCGGATCAACTTTAAGGACTATAGACATATTCTCAATGGGCCTAAGAAGTTAAAGGTTTGGTTTGGGTTTGATTTAGGATTAAAGTCAGACTTGGGTCTCTTTCCAATACCCAAGAAAGAAGAAAAACTTAAACCCAAGTATCAACTTTTAGCAAGATTCAGGTAAGATCAGAGCCATGAATCAAAGTCTTAGCCTTTCATTTATCACTCTCGTCATCATCTTCAAAGCACACACCTTGTAGACTATGCCACAGACACTATGAATCACCCTACTGTATAGGAAAACAATCATTCACCATAAGGTTTTGGAAGCCATGCGAGCTCCAAACTCATCAATAACAACAAAGTGAAAACATAGAAGATGACCAGTCAAAAGTAGTATTGGCAAAGTACTCAAAATCAAACCCCATACTGTCCTATCATAGGTAACACCTTTATCCACTGCTATTATATCATTGAAATTAATCATACACTTGAAGATGACATCTCATGTTGTGTCCAAAATTTGGAGATCCACTCAAATTCTCATTGTTCTAAGTGTTAAGGCAAAGAGAAATTGAATAACCACAATTCAATTTGATTAATATTTTTTATCTTATAAATTTGATTCAAAAACCCATTTGAGGATTCTTTATATATATATATATTTCTTTCAACTACTTAAATTAACAATAATAACAACAATTACTCAGTAAAAATCTCGCTGAAACGTAAGGTTTAGAGTATGTAATTTTAGGGTTTGAAAAAGTCCTATAGTATGCAGTCTTACATCTGATTGATAGAGACTATTTCGACTTTCAACTGCTTAAACCACTTTTAAGAAATAGACATGATCATGGTATTCATTTCTAATTAACAGAATCCTAAGTAACATAGTTGATTAAATTAGTAGGAATCATGTGCAACTGGTCCATGGTTTCCAATTCCAACAACTCAAGATCCATAAGATACTAATTGAATATTCAATTGGTAAATGTACTGCTAATATTCTCCAACATATTAATTCAATATAAAAAATGGGGACAAAATCCTTGACTTGAAGAATTGGTAACAATATGGTTTAATTTTTTGTAAAGTTTGGATTTTTTTACACTAATAATGATCCTCTCTAGCTGGTCATTGAAGGAATCTTCAATTAGGAGTGGTTTTCTTAGTGGGACCAATGACATTAATCTTGATCTTATCTACCATTTAGATGCAGTTGCTAATATTCTATAATTTATTTCTTCCAACAATAACAAATCGGTAAAAATTACACTGATACACAAAATCGGGAAAAGTTAAATAATACACGCCTTATCTCTAACTAATAAAGAGGTTGTTTCTAAATGATTTACTTGTTAACTCCATTTGGAAGGATAATTTAATGAGAGGTACCGTCATTTTCACTCAATTTCCTTCACCAAACAATAAATACCATATTTAAAGTAGCCATATCAATGTGGGCTCCATCATTATATTTTGTCTATAAGATTCTCTCTATTATTTTTGTTTGTGAGGGAGACTGTTTTGTCATGCACACAAATCAAACACAAGCATTGGGTTGTGTTTTCTTTTTAATTTTGTTTCCTTTCAACTATTATTATGATGATGGGTTAGGTGAAAGGCTACAAACATTTGGACTTTTAGGTGCTGACTAATTAAGAACTTTGTTTGGGGACTCCATGATCATGATCACTAGTACTTTACTTCTTCACCTGGCACAACATGATATATATGCTTACCAAGTTGATTCTGGCACCTGTATCGTTATGCTTACAAGCTGTTTTGCTTAATTATGAGTATTTTTTCCCAAAATAGAAAGAACCAACTTCTTGGTTTTAGAGAATATGCAAATTGGTCTTGTCATTAGAGGGGAAGAATTGCCTCAAGGGTTAGGAAATAGTCAAAAACCAGATCTTGATGTTGGGGTGAAAATCAGGATTTAGAGCATTAAATATGCACCTCGTTGTTCACAAGGGTGTGATCTGCTCTTAGGCCTGAGGTCATTTTCTGTTTTAGCAGAAGTTTTCTTGTTTTCCAAACAGATTATAAGTGTGAGATATCAGAACTTGTAATTTATGGGTCTTGAACAATGAAAAGCTCTTGAAACAGTAGATGAACACAAGAAAATACAAGAAGAACAAAATCCTCTTATTCTTCTCAACTAATATAAGATAGGTCTGGATCTGGTTTTGTCATCATGTACAACCAAACCACTTTCATGTACAGCCAAGAAGCTTTCATCTATTAATTGTACATTGAAATAATGTCTTTGGTGGCATGTTATGCTCATCCAAGTAAATCACAATAATTCTCATTATGTCACACTCATGATCCCAGCATGCAACTTTATGTACCAAGCGTCCCCAATTTTAATTGTTCACAACGAATCTTGAAGGGAACACCAACATTGAATCCTATCTAACCCAAGTGCTGTCATGGTGACCAAAGCATGAAGATGAGTGAGGTGTAAAAGTTGATTATGGTTGGAATAACCTTTTTCTTGGAAGGGTTTGCTTGATTTGCTATGTGATCCTGAGATAAGAAAGAAAATTTATACTGAACAGGAAAAAAGGTTGCCTTTTCTCTACAAGATTTCTTATCCATCAGAGTTAGCAGTGCAACGACAAAGTTTAGAATGAAAAGATGTGAGGTTTGATCTCATGAATCTTTTGGAAACAACCAAATCAGGATGGGACGAGATGAAATGTTCCTAGTCACTGTTTAATTGCCTTGGAAGACAGCAAATTGGACAGAAGACTTGGAATCTTTAAATAATTCCAGATTCAGAGATGGTGGTTTGCTTCAAGAATCATTTTTTAATCTTTGTCTTTCTGGGAACTGCTTGAGAATGTGTGGTCGTTAGGCTAAAGAAAAATCCTACAGCTTTTCGTCGTTCTCCACAAGCAAATTCACCAAACCTAAAGAAAGATCAACTGAATCCCCAAACAACAACTTCAAAAGGGGACATCTTGTGAATGTTAGCCAATTCCTCCTGCATTCTCTGCTGTTCAGCTTACTAAAAACCATTCTTCGGAAGCTCACATAGACTAGAAATTATACATCAAATGTTTCATTAGAATAGGTTAATTTCCATAGAATGAGGATGAGTTTGATTGTTATGATAATTATATCATCATAGATTTCTTATGCCAATTCCGTGAAAATACAGAACTCAATGTCAATTCACAAGAAAAGCTAAACCTGCAAAATTTCACATCCTCTATCACACTCTCAAGATCCTCGCTCCATTATGTAAATATATAGTATTATTTCTGTGTTCATATGATCCTCCCATGCGTAATTTTATCTGCAAAATTCATGGTGGATATACCCTATACATCATCTTTTCTCGATCTTTGAACATGGCTTTTCCAGATGTAACCCTCAGATTTTGCATCTTCATCATCTTCCATGCTGTCGCCTCCGGTGTTTCCTGCTAATTGGAAAGGACCTTGAGGAGAGCCAGATTGTGAACTGGCAGCCTTTGCAGATTCACCATATTGATCTTGGGACATCCATAAACCTCCCAAAACAACTACAGATTGGTTTGCAGAGCTAGCTGAAGTTGGTGGCATTCTTCTTGTATGAAGTCGATATTTCTGCAAGATAGTAAAAATTATCGATCAATCTTCTGCATCAATTAGAACTATTCACATCTTCATCAGTAAGAAGCAAAGTAAATTGTTAAAAGAATTCCAACATTTTCTTTCACTATTCTCACGCTTCCCCAGATCAAACAGCAACAGTGCAAGGTAGAAAACGAAGAACTCACTTGCAGATGACTCTTTACTTCATCATTGGTCAAGCCATCAACTTGCATAAGCTCTCTAATTTGCTTTGGAGTAGCAACTGCAAAATTTAAAGAAAAATCAGTTTGGATAGAACTTGAGTCACACCTTATAAATATAAAACAGCACGGAATGGAAAATTTTGCTAATACAATCAACACAGGACTTGCATACGAATTCAAGTTTAAAAAGACATAACATACTAACCTTGACAGCCTCCAAGTTGCTGTAAAGCACTGACAAACCGCCGGTGCAACTCAGGTGACCAGCACCTCCTCTGCTTCCTGGAAGACTGTTGCTGAGATGATTGAGGTCCATTTCGTATATTTGACTGGGAATTAGGAGCAGAAGATGAAGCTGATCTACTACAGTTGAATCTTGAACCAGCAGAGCTGGATTCCTCCCTCACGTTCTTGATTCCAGGAGTCAGAAGAGAGAGACCAGGAACTGGTAATTCCTCTTTATCACTACCATGCTTCTTTGATAATACAGAGCAAGACTTCAACGGAATTAGTGCTCTTACTCCATTTCTGTTCTTGCAGGCCTGGACTACATCATCATTTCCACACAAATTCCCTTTCTTTGAAGTCTATCAATCAAAAGAGGGAAAACAAAAGTCAATTTCCATTTTATAGTTCTCCTGTTGTATTAAAAAGTTTGAACTTTGAGACGCTTAAGATATGTTTCACATCAATTTTACTCGTTTCCAAATTAGCTCTTATACCTTAGACTCTAGTTGGGGATTTGGTTTTGAATCAAAGATGGATTTTTCAGTAGATGTTCGATCATCAGTGTTCCATAACTGAACAGAGCTCATCCAGTTTTTCTTGTCTCTAGAGTCCTTCTCCTTCATTTCACCATTTTCATTGTCATCACAGTTTTTCTTCAATGGAATGAACTCTTCTAACACTGGTTTACTCTTTGATGCTGCGCATTGCATTGCCTCTTCTTTCAGAAATAGAATCGCTGCAATGAAAGAAAGTCTAACAGGATCAAAAATCACATAATCGGTCAAACAAACCATTAAACACCCAATGAAGAACCAATATTCACAATCATCTTTAAAGAAGGAAAAAAATAAATCTTTTGAATCGACATATTAAGGCGATTTAAACCCATTATCCAAAGTTCTCATCCCGATCAAAAACAACCTAATAAGAGCGAATAAACCCGTTCTGTTGAAATCTCCATTACATTGCTTAAAAACACGATAGTTCAAGAAACCAACCATCGTTCAAGAGGAGCATGCAAAGAGGGAGTTCGCGTTTAAACGCGTCGATCTTCCTCATCTCATCTTCCAAAACCTTTACAAAACCATCAACTCTAGAAACCTTGTCGGAGACATCTCCGATCACCGACAACTCCTTAAGAAAGTCGCTGACAGTCTTAGGAACAAAAGTTGGCCTGAAATCCAAGCTCAGTTCAGGTGGTGGAAGAGAACCCATTTGAATACAATACCTCCCCAATTCCTCAACACTCTCTTTTCACCAAATTACCCAACCAAAACAATGTATACAATCAAAGACCAAAGCTTTCGAAAGAGAGAGAAAGAGGCAAAGAAAGTAGAGAGAGGAGGAAAGAGATGGCGAGATCTACATGAATATATAGAGAAAGAAGAAACTAGAAAAGGGTTTGGCTTTATATGTGGGTTTTGTTTGGGAAAGCAGAAAAGAAAAGTTCTTTTTTGTAGAGAGGGAAGGAAAGAGAAAGTGAAGGAAAATGGAGGAAACGGAAGGAAAATAAATGGAACTGAGGAGGAGAACAGAAGATAAAGAGAATCTACAAGTGGGTGTGTATTATTCTCTTTTTCTCCTTTTGTACGCAACTTTTTAAAAAAGAATAATTGAAAATAGAAAATAATAAGAAAATCTATTTCGGGTCGTCGCATATTTTATCTTTCAGATATTCGGTTAAAAAATTAAAAAAATTAACATTTATGCCATTTTTTAATAGTTTATTTTTTATTTTTTAAATTAATAATTTTTTATAAATTAAAAATCAATTAATTTTAATTTAATGATATTTTTATTAAACAATATATTCAAATTCTTTAATTTTATTTAATCTTTAACTGATTTTACGATTGTTTAATATTGATTAAACGTTAAACTTCTTATTTTATCGATTTAACTTTCGGTTCAATTTTTAAAACATTAATACTTACCTTGTAAAAAAAAGGCAATATGATATGGTCGACTCTTTATTATATTAATCAATATTCTAAAATGTAATATAAAGTTTTATAAATATACAAATGATTTTATGTTCTCTTTTTTTCTACAATATATAATTAAATTGTCAAGTTTCAATTTTTTTAATTTTTTAAAGAGATATATAGCAAAATCCATACCACTACAACAGGAAAATTACCTCAGATAAGCTCAAGACTCGTTCTTTATAAAAACACGATTTGATTTTCTTTTTTAGTTTTTATATATATATATATATTAAAAAACAAAATAAAATTTGAAATTTCAGAATATTTGAGTTTTAAATTAATATTGGTATTAAGATTAATCCATAATTTGAATTTCACAAAATATTTCAACAACTTACTTTTTTTTTTTGCTTATAAAGGGTAATAAAACAAACAAATCCCACACAACTTAAACTACAAACACCTTATTAACGCAATATTCTGCGTTACAAAGCTCATTGCTTGTCTCGATAGATAGATGAGCTCTATAACGATCGTCGGAAGCTTTTGAAGTATATATAAACTTGGACTAGATAAAACTGCTAAAAAAATCAGGCTATCTGCAGGGTAATTTCAAAAAACGCTTACTTTACTTGCCTAGAGTACTCTTTGGAAACTCTTTTTGAATGAAGAAGAAGAAAGAGGCAGAACACAAAAGGAGGGTGGTCCAATTCCAAACTCAAAAATGTGTGAAATGACTAGCTCCTTTTTGTGCCCCCTAAAGGCTTTGAATTAACCAAAGTGTTGAATCAGTCTTATTTGACTGCTTATTAAGATTTCTTCTCTAAAAACACTAATCTCAATCTCAATCTCAAATCCATGTGTAGTCAAAAGGAGAGATACCCTTTTTGTGTTTAGTTTTTAAGATCAAGAAGCATTCATATGTTTTGAAGGGAAACAAGAGACCACCTATATGGAATACAAGTGCAATGAGATGTGAACACATCTCATATAACATTATATGCATTACTTGGCCATGCCTTAGTTTTCTTCCATGTTTTAAAAGTCAAATAACTCGTTTAACAGTAAAATCTTTGAATTGGTTAACGATTTTGTTCAGTTTTCAACTTTTTAATTTGATTTAATTTCATAATCTTTTCTATTAGAAACCAATCAATTTATATAAATTAATTAGTTCTTTTTTCGACGAATAAGAATAACCTTCTTTAATTATTTTTTAAATTTTTTCAAATTTTAATCAATTTTATAACGAACTAATATCAATTAAATCTTTTAAATTTTAAATTTTTTGATTACCGATTTAATTTTTAAAAATATTGGTTTTCTTCCCGACAAGTTATTGTACATAACAATAATATTAACACACCATATGCTCTATGTTTAAGATTCTTCTATGCTCTTGGTCAAGTGGCCTTTTGCCTTTTTTCACAAATTTCAAAGGGAATCCACTACTTTTGCATCTCATATCCTAATTGGGCGGATTAGAACATCTTTGTTTCATTCCAAACCCTAGTTTACGGTCACCATTTGATTCACACCCATACGCAACCTAAAAGAATCTAATGGAGTACTTTCTATGACCAAGATTTCTAAATTAGCATAGAAAGTGGTACAAAGCAACCAATTTTTATAATCACTTTGCTGTTTTCTAAATCATCAATTGCTCCATTGATACCGATTCCTTTGTCATTATAGTTTCTAAGCTTTCCTGTATTTTACAATATCCCAATTCAATAGTCTCTGCTTACTTATGATAGGATTTAACTTCAATTTAAGAATAAAACAAAACATCAATAAACTTAAAAATCCATTTTTTGGTTTGTATCCAAATCCTATTAGATGGATGATTAGCTAACATTTAGAGCATAAAAATGGGAAACAAAATCTCATGAGTTGTATTGAATCGTGAAGTTGAAGAAAACCGAGATTCCTGACCATGAATGAGATGTAATATCAAATTCGCCTTTTCAAAACCCTATTTGTTGTGACTTGTGTCAATTAGTTAACACATTCAAGTTTTATTTTTTATTTTTTAAGTCTAGAGATAGAGGAATCTTTGGGGTGTAATGACCAAATTCTCACATTTTCTTTTTTTTTTTTCATTTGTTATCTTATTATTCAAATACATATTTTACCAATGGTAAAAAAGAAATCTCTTTTTTAACTTTTGAAAAAATTTCTTATAATTTTCATTTTTATAAAATCTAGTAAAAATAATATCGAAACATAAACATTATGAATATTAGATTTGAATTAATTACCTGATTCTAATATATTATCTTAACTTAGTTGTTAAATCTGACACGAATTAATTAAATTTGACATAAATTAATAATTTTAAGATAATTATAATAAGTTATTATTTTAACTTTAAAAGTTGAGTTAATAATTAAAATTTAAGAGAAAATATTTTTTGAGAAAGCTAAAATCTAAAAAAACTAAAATTCTAAAGATAAGAAGAAATGAAGGTGGAGGAGAGGAATAAGAAGAAGAAGAAGGTGCACCGCGAAAAGGACAACCTTTACAACCATTAGATTCCACATGTCCCGCTCCATAGACCGAAGAATCTCTCACTATCAAATTCAATCACTTGGTTAATGTTGACGGGATGGGATGGGATCCACTAAAACGACAAATAAATAAATAAGAGTTTTTAACTTTTTATATATCAGATAGGTTCTGAAACGTGTCGTTTGGTTTTGGATTTCGATTAGATCCCACACCGGTTTCCCGCATCTCTATTGGTTTTTGTCGGATGCTTGTGACCAAAGAATCTGCCATCCACTCCCCATTTTACCCCTTTCATTCTTGACTTTTGGCATCCAAAGTCTCACCACCAATTGTTATTAAAAATTAAATATTTTATTAATTAATTAGTAAATTTTTATAAATTAAAATTAATTAATTAATTTTTATTTATAATATTTTAAATCAAATTTCAAATTCTTCTATTAATAAAATTTTTTTAATCATATTTTAAATTTTATTTATTTATTTTATTTTATAATAATCTAATACTAATTGAACTTTTTAAACCTTAAACCTCTTATCTTACTCGTTTAACTTTTAGTCATGCTTTTAAAATATTCGAAATTTTGTACTATAATTTCACCGATTATAAGCCTCCTTCTGACTTATTTTTTATTTAATTTTTTAATAAAGAATCTATGTTTAGATTTTCTTAATTCGTAAGTAATAGATTTTAAAATGTATATGAAAATTATTAATTATATACTTAAAATAATTTAAATTAAACAACAGACTCAATTTAAATAGTTATTGTTTATTATTTATTTAATTATGATTTGATGTAAAATACCGTTTCTTTTCTTTAGTATTATAAATTATGATGTGTTCAACCAACTTGTATTATTACACTCTGTTAGTTTTTGATTAGTATAAATAAAAATTAAAAATATGCAAAGATTTATTAGTTATTTATAAATTTAAATTAAACAATATACTCAACTCAAATAATTATTAATTCTTATTTGTTTATAATCTTATAATATCATGGACTATAAAATTTTGAATGTGTTCGATAAAACAAAAATGCAACTCATGTCATTGCACCAACTTGTATTATTACCAGGAGGCAGAGGATTCATTAGAACAAGAAAAATACAGAATTGGATTTTAATAATTTTATATAAAAAAATAAGAGATTTAAGGTTTAATCGATATTAAATCATCGTAAAATTGGCCAAAAATTGAATAAAATTAAAATAGGATTAACAGAGATTGTCCTCTTACATCGAAGAATTTAAAATTTAATTTAAAGAAAAATATTTAATTAATTTATTTTAGTATATAAGAAGTTATTAATTATAAAAATTGACCAATTAATTAATAAACTTACGAGTTTTTAACATAAAAAATTATTTTAAAAATCAAATTAAAAAGTTTAAAATTAAAATAAAAAATTAGAATATTCAAAATTTTTATAATTAAATTAACTGAACCAATTTAATTTTAAGGACAATTAGTGTCAGCCCTAGGCAGAGGCAGGCAAGACATCTACTCAACTCATCATAAAAAAAACCCTATTTAATGTTTTTGTTAATTAGCAGTATAAAACTAAAAAAAAGGCTCCATTGTTTAATGTTTATACAAATATATAAATTTAAGTATATTGTTAATTTATTAATTTTTTTTAAATTTTACTCGAGGTCTATAAAATGATAAGAACGGTCCGAGGACAATGTGGAAAATATTTGCAGAGTAGGTATGGGTTTGCCATCTTCTGAAATATTCTGATGCAAAAACAGTCAAAAGAGAATAAGATTCTCTTAATAGCTGCCCTCAGATGAAAGTAATGATAGGTATGGAATTGAGTACAGGTCATATGAGGATGATAGGACCTTTGGGGTTTGGACTCTCCCAAAAAAAAAAAAAAAAAAAGGGGAAGTTTGGTCAATTCCAAAAAAGATAAAACCAAAAGGGAGGCGTGGAATTTACTCTAAGAAAAGAAAGGAGGAAAAGGAGGAGTTGTGGTGGCTTGACCTAAGTGATAGCCAACTAATTTGATACCCAAAAAGCAAAGCATCTTTTTTTTTTTTTTTTAAAGAGGATACTCTCTAGGAATCCAAGAAATGGTATCTCCAAATATTTAAAGTGTTTCGTAGTTATCTACTTCCATAAGTTTCTCTCTCCTTAATTCTAATGGAAGACTTCTCAATCCATAATAATTTTGTTAAAAATATTAATATTTTAAAAATTAAACCTGAAGTTAAACTAATAAAACAAAAGATTTAAAATAAGATTCAACTGATATTAGATCGTTATAAAATTAGATGAAGATTGAATAAAACTAAAAAAATTGAAATACGATCGAAAGAGACTATCTTAATATATCGAAAAATTTGAAGTTTAACTGAAAAAGAGATTGTTAAATAAACATTAATTAATTTATTTTAGTTTTTAAGAACTTATTAATTTTAAAAAATTAATAATTAATTAATAAATTAATCAGTTTTAACAACGAGAATTATTAAAATAAAATTTAACCGAAAAGTTGGACAGTTCAAAGTTTTTACAATTTAATCGGTTTAATTTTTTGATCATTAAAAATATTACATATTTTAAATATATATTTTTAAATCAAATAATAAATTCAATTTATTTGTCTGTCAATTCAAGGTAGAAAATATTTGCATCTTCACAAATATTTTATTTTTAATATGAATTTTTCTGATCTCTCATTCCCCTAAAACTTGTAGCAAAAGATCAAAGTGCTCAAAACTTTGAGTTGATAATAAGAAGTTGGTGTGTCTTCATTTTAGTGTATGTTTGGTGAGGTGGTGAGATATTAATGATCCATAATGGCTAAGATCCAATGATAATGCATTGTTTCATAGACCAGCAGAAGTGGAAGCACTAGAGGAGTGCTGATACTAATAACTAAGTTGATGAACTTAAGAGGGCTTGCAGATATTTCCTCATTGAAGCAATTAAGTAAGGTTTTGCATGCCATGGTTGTTGTGATCATTGATTCTTACCAAGAACACTTAAATGGAGAAACTAGCTCTAAACTAGAATCGAATTTGGCCTAATCCAATTAACAAGATACAAACTATAACATTTTTCTTGAATTTTTAGGATGATTTATGTAATGTAATAACAATTTTAAAGTAGATTTAGATGTTAGTGGTTCAATCTATGTTATATTTTAACAAAACAAAAATGAAAAACAACTAAGGAACATGTTTGGTTAGAAAATACAAGAAAATTTAATTTTTAAAAGTCAACTCAATATAAGAGTATTATAAATAGAATACCTAATATACATAATAACAACAACAATCTAGTAAAATAGTACGTAGCCTTATTCATAACTAGTAGGGAAATTGTTGCTTCAACCCTAATATGAAAACAAATAAGAAACTTATGCACACATTTTTTTAAATATTTAGATACGTACCAAAATAATAAAAATTTGACTCAAGAAACATAGTTATAGAGTATTACAAGAAATTTCCTTTTCGGATATATATTACCGAAGTAATTTTGTCTCATGTACAAAAAGTTATAGCCTTTAAAAATTAAGGAACAGATCTTCTGTTCTAGTTAATCAGTTCCCTACCTTGTTCTATTAAATCTCATTCATATTTTTATGAAGGGTCTATATAAATGTATGAATAAAATTAAATGACATAGGAGTGGAACACTCTAATAGAAATATAGATCTTGTTCCTAAAAATTAGAGATTTTTTTAAGCGCGATTTCTTCCTTTCTTATTTAGTTTTGCCGGATCTGCTTGCTCGAAGAACTTGTACATTAGACATTTCAATTCATATTTTGAGTTGAATATGTCGTTTGATTTGAAATAGGGACTTTTTCAAATAAATTAATTGGCAAATTATTGTGTATGCATTGTAAAAATATAATTTATGAATTCTTTGTTATTAAAGAAAAAATGACATTTCTCTTATTCCTTTAGTAGTATAGTCTAAAAATTTCATCCATCTTTGGCAACTGTGGTTGATCCACTGGCAGAAATGACAAGTTTTGTGAAATGTGGTTCGAACCCTTGAACTTTGACATGATTCAATGAATGGTCCAAGTCGCTTTCACTATCAAAGAAAGCTAACAAAACCCAAATTTCGATTGAATCCAAAGAACAAATGAAGATACCTTATATAAGGGGTATTGCTATTGGAAGAGGACAAAGCACAATTCCCTTCATCAACCACACACCCTCCCATGAGTGTCTTTCACGTGATGACAATGCTCCATTTTTCATGGCACTTATTCCTACCCTTTCCTCACGAGAGGGTATCTCTTCTTCTTGTCCTTATTGTTCTTTTGTCTTTGGAATGGAGATGCCAAAGTCTTCACTGTTCTTTGCCTGCTTTATGAGGGTTGCTATTGTCATTCTGAAGAGGGTCTTTGTCTACTTTTAGGAGTCGTTGAGTGGCACTGTTTGTTCATGCTCGGCCCTTTGCAAGATTTCCACTTACTGGACCCATCTTATTCCTCCCATGCATCACCATCTACTATTCCTCTGTTTTTGTCACCGTCAAATTTTCTAAGTCCTTTTCGAGGACAGACTTTATTATCATTCCAAAACCAGTGAATGACTTAGCACAATTCTCGTCGGCACACCCGATTTGAAGTTCCGTAATAAGACAGAATTTAGGAAGGTCTAATTTAATCACACTCAATCTGAAATTTCGTAAGAAAACATAATTTAGGGAGGTCTAACTTATAAAATCACTGAGTGACTTGCACAACTCACAAAAACAACAAAAAAGTTAATATTAATCATAAATTGAAAATATTTTATTAAAATGAATAGTAAGAAATTTGTATATTTTAAAACTAATTTATTTGCTAAATTGAATTTTAATAAAAATATTTTTAAAGGGTTTTTATTTAATAAATAGCTTTTTTGAAAATTTGAACTTTATGTATCTCAAATATGTTAAATTTAAAATATATTCATTAAATAAAAATTTAGAAAATTTTTATTTTTGAATTAATTTTATTTTTAAATTAATTATGAAATATAAATTAGAATAAATCAAAATAATTTTTATTAATTATGAATTTTAATAAAAATATTTTAAAGTGTTTTTATTTAATAAATAGCTTTTTTGAAAATTTGAACTTTATGTATCTCAAATATTTTAAATTTAAAATATATTCATTAAATAAAAAATTTAGAAATTTTTTATTTTTGAATTAATTTTATTTTAAAATTAATTATGAAATATAAACTAAATTAAATCAAAATAATTAAATTATATTACTCATAATCTTATAAAATTTTCATAACTTATGAAATTAGAAAAAATAAAAACTAACAAACTCATTCAAATAATTTAAATTTATAAAAACTAAAATAGTAGCACTAAATAGGCCCTCAATCCTTAAGTAAATGGCTCTTTTATCCGTCCATTCTATCTATGTCATTTGGCTTCTATAGACAAAAGCGGATATAAATTGATATTCATATTTAAAAATAATAGTTTTGAAAATTAATTTACAATTTAAAAATATTTAGTATAAATTTAGGAAAAATAATTTAATATATTTGACAAATTTTATCCCATCACTAAAATTTTTTCACTTCAAATTTTCTCAAATATAAATTTTTAAAAATCAGATTGAAAGTTAAGTCGGTAAGATAATAGATTTAAGATTTAAAAGATTCAACTAGTATTAAATCGTCATAAAATCATTTAAAGATTGAATAAAATTAAATAATTTAAAATATAGTTAAAAAAGATTTTGCTTAACTATCGAAAAATTTGAAGCTTAATTGAAAAAAGTTATTGTTAAACGAAAATTAATTGATTTATTTTAATTTATAATAATTTATTAATTTATAAAACTAATCGATTAATTAATAAATTAATCAATTTTTAACAACAACAGTTATTAAAATAAATCAAATCAAAAATTAAAAAATTGAATTAAAAAATTCAAAATTTTTACGGATGAATCAACTGCACGGGATAAATTTTTTAATCACCTTAAAAAATGAATGACTTGTACAACTAGTATTAAATCATCATAAAATTATTTAAAAATTGAATAAAATTAAAAATTTTGCAATATAATTGAAAGAGATTCTGCTTAATCACTAAAGAATCTGAATCTTAATTGAAAAAAGAGATTATCAAACGAAAATTAATTGATTTATTTTAATTTATGAGAACTTATTAATTTACGAAACTAACCAACTAATTAATAACCTAATTAATTTTTAACATCAATAGTCATTAAAATAAATTAAATTAAAAATTAAAAATTAAATCAAAAAATTAAAAAATTTGAAAATTTTGCGAATGAATCAGCTTTACGGGATAAATTTTTTAATGACCATTAAAAATATTGAACGGTCCTTCCAATCTTAGCCTTAATGTTGCAAAATTGCTACAATCATCTTTACCTAGAATTACAATCACTTCCAAGATGGGACTAAAATCAACCTGTCAATTCCCAATCCGAATTATGGCATCTATAATGAAGAGATAAGATAGGCTAGGGATAGGCAAGGTCGTGGTCCTGGTCCTCAGGATTACTTTACAACTAGATTCAATAGCAATGCAACGAAAATCACCGTAAAACATATATATTTTTGTAAACAAAACCAAAAAGAGAAGTGAAGTATAATCTAAATTGAGCAATATCTGCTCAATGATTAAATTTCTCGTGGCATGAATTATATATTTGTGCATCATTAAATTGTTAGATGAAATATGAGGTCCTCCAAATTCTCAAGTACTAATGCAAATATGAGTGAATTGTAAATGTATACCTTAAAATGCATTAACTGTTGGATCCTAAAATTTTTCTTTATTTTTATTTATTTTATTATTTATTTTTTTAGAATTTAGTATATTAGTTTAGCAAGCATAAGTAGAAATTAGAATTTAAAATTTAGAAGAGAAATGTTAAAATTAGGTTTGGATTATATGTTGTTAAATGAATTAAAGAGTTAAAGACATAAAAGATAAAAGAAGGGGCAAAATGAGCATAACATTAAGTGAAGGACAAAATTGAGGGAACAAGACTAATGAGGGGTATAATTGTAAGGACAGGAAAATGTGTCTAGAATTAGAAGAAAAGGAAGAAATCGTGACGAGAAGAAAAGAGAGGAGAAAAACGTAGAGAAGACAGAAGAAGAGAAGATTGTGGGAGAAGAAAGGAAGAAGAAGAAGAAGAGAAATTAACTTGTTCTAGGTAAGTTCTATAATCTTTTCTTCTCATTTGGATAGAAAAATAAAGGGATTAGAGAGAGAAATGAGTTTGTGTAAGAAGAAAGAAGAGAAACCTTAGATGGATATTGTAGATTTTCAACTAGATTTTGAGTTTAATAACCTAGATGAACTATGGATAGGTTGAGTTTAAGCTTGATTTTGGCTTTGATTATTGAAGTTTTATGAATTCCTATTTGAATGTGGGTTGAATGAGATTTTGGTTTATTTTAGGAAACCAAGAAAATCTCACTCAATAATAAAAGGAAGGACACAATTGAACTTGGATTTTCAAGTAAATTAGGTGGATAATATATTTATGGTTATCGTAATAATAAGTCAATTCTTTTTGCTTAAGTGCTTAATTGCTTGAATCGAATTGTTGTCATTGTTATGAAAATGCATGATGACTTGTTACAATGATTATGCATTAAATGATATTATGATATTTTGTGTGGATCAAAAGAGGAAAAAGAATAAGAAGTATGACAATATGATTTTTGATGAAACGAATCTGAGTATAAGAATTTGCTTGTAATTGAGCAAGAGAGGAACCATTTTGTTCATCACGTGCACGTTGACCTAAAGCTTTCTCCCGGCTGTCCGCTTATGGCATACGAGATCCTAAGAATCGAACTTGTTTTGTTCATGGTGTAAACTTCGGTTTCTCCATTTCATTCCATAGGACTCTCGAGCCGTTTATTTGTACATTGCATTTCAATTGGTGAGCATAATGCATAGCTTGAGTGTTATATTGATGGTTGTGAGTTACATTATGTGATTTGTGTGAGAATGTGTTGAACTATGAGATCGAAAGTAGGACTGTGGTTAATTGGATTGGTAAATGCACGAGATGTATACATATATATATAAGTAACATGCTTGACATGTGGCTCGTTATCACTAATTATAAATATATTAGCCACTGAGCTGTGTAGCTCAACCCACTTCTTTTCTCCCTTTAGGTGCAGAACAAGAGAATCGGTGATCCTTGCAAGTTTGGCATACTTCAAGATAGTAACTTTTGTAACTATGTTAGTGACTATTTTTGGAAAGCTTTATAAGCATATCAACATGAACATTCATTGTATTTTGTATTTTGTATTAAGCCAATGGTGTGGCTTTTGATATGTAACTAAAGCTGTTCGAACACTTTGTTTTAGTAATGAAATTGAGATTTAAAGAAGATCTTTTGAGTATGTTCATAGTTACCTTCTTTTTTTAGATTGGGAATTGTTGTCATTGATGGAATAGGATGTTGTGATAAAAGTTTGTATGTATGTTTGTTATTGGATGTTTAGGTCTGGGTTCTGGTATGAAGGTTTCGTCGCGGTGAATCTTTTCCGAGAGGTATTCTCACGGTATTTTAAGGCATTGCCCCGATGAAGCCAGAAGTTCGTCGTGACATATTTCTCTCGAATGGTGCGGGCATTGGATCTTAGGACTTCACCCCGATGAAGCAAGAAGTTCGCCCCGAAAAGTCATTGTGCTTGACCTTCATAGTTCGTCGCGACGAACCCACCAATGCTGCCATATTGAAATTTCTTGCAAATTAAATGTTTTCGACTCTCCTCTTACATGAGCCTCACCCAATCGCCTCAAGTGGTCACCTGGGGATTAGTCACGGGACCCAAACCCAACATTAACAATAGTGTAATAATGGCAAAAATTGTCTAGTCTGAGTTATACACAGATGCATTCATCAATAATCATAAAGCCAAGATCTACATTTTATTTAGAGCATTAACAACACAATAAAATTGACATACCTCCAATACTTGGTATAAAGTCTTAGTGCATTCTTTCCATCTTGGACACCAAAACCTATCAAAATCAACATCTTGTGCAAGAGAAGAAGTTAATGGTAGAAGACCCAATATTCTGTTTTCACACCTACACACCATATGCCCACAATCTCATCATATGTTATATCTTATAACATGTTCTACCTTAAGGGGTAGACAAGGATAATTGTGTCATTTCAAGAATATTATGAACTATAGTTTAATGGATCAACATATAATTATTAGGATATTATCATGTGCCTCAAATGTAATTAGTAAATTATTAACCACTTTATTATGGTTATTAAACATAAATTAGGCAATTCGATTAATGGTCATGCATATGGAATTAATGTTGCGATTATATTAGTCCACATATTTCTAACATTTTCCCACTTGGACAATATAATCAACCATCATACCAATCTCCATTATCCAAAAGAAGTCAAATAAATCATATGCAATATATTACATATGATTTGGCCCTATAGATGTTCAAATACCACAATAACCATTAAAACATCATGTATATAGTACAACAACTAGGCTGTGCATCTGTCTCCTTTTGTACCTGTCATTTTGCCAAACTACATATACGCATCAACATATATATGTCAATATTAACTAGAAGTGACTACAAACATCATTATGCATGTTTCATTTATAAAAGTCATAAGCAATCTATACAAAGTACTAACATGTTCAATACAAAATTGCAAACTCCTAGTAATCTTATCAAGCTAGGCTTATAACAATCCCTTGTGGGAGACATGTTATGCAAACACATATATAAGTAAGCCTTTTGTAAGTGAAACTGCTAACATGCTAGCTGTAGGTATATACCCAATAATATTGAGGGATTTAGTGACTTTTTCTTTAACAAAATAGTACTTTATATCAATATGCTTTGAGCGAGAAGTACTTCTAGTGTTTTTAGAGAAAGCTACAACTGTGGAGTTATCACAATACAATTTCAGCGGACTTGAAATATAGTCTACAATACCCAATGTTGAAATAAAATTTCCCAGCCATATTGCTTGACAAGTTGCCTCATAGCATACCATATATTACGCCTTCATGGTAGAGGATGTTGTGAGTGTCTGCTTGACACTTTTCCATGATACATCTCCTCCAACCATCATAAAGATGTAGCCTGAAGTTGATCTTTTATCATCTACACATCCTGCATAATCAGTGTCGTTGAACCTAACTATATCAAGAGTGTTAGTTTGCTGATAAGTCAACATATGATCTTTGCTACCCTGAAGATATCTCATGACTTTTTTAGCCGCTTTACAATGGCTAAAACCAGGATCACTTAAGTATCTTCCCAACACACCTACAACAAAAACAATATCAAGGTATGTGCATATTTGAGCATACATCAGACTACCTACAATTGAAGCATAAGGAACGACTTTCATTTCATGTCTTTCTTTATTATTTTGTGGACATTGAGCCTTCGAGAACTTGTCACTCTTCACTATTGGTGACTTTCCAGGAGAACAAGAATGCGTATTGAATCTTTTCAAGATCCGATCAATGTAAGTCTTTTGAGATAGTCGAAGAATCACATTGACTTTATCTCAAAGAATCTGAATTCCAAGTACATAAGAGGCCTCACCAAGATCCTTCATATCAAAATGGCTAAATAACAATTATTTTGTCTTAAATAATATATCATTAACATTATAAGCAATTAGAATGTCATCAACATATAATACCAGAAAAATAAAACTACTCCACTGAATTACGTTTATATAAATTGATCAACTACATACAGTACAAGACTAGCCTTATATCTTTCTACTTATCCACTTGAGTCATGTTTGATTTTGTAAACCCATTTGCACCTAATGGGTTTGCAATCCTTAGGTAGTTCAACCAACTCTTAAACTTCATTTTGTGATATGGAACTCAACTTATATTCCATTGCATTCATCCATAATGCAGATTGAGGACTATTCATGGCTTTTTGAAAACTGACTAGTTCAGTATTATCTCCCACATCAAACTTATATTCCTGCAAATAGACAATATAGTCATCAGGAATGGCAGGTCTACGTATTCTTTGTGATCTCCTGACAACAGCTTCATCATCCTCAGTATCAATGACTTCATCCTGTGGTTGAATATAAGGTTCGTCATGAGATTCTACTACAATCTGTTCAATCACAGGGTCATCAGTAGGAGCGGAAGCGACAGATACAGGGATTAAAATGTGTTCTTCTTTGAATATAATTTCTCTTGACCCTTGACTTAAACTAAATTCATCTTCAAAATAAACAGCTCTATCTGATTCTATAATTCTGGTCATGTGAGATGGGAAAAAATATCTAGAACCCCTTGATCCGACAATGTAGTCTACAAAGTAGCCACTAATAGTTTTCGAATCAAGCTTATGAGATTGCGAATTATAGGGCCTCACTTCTTCTTTGCATCCCCAAACATGAAAATGACGCAAGCTTGGTTTCTCACTTGTCCATAAATCATATGAAGTCTTTGGGACTGACTTGCTAGGTACTTGATTCAAGATATAGGCAATTGTCTTCAACGGCTCACCCCATAAAAATTTAGGCAAATTAGAATGAATCAACATACACCGTAATATATCAAGAAGTGTGCGATTTCTTCTTTTATCGATTCCATTCTGCTGAGGTGTTCCCGACATTGTATATTTTGTTTCAATACCACATTCCTGCAAGTATCTGACAAAAGGTCCTAAATTTCTCCCACTCCTATCATAACGCTCATAATACTCTCCACCTCTCTCATAATTAACTACCTTGATTTTCTTCCCCTTTTAAAGCTCACCATTTGTCTTGAAGATCTTACATGCCTCCAAAGATTCAAAATTTTCATGGATGAGCTCCACATGACTGTACCGGAAAAATTATTAATAAAAGTGATGAATTATTTATAACCACCTATAGGAGGCAGAAAAAATGCTCCACATATATCAGTATGAATCAACTCCAACAATTCTGAGCACCTGTTTGTTTTGCTTCTTCTAACCTTACAATCAGCACAAGCAGTGAAATCTAAAAAGTCAAAATCCTAAAGTACACCACCTTTTACCACCTTCTCCATTCTGTTTCTAGAAATATGACCTAAGTGTTTGTGCCATAACATAAAAGATCTCAAATCCAACCTCATATATTTGGAACCATCAACAGTATTAAGAGAAGAGGAAGAAGTAATAGTAACAACATCATTCAACTCAAGTTTGTATGAATTTTCACATAAAATTCCATTTCTCTCCAAAAGAGAGTCACGATACAAAGTCAGTTTTTCAGTTCCCAAAAGAAGACTACAACCTAGTCTATCCAAAATGGATACAGAAATCAAATTCCTCCTAATAAAGGGTAAATAAGCGACATCATGTAACACTAAAAGATGTCCTGTATTTAACTGTAGTCTAACTGTCCCAAAATTTTCAACTTTGACTCTCATGTACACATGTTGCTCAGAACTAGTTGACCTTCTTCGACTTGTTAGTTTTTGCAAGGAATTCATAACATGAATTGTTGCTCCAGTATCTAACTACTAAGAGTTGTACTTCCTTTTGAAAATCTTATTCTTTTAACTAACAGAAGATGAGCATATCTGTCTACTTCCTTTAGTACTAACAACCTTCTTCTTGAAAGGCTTTTGGTCACTTGAGCTATTAGAAGTGAACTTTCTATTTTAAGAATTGTTGTGGTTTGTCATCATGGAGATGCTTCTTGCCTCTCCCTTTTTCATATCATCCTCTTTTTTAGTAAGAATAGCAGTCATCTTCTCAACAGTCCATTGTCCTTTTGAGCATTATAGCTTGACATGATCGAATTAAATTTAGAAGGAAAAGTCCCCATCACAAATCATACCATGTAATCCTCACTAAGGTCCATATCCATAGCCTTAAGCTTAAGATAACATCCTATGAGCTTATCGATGTGAGCCCTAATGTCACTTCCACCATCATAAATAGTGTGCAATTCATGATATACATGTTGAAACAGAATCATGCAATTCATGCTCTTTTTCTCAAAATTAATTATATCATTAATGTTAGAGTTCCTTAAAGAAATATAGAACTCATTCACATGTAACAACAATTTATTAAATATTACAACCAAATCATCGATATACTATCGAAAGGATAGAAAAATTGTATAGTTCATAATATTTCAATAAAATTTCTTCACCATATTAAGAATCCTACTAAGTAGTAATTATCGACATGAAAAATAATTACCCATATCGATCTTAACGTTATTTTAGAGGAAAAACACAAAATTTTAAACATACATTAATATTTAAAAAGTTCCTTATCATAAATAGTTTCATATACTCAATTCTACGATTGGTAAAATAAGCATTCAATATTGTCAACAAATAATCATGTTTATGTTACAATAAGATTAAAATAATTAGAATATAAAAAAATTGCTAATTAATCTTGGGCATAAACATATGGAAAAATAAATTAAAAAATGGAGCAAACTGATGAAAAATTGGTCAAAAATGGACCTTGCACGTGCCCCCATGCGCATTGTGCAGAATTTTTAAAATTTTTAATATTACAAAATTTTAAAAATATATATATTAGTTAAGGGTTGGGATGACACCGTCTGGGTCGTCCTTGACCCTTGACTCCGGTTTGTGGGTCAACCTGGGCACCGTTGGGAGACCTGATGGTAGCTCCCTCTTTGGCCTTTGATTTTCGACAATTTTAGAGGCGTTTTCTTCCATTTTTTATGCTTTATGGATTTCCCATATCTTTCAGCTAAAAGTGCTCCAAAATATGAAACCTATTTCAACCATGAAAGAAAACATGAAACCTTTCAAAATCTGACCAAAAAATCTGTGTTTCTTTGTCCAAAACAAAGGTAAAAGGAAACAATAACAACCAACAACGGTTTCTACACCTTCATTGCATCATTTCGAAAACATTTTTGTCAAAAAACTGATTTGAAAATATGAGTTTATACCTAAAAACGAGCCCTAAAATCAAATGACCATGGAGCTCTGATACCAATTGTTATACACAGATGCATTCATCAACAATCACAAAGTCAAGATCTATATTTTGTTTAGAGCATTAATAACTCAATAAGAATGACATACCTCTAATGCTTGGCATAGAGTCTTAATGCATTTTTTCCATCATGGGTACCAAAACCTATCAAAATCAACAACACCTTGTACAAGAGAGGAAGCTAATGGTTGAAGACCCAATATTCTGTTTTCACACCCACACACCATATGCCCACAATCTCACCATATGTTATATCTTATAACATGTTCTACCCTAAGGAGTAGACAAGGATAATTGTGTCATTTAAAGGATGTTATGAACTATAGTTTAATGGGCCAACATATAATTATTAGGGTACTATCATGTGCCTCAAATGCAGTTAGTAAATTATTAATCATCCTATTAATAAACATACATTAGATAATTTGATTAATGGTCATGAATATGGAATTAATGTTGCGATTATATTAGTCCACTTATTTCTAACAGTCTAGTCTAAAGGCAACGGGCTTAATTGAATTGATAGGACTTAAAAACTTTAGGTCGAATTCGAACTTGGGTTGTTTTATTAAAAGATTGAAATTGTTAATTTTGAAAAATTAAATGAAAATTAATTAGACCCAACCGAAATTATGTTTAGGTTTGAAATTTTGAAACCTGTCGAACCTCGGACTGAACCTAAATCTAAATACAAAATTTTGGACCAAACTCAGGCTGTTATTGTCATCCTTACATAGAGTCATTAGTTCAATTACTTTTGAGTTTCAATTAGTAAGTTTTTTTATATTTATTTCCTATTTGATGTAATTGAGATCAATTTATTAATTATTAAAAGTTATTCTTTAATTGTACTCTTTATATTCTCTTCATTCCCTAGACTCTGTAGATCAGTGAGATTCATACTAAGTGTTATTCTTATTGTAGATGCTCTTTAAACTCAACTCTCTATTTCTCCTTATGGAATTTAATACCTTCAATCACAATTTTAAGCAACCCTTATGCTCTTTTACAAGATCATAAAAGGTGAATGAAAGATATTTGAAACTTCATAAAAAAATCCTTCCTTAAAATCGTTAAATTAAGAAAATATATTTTTAAAAGTTATAATTTTCTATCAGGAAAAATTTAAAAGACAAAAACGTAAAAAGATCAAAATAAATTCAATATTTCAAACTTTTAATTAATAAGTAATAACTAAGAACTTTACATGAGCATATAGGGATGACAATGGCCTAGGCCAGGCTTGGGCCGCTCTTGGCCCGACCTAGCCGTCTACACTTTTTTTGATCGACTCGTCTACACTTTTACAAAAAAATTGACAAAATGATGTCGTTTTGCACCTTTCCTTCGGGTTAAGCAGCTTTTGGCCCGTGACCCAGCCAACTGGGGTTAAAGTCGGGTTGGATCAGGCAGGCCCAGTCAAGACTACCATCCTTATGAGCATATAATAATAGAAGAAGGGAGGTATACACGGAAATGGTGAGTGAATGTAATCTTCAACTCCTAAAGTTGAACATATTAAAAGAAAAAAAGTTAAAGAATGAACACGAGTAAATTGCCTACGTACGCGCATGATATCGACGGGTACAAAAACGCGTGTGTGAAAATCGGGAGGGGTATGAAGGGGAATCTGTTTGCGGCATATGAGCGGCAGTGCTTCGAACATAATGGAATATTGGTGGGTCGCACCTCATAAGAATCTATCTTTTCCATTCTGGTTGGCTTTTCTTAATATTTCAAAAAATAAAAAAAATCAACAAAAGATATATATATATATATATATATACACCTCTTTGCCTGGTTATTCCTTGAGGACCATGAGTTGCACAATCCGTGGCTAGGCTCCAAGTTTGACGGGCTAAAGGTGGACCGATCGTCTACACTTTTTTTGATCCTGTCGTCTACAATTTTTAAAATTTTTTTGACAAAATGATGTCAATTTGCACCTTCCCTTCGGGTCAAGCAGTTTTGGCCCGTGACCTAGCCAACTGAGTCCAAAGTTGGGTTAGGTCGAGCGTGCTGAGCCAAGACTACCGTCCTTATGAGCATACAACAATAGAAGAAGGGAGGTATACATGGAAATAGTAAGTGAATGTAATCTTCAACTCTCAAAATAGAACAGATTAAAAGAAAAAAAAGTTAAAGAATGAACACAAGTAAATTACCTACGTACGCACGTGCTATTGACAGGTACAAAAATGCATGTGCGGAAATCGGGAGGGGTATGAAGGGGAATTTGTGTGCCACATATGAGCGGCGGTGCTTCTGACATAATGGAATATTGGTGGGTCACACCCCATAAGAATCTATCTTTTCTATTCTGGTTGGATTTTTTTGATATTTCAAAAAATAAAAAAAACTGCTTGAGTTGCACGGTCCGTGGCCAGGCTCTAAGTCCAACGGGCTAAAGGTGGACTAGCCATTTACACTTTTTTTGATCTGACAGTCTAAACTTTTTTTTAAAATTTTTTTTTGACAAAATGATGTCATTTTGCACCTTCCCTTCGGGTCAAGCAATTTTGACCCGTGACCTAGCCAACTGAGGACAAAGTCGGGTTGGGTTGGGCTAACCGAGCCAAGACTATCGTCCTTATGAGCATACAACAATAGAAGAAGGGAGGTATACGTGGAAATGGTAAGTGAATGTAATCTTCAACTCTTAAAGTTGAACATATTAAAAGAAAAAAAGTTAAAGAATGAACACGAGTAAATTGCCTACATACGAGCGTGCTATCGACGTGTACAAAAATGCGTGTGTGAAAATTGGGAGAGGTATGAAAGGGAATCTGTTCGCCGCATATGAGCGGCAGTGCTTCGGACATAATGGAATATTGGTGGGTCGGACCTCATAAGAATCTATCTTTTCCATTCTGGTTGGCTTTTTTTAAAGAATATTTTTTTATATATATCTTTTGTTGATTTTTTTATTTTTTGAAAAATTTAAAAAAACCAATATATATATATATATATATTGCCTAGTTATTTCTTGCAGACCATGAGTTGCACAGTCTGTGATCAAGCTCCAAGTTCGACGGGCTGAAAGTGGACCGGTTGTCTACACTTTTTTGGTCGGACTGTCTACACTCTTTTTAAAAAATTTTTGACAAAATGATGTCGTTTTGCACCTTCCCTTTGGGTCAAGCAGTTTTGGCCCGTGAACCAGCCAACTGGGGGCAAAGTCGAGTTGGGTTGGGCGGGTCGAGCTAAGACTATCGACCTTATGAGCATACAACAATAGAAAAAGGGAGGTATACATGGAAATGGTAAGTGAATGTAATCTTCAACTCCTAAAATTGAACAGATTAAAAGAAAACACGAGTAAATTGCCTATGTACGTGTGTGATATCGACGAGTACAAAAATGCGTGTGCAAAAATCGGGAGGGTTATTAAGAGGAATCTGTTCGCCACATATGAGCGGCGGTGCTTCGAACATAATGGAATATTGGTGGGTTGCACCTCATAAGAATCTATCTTTTACATTTTGGTTGGCTTTTTTTAATATTTCAAAAAATAAAAAAGTCAACAAAAGATATATATATATATATATAACACCTTTTTGCCTGGTTATTTCTTGCAGACCATGAGTTGCACGGTCCGCGGTCGGGCTCCAAGTCCGATAGGCTAAAGGTGGACTAGCCCGACTTAATTTATTAATTTTTGAAAGAAAATTAAAAATGACGTCATTTTGTTGAAAGCCTGAGGCCCGAGCCCAATCCAGGCTGGATTGCTACCGGATTGCCATCCTCAAACTTAGCTCCACTCTTGATAATGGTAAAATAGCATAACCGATTTAGACAGTTAAATTATAAAAATTTGAAATTGTTTAGTTTTTCAGTTCAGTATTTATTTTTACTTTTACTTTTACTTTTAGTTTATTTTAATATATCTTATTGTCAAAACTTGACCAATTTATCAAATGAGAGACTAATTTCATAAAATTAATCAATTTTTATAAAACAAAATTAATTAATTAATTCTCATTTAACATTATCTTAATTCAATTAAACTTCAAAATTTTCGAAGGGTATGAGCAATCTCTTTCAATCATATTTTAAAAATTTTATTTTATTTAATCTTTAACCAGTTTTATAACGGTCTATTATTGGTCAAACTTTTTAAATTTTAAATTTCTTATCTTGTTAGTTCAATTTTTGGTTTGATTTTTAAAAAATTAATTTTAACACAACCTTTTCACTAAAATCTCAAATTTCTAGTCATAAAAGCCTTTTACCAAAGAGAAAACCCAAATAGACTACAAAATAATTGTCTCAAATAAACATAAGATTTGCACTTATTTGAATATATTTTTAATTAGTTAAAACTAAATTTATAAATAATTTATTTAAAATATAGGATTAGTATAAGTAATGCATAATAAAAAATTTATTCAATATATATTCAAAAGATAAAATTGTAATTTTTTAATGTTTTTTTGTAATTTCAATTGTTACTCAATATTTGAGAAAATTATATATAAGAATTTACTCATCAAGTCATGGATTAGGCTCTAAATATATGTTTATAATACAACATAGCCTATCATAAGTTGTTCAAGTTTTGATGAATCCTTTATGCTTTAATGTTAAAACAAACACAATCTAAGCATAGTCTCTCTAAGATAATTATGTACTTAGACTTATTATGCTGGATGGATAGGGATAACAAGTTAAATAGTAATTTTTAAGGATTTTATGATTATTGTGAAAATTTTTAAAATTTTGTAATTTAGTGTTCAATTTTTCAAAATTCTTATAAATCAAGTGAAAAAGTTATTTTCGGTCTATGCTAAATATTACTTGAATGTCTATCTATTAGTCACATAAGTGAAAATAATATTTTATTTTGAGTTTACAAATTTTAAAAAATTAGTTATTAAATATTAAATGGTTGACCTGTTAAAAATAATTCTCTCAATGGTTGACCTGTTAAAATTAAAATTGTTCTTCCATCTTATTGTATCCACACCTATTATTATTGATAAAATAGCCTTTCTTACTCTGACGAGTCTTTTCTATTACTTTCGTCTCTTGCTCAACACGAAATTGTTTGTTTTTAAAATACTGTTACAATTCTGTGTCAGTTAATTTTATCTACATATTTATGTGCATCCTACATAAATATATGGATGAGATTAGCTGACATAGAATTCAAACTGATTAATCTCTTGCTCAACAAAGCAAGATCAAGAAAAACAAAAACCAAAAGAATCCGCGCCCAAAGTGGATGGATTCTTTTGGTTTTTGTTTTTCTTGAATTTTCTTTATGATATGTTCGATTCCATCAATTTTATTATTTAACCTTATTATTTGTGTTGTTATTCTGTTTTCAACTTCTTGTAATTGATTTTCTAATTCTTTTATTTGTTGAGAAATTAGTTTTATCTACATATTTATATGCGTCCTACATAAATATATGGATGAGATTAGCTGACGCAGAATTCAAACTGATTAATGTCATGCTCAACAAAGCAAGATTACATTGAAACAAGTGCAATTGGTATACAAACAATATCTGACGAAGAAAGAAGAATAAAAAGGTTGTAAAAGGAAAATGGCAGTCAAATACATGACATGATCAAGAAGAAAATGGAGGCCAGTGTTGAAAATTTGGCACATGGATAAGACGAATCTCAAGACAAGACCAAAGCTTTTTGCAAGTGTTCACATGAATTCACGTGAACTCCTAAGTATCTTATCAACAAAATTCTCCCAAATCCTAATCCTGTGTACACTTCTGATCCTGTTGACAAACTCATTCTTTTCCTCACCATCCACTCAATTCCAGTGTCAACTTTCCTCCCACAGATCCTCCACCACAAACTCAACCGAATTTCTATGAATAACAGGTCCTTGATTTAGTACCAAAGACCCAAAGGTTGTAGTTGTGCAGTGACAATGTCAATGGTAACGAATGTCGTTGGTTGTCATAAAGTTGATGGAGTTCTTTGTGGTAATGAATTGCAGTATCTATCTCATCTCATGACCAATAAATGGTCAGATGAAGGTCTGGAGTCACAGAAACTACACAGATGACTAAATTAGATGCCTTCCTTGTCTTTTTCCATGGCTGATATGAATTCCCACAGATGACTTCAGTTTTAAGCGAGAAGTGGTTATATGTACATTAAAGACAAAACATACCTGAGGTTGATTAATCTCTTAAATGCACAAATTGTCAGGAAATAAGAGGTTTCCTGAGAAAGTTTAAGACCAAAACAAAAGCTGTGTATCCTCAAATCGTCATATTGTGCGCGGAACAGAGTTATCAAAAGAAAGAATCTTTCCCAACGCAACAATAACAATAACTCGGTAAAAATTTTGCTGATATTCATAATTTGTAAAAGTCTTATAGTACATAACTTTACCTTTAACTAATAAAAAAACTTTTAACAAAATTTTGTTTTTATTAAAAACAGATATTAGAAATTAAAAATTAAAAATAAAACTAAAAACTAAAAATTATAACAGAAAACAGAACCAACCTTGACTTATCCTACAGTTTAACACTCCTATTGAACAAACTATGAAGGGCTCATAATATTTTAATACAGCAACTATCTCCAACTCTTCAATCACACACTAAATCATCTAAAGCTTCATACTGGCATAACAAAATCAAAATCGACAAGATGAAAATACAGGAGGAACTGGAAGTCTCTGTGTCAAACTTGCAATAACTGGTCATGAATGCTTGGTCATGCTTTAGAGATTGGAAACACATTAATATCAATTACAGGCAGAACTGCAGAAGGGCATGAAATGCTTGATCAAATATCATCTTTCGCCTAATCTTTGGATCCAGCAGATTGTTCTTCAGATAGAAATCTAACAAGTATAATAAGAAAGCAATAAAGAATTTTAAAAAGGTCACACTTTCAGCTCCTGAAGCCTTGTCAATGCACTAAAACTCTAGCCACATCTGTGAAATTCCACATATATTCATTTGATACAACAAGCTCAGGAACCTAAGCCCACTCTCTAATGCGAAAATCATATTCCTAAAATTTCTGCCAATTCAATCCAAAACAAGTGAAGATACGAGTTTTGGTGTTTACACATAAAGTGAGGTGCTTGTGCTCTAGTTCTAGACCATATCAGAAGCAATCTATATGCATGGAATGGAATGTTCAGCCATATTACAAAAAGATCAAATTAACGAGTAGTTTTAGTTTTAGTATAGAAAAGGTTTAAGCTTCAATCTTTAAAAATGAGGAAATATCCATCTATGCTTAGACAAATATATAACAAAAGAACATATAACAAGAGAATATCACCACACCATTGAGGAGAAATAAGGATTATACATTCATTAGTAAATGTAACTTTGCTTGTCTGTTCATCAATTGGTTTCACTCTGCATGTCTGTACAGCACCAAACTGCTTAGCTAGGATTGCTATGAATATGAACTGTGCATTTGGCATTCGGTTTTTACAAAGTAGCAGCTCAGTGGGTTTCATATACTTTCGATCCTATTAATTATGGATGTCACAGCCTTCAGATCCCTCTCCATCAAAATTGGATCCAGAATTGAAGTCTAGATTTGGATTTTCTGCCCCATTATTCTGCATCAGTTGATCACTTGGTCTCAGAAAATGTTTCAAATCTTCCAAAATATAAGGCTCTACAAGATTCCAAAAGCGTGCAGAATTGCTTCCTAGAAAACCTATCCAAAACACTCTCCCCTTTTTTCTCACCCTGAAATCCAGAGATCTTGCCTGTAACGTTTTGACAACACTCTCAAGCCCTTCCTTGTGTCCCTTCAGGGTTAACAAAATGTCTCCAGACGATGTTCTGTGACCTCCATACATATACCAGTAAGCAAGAACTCGATTTGACAACCACCTATGGATTAGCTTTGGAACTGCAGGACGCCCATTTGGCCAAAACTGGTCGGCATAGAAACCAAATAAAGTGTGCATGATGGTGTAAAATCTGTAAGGTATCTCATCACTATCATCACTAGGCCTACATGAAGGATGTATCCACTCATAGTAGAGGTCATGTAAATGCCTCTTTAAAACAGATTGTGCACCAGAATTTTCACTGAACTCAAAGTGAAGCATATGCTTCTTTCTCCGGTCATCTGATTCGATTTCTAAACCACCTAACAGTAAACCCACTAAAATTTCTCTTTGTTCTTTGCTTAGCTTGGGCCTAATAGGCTTCTTAATCTCTTCACTGCTTGATTTCAAAACAAAGTCAAGCTTTTCCATCACTGAAGACTCAATATCATATTTCTTCTGGCGCATCAGACGATAAATCTTTACTGCCTTCACATATTGTCCTGAAGAAAGGTATCCACTTAAAATGATATTACATGATCTGGTGTTAACACCAACTGCTTCACCACTACACATATGGTTGAAGATCTCCTCTGCTTTCTCAAGATTACCAATTTTAACAAATGAATCCAAATAAATATTATAGATAGTTCGATTAGGCTGACATTTCTCAAGGCATTCAGTGAAAATTGACTGCAGCTTATCATGCAAGTTTAGGTTGAGGTACATGCTCATTAGATCAATATAAGATGGCATTAGGGGCTTCAGATTTTTCTCAACAAACTCCCGCATGAGAGATTCAGCAAGTTCCACTTCTTGAGCTTCACATAACACCTCTATTATCTTATGATATGCCGCAACACTAGCTGACCCTAAACGCTCTTGCATCTCCCTAAAAACATCCAAAGATCTCATAGGTTCTCCTACCTTTGCGAATACTTCCATCCTATAAACAAATGCTTGTGAAGGGAGACGAGCATCAAGTTGGAGCAGTCTGAGCCAAGTCTTTTGTGATTCCTCCACATCACCCTCCTTCGAGCAAGCTCTCAAGATGGAGACAAGCACTTCACTGCTGACTCCTATTCCAAGTCGCTTCATTTCTTCCCTTAACATTCCAATCCTTGCTTTATCTACAATGTCCTGATAGCTATGCAACCAAATTAGGCCACCATAAATATCTTTCTGTACCTCGAGTCCAGTTGTAACCAAATTATGATAGATAAACTCTGCCTGTTTAAGATAATATTTTGAAGTTCCTCCAAGTTTGCTTACAAGCGCCCTGAAGAGAGCATTATGCAAACTGAGTCGAGGTCGGTAACCTCCCAACTGAATCATTCGGTTATAGATGGAACATGCTTCCTCTCTACAACCTTCAACTGGTGCACTAAGATACGCCACAATCAAAATATGGAATGTGGATTCACTAGGCACACGTCCTTGATTAATGATATCATCATATATCTCTCGGCATTTAGCAAACTTTTGCTCCTTACCCATGTAGTCCGCCAGCTTCGTTGCCAGAGCAAAATCAAACCTATACCAATGTTGCTCCATCATCCATTTGTACACCTAGCACAAATACAAAACATCAGTCAACAGAGTAAATTGCAGTCGGCCCTGTTATATATATTAATCACAAACTCCACCAAAAACGAAGATATCGAAAGATTCTAACTTTGCCTCAATGGAACCGCGTACGCTTCAAAATACACATTTCCCATTATAAGGACCCAACTTTCACACTAATACAGACAGAAACTACCATTAACATTGGGCAAAGAAGTGAACTTTCAAGCGAAGTAGAAAAGGGTACCCTAAACGCAGCTTCATTTTCGCGAATGCGCATGCAATGAACGATAACATAAGTAGCATCATCTTGCCGCATCCATTTCCTCTGTGCATTAAGTATCCTCACCAAAGTCCCTGCTTTATGCGCAGGAAGCTCCTTACACAGCCAAGCCAATCTCGACCTCCTCCACTGCTCCGGCAACTCCTCCAATTCGATCACCTCCAATTCCGGCAAGTTCAAATTCTGCAAATCGCCACTTAAACCAGAACCCACGATTCCCTGACCACCCTCAAACTTGAAAGCCTCATTTTCACTATCATCACAGCCGTTGGCAGACTCCAACTCCTCAGACGCAACCTGTTCGACGAAAGCACTGTGAGAATATAAACCCCTTAACCGGCCAAACCTCTGATGGGTACTGGTAGATTTGCGGATCGAGCGAAGAATGAGACTGTGATGGGTGCAGAGGAGAGAGATTGGTGAGGAGAGAGAAGTCCGCCATGGGAAGCTGAAGCTTGCTTGAGCGTGAGTAGTTGGTAAAGGGCTCCTGTGGTTATAGACAGAGATAAGAGTGGAGGTAGAGAGCTCTTCGGCTCTGAGCAGGAGCATTGCCTTGTTGGGTTTCTTCTGGTCATTAATGGCGGACAATTAACTTCAGATAAAGAAAACATTCCATAATGGGCCTTTTCTCATTCGCTTTTGGAAGTGGGTTGGAACAATAATGGGTCTTGACTCTTGCGCCGACTTGACCCGTTAATAATTGAATAAATAATAAAATAAGCTTTTTAGGATTACTTTTATTCTAAAATCTCATCTAAAATAACCAAAACTTGAAAGGCTAAAATTATATTTTAAACTTCATCCTTTATATCAAAAAACATAATAAACCCTTATGTTTCCAAGTGTTCAAATTAAGCTCTAAGATTTTCAAGATATTCAGGGACGGTTGGTTCGCATAAGAAAATAATAATAAGAATGGGAATGAATATAACGAGGAATGAGAATGAATATTGTCATTATAATTATAATAGTTAGTTAAGAGAAATGAATGATTACCATTACCATTGATAGTGATTAGTTTGTCAAAAATATTATATTGTAATTAATTAATTACAATATTTTAATTAATGAATGAACTATATTTTAACTAATTAATTAATTATAATGTAATTAATTAATAATTAATATTTTAATTAAAGATATTATAATATAATTAATATTTTAATTAATTATATTATAATTAATTAATTACAATATATTTAAATTAATGAATGAATTATATTTTAATTAATCATATTGTAGTTAATTATATTTTAATTAATTACTTAATTATTATTAAAATATATTTTTAAAAAAAGTCACTACTAAGGAATGAGTTTCATTCATCTACTAAATATAAAGTATAAAGGATTCCCTAAAAGTGGGATATCAAACTATTACCCCTGTAATGATAATCAACAACCAACCACTTACTTTTTATTCCTTACCCATTAACCATTTCCCAAACTCGTCAACCAAGCATCCCTTCAAAATAAACTCTACGTGCATGGAGAAATTAAAGAGGATTAATTTCTCATTGGTTAAATGTCATATTAATATTAACATGATATTATTTTTTATTTTTAAATAAAAAGTGGTTTCGTTGTCATATAACAAGTGAGATCATTATCTAAAATGTATAATAGTAACTTTGGAGATCACTATCTAAAATGTATAATAGTAATTTTCACTACCAATAAAATCTACTCTATGTGACAACAGGACTCGCTTTCTATTTAAAAAATATAAAAATAATAACATTTAACTAACGGATAGTGAATCTGGTTAAAGTTTCTGTCCATTTAGAATTTATTATGAGAGTTTTGAAAATATTATTGTTCAAATTTAAATGTTTGAAAATGTTAGGATTCAAATTATATTTTATAGTAAATATTGAGATTTAAAATGTACTTTTGACCAAGCTTAAAAAGAACTCTTCTTTAAGAAAAAAGGGTAGTTCCAATAGTTCCAAAGATGATAAAATATTGAAGATACTTTGAACTTATAACTAAAGATGGGAGGGATACTTAGGTTGGACCATTGACATGAAAAGAAAATACACATATGTCACTGCTTTTGGTCATGGGTTTACATTGAAGCCACATGTTATGCACCATGACAATGGAGGTAGGTCACTTCCCTACCTATAAGGGGATATACTTGCTGGCCCATCAATAATTGGTGTACTATTCCATACCCATCATGCACTTTATGATCACCTCCCCTAATCTTATCCATCTTAAGTGATTGTGATTTGGTAACATCTTGGTGCTCAATATTTTTTATGTTAGGTAAAAAATATAAATCTCCTATATAATTTAAGAAAATTTTTAAAATTTTTATTTTTGAAATTCTAAAAAAAAGTTTTCAATTTTTAGAAAAATACCTTTTTTTTACTTAAATGAATAATAATGATGAAATATATGCAATATAGATTTTAAACGTAGACTAATAAAATGTTATTTATGTAATGATTTATTTCAACTCTAAAACTCAAATCAAATTAATTAAATTAACTCAAAATAATAATTTATTATAATTATTTTAAAATATTTTTAAATCAAATTTAATTGATCTGAATCAACTTTAAGAGATAGGCTATGTTTGGTTAGAAGTAAAGTTTTTAACGAAACGAAATAGAACGGAATAAAATGAAACGTAAATTGATGTAATATAAGAAAATTGTTGTTTGGGAGGGATGAAAGGGTTCATAATATAATATAGCAAAATGTTGTTGCGATAAAGGGTTTATAATGTAACATAGTGCAAAGTTGTTTATCATTTTACATTTAATCATAAACTCCTCAAATCACAGGTTTTTTTTTATTTTTACTATTTAAGATAGAATGAGATATAATATGAAATCCTTCTCTTTTATCACATTTCATTATAAAACCTTCTCTCAAACGATGAAATAATATTATACATTTCATTCCATTCCATTATAAAACCCTCCCTTAAGTTAGATTATTATATTAGTAACATTTAATTAGTTAATATATTGTTCATATTATTTATGTTTTGTTATTATTTTTTTACGAAAGTGAATAAATTTTTTTTAAAAATAATTTTTAGATAATTTTAAAATTAAAAATAAATAATTTAAACTATAAAAAAGATATCTATATTTTCTATCCTTTTGATGTCCTAAAAGATTTTTCACTCCCATTTTGAAATTTTTAATTGCAATTGGTTATAGTTCATTAGGTTCAAATCCCCTACTGTAATTGACTTGTTTCGACCCTGTTTTTACCTCAATACAACGTCGTTTATCTCATGCCTCGTTGACCTTCAGCAGGACTTGCTTGCAACCGAGAATCATTTGTTAATTGTTACTGCTGTACGTGGTAAGAAACTGGACAGAGACTGTCCAGAAACTGTGAGACTGTCCCTCGTGACTTGTGAAACCTTATCAAAGGCTCGAAATGCCCATGTTTCACTTGTGTCAAGGTTCAGACAGGAATCGGAATCTACCTGCGGATCTTGCAAAAACCAGGGGCATTGACGTCATTTCGAATTCTTCACGCTAACTTTCAGGAATTGGTGGCAACTCTTGTTACGGTTGGTTAAGAGCAAGCAAATGTTAAAATACAAAATAAAATCTTCCTCTGTTCAACCTTCAACGGTTTTGGATAAAAGCACCCACTTGCAAAAGTTAAGTCTTTTAGCGTGTGAAGGAGACAGACATGAGATAGAGAAAGCGTGCAGAGCTGTGTTTTTAGAGAGAGAAAGTGGGTGCGGTGAAAAGAGAAGCAAGTTCACGAGCTCTCTCTGCCTCTCTGCAACTCTGTTCTTATTTGATAACACGAATACCCTGTAAAAGATCGAAACTTTGCTAAACCCCATTTGGTGGGTGGGGTTTTCACGAGCTTAACACCCCAGTTTCTGCAAGTCTCTTTCTTTCACCGTCTAATCAAGTGGTCCAACTCTCGCCGCGTCATCTGTTATGCCAGCTACCTCCTACCTCGATCTCCCTTGTTTATCACCATCATCAGGAGTGTTTCCTACTCTATCTGGTTGATAGTGATAATGTCAAAAGATTGACTCTTTCTTTTCCTGAAGCTTTGATTATTCTGGGAAAGAGCTTTTTGAGTTTAGTTTTAGCGAGTCGAGATAGAGGGTGGAGTTGTGATGGATCGACCAACAATCACGCCGGGTCCGGGTATGGATGTTCCAATTATGCACGACAGTGACCGGTACGAGCTGGTGCGAGATATTGGGTCCGGGAATTTCGGAGTTGCAAGGTTGATGAGGGATAAGCAGACCAACGAGCTTGTTGCTGTTAAGTATATCGAGAGAGGTGAGAAGGTAAGTCTCTTCTTATATATGTACTCTGTCTTTTTCTGAAAGTTTCATTTGATTGGCCTTCTTGAGCTTGATGTATTTTGTCTTTTTCTGAAAGTTTCACTTGATTGGCCTTCTTGAGCTTGCTTTCAGTTTAAAAGATGCTGGTTGTTCCATTCTAGTTCTGATCTCGTTATTGTTTTCCTAACTTTGTGGTGGCTAAAAACAATCGGTTTGTCTTGTTAATGCCAAATTGGGTAAACTATTTGGATTATCCAAGTTTGTATCTGAGAACTATGCTCTCCAGAATTGTTGGCGTCTGATTCATTCCTTGAAACATGCATGCAACTTCCCGATGGTAGCACTTCACTTTGGTTTATTGGAGTTTGTCAATGGGAATGATAATTGTCTGACCTCATGTTCAGCACATCATCATGCACAAAAAGAAGACAGTCAACTATGACTGACCTGGTTCTTAGTTTCTTGTGGTATTCCTTTCAGAGAGTGACAAATAACTTGATTCTTATTCGCGTGACAATGGGTTAAGTAGTTGATTGTTTAAATCACATCTCTGAATCCACCTGTTCTAAAACAACTCCAATTTGATAAGGGGTTAACAATGCCAACCAAACTAAAGCTAGCAGATTTCTTAACAGTTATTGTTGAACTTCAAAGACTTGTCTTTCTGTAGTGATAAGCTTTCCATATGGAAGTCCTTGTCAACCAAGTGAAACTATATAGACGTTCACAAAGTCAGAAACAAATGATTCATTCCAATAAATATTATCTAATGATTGAAGGGAACTTTTTGGTTGATCTCCAAGGCCTCTACATGATCCCACTTTTATGTTTTGTTATTACAGATAGATGAAAATGTAAAAAGAGAAATTATTAACCACAGATCATTAAGGCATCCCAACATTGTGAGGTTCAAAGAGGTTTGTCAATTACTTCACCTTTCAATAATTTTCCAAGAAAAGGATGTTCTGGGTTCATTACTTGAGTAAGTGTACTGTAGGTTATATTGACTCCAACACATCTTGCTATTGCGATGGAATATGCATCTGGTGGAGAACTCTTTGAAAGAATATGCAATGCTGGGCGCTTCAGCGAGGATGAGGTTCTTGCCCAATGCATTCATTTTGTTTGATGGCTTCTGTTTATTTACTTATCAAGTTTCTCAATTATTATACAGGCACGCTTTTTCTTCCAACAACTCATATCTGGAGTTAGCTACTGTCATGCAATGGTTAGTAATACGTTTCCTTCCATTGATTGTTAAGTTCTATTTGTACAAAGGATAATAGTTTAAAATTTTCATAATTTCCAATCTATTTCTTCCTGAAGCAAGTATGCCATCGTGACTTGAAATTGGAAAATACATTGTTGGATGGCAGCCCAGCACCTCGTTTGAAGATTTGTGACTTTGGTTACTCTAAGGTGCTCACATCCCCCTTTTTTGGTTGCTGAGGTTTAAACACATCACCATAAATCAATGTCTCAGATGCCTACTTGATTTTGAATCAATGTTCCAATAGATGTTCCTTGTTAATGATCAGGGATTATTCAAGAACATGTATCTTTCTTTTTGTTTTTCCATTCTATGAATGGAGAATTCTGCTTTCTTGTCAACGACTTCTTTAATCCTGTATGACTTTATCTGGTCTAACAGTCATCAGTGCTACATTCACAACCAAAATCTACTGTTGGAACTCCAGCATACATTGCTCCTGAAGTACTACTTAAAAAGGAGTATGATGGAAAGGTTGGTCTTTTTCTTTATCCTACTGAAGAACAAAGTTGGTAGTCTTTCAATTTCTTGATTGTTAGGGCATTTTATTTTCCAGAATCTCCAAATTCTTGTTTCCAAAGATCTTACTGATGAAGCTATGGAATCAGTATCTTAGAGCATTAGTTAGCCAACTTACACTCATACATATTAGTCTATGAATCTACACTCATATTTTCTGTTAATTTTTACTATTCAGATTGCGGATGTATGGTCATGTGGGGTAACTTTATACGTTATGTTGGTGGGAGCATACCCTTTTGAGGATCCTGATGAACCAAAGAATTTCCGCAAGACAATACAAGTAATTCATTGTCACCTTAATCACCATATCACAATGACAATGCTCATGAAACTGACTAATCCATGATGTTTTGTGTTGGCAGCGAATTTTGAATGTCCAGTACTCAATTCCTGACTATGTTCACATATCTCCAGAGTGCCGGCATCTGATCTCAAGAATTTTTGTGGCAGACCCTGCAAAGGTCCGTATATTTTTTCTTGATTCTTTAGATTAGATACTGCTAGGTCTGTACAATGACTAGCTATTTAACTTCCTGAAGATATAAGCCTGGTTTTTTAGTCTAATATGATTAGCTACTTGCTTAATCTCTTCATTGCTGGTTTCCTTTCAAGTCACGTTCAGGGCCATTTACTCGATTCGAGAACTTTACCTTTCTTAATCTTGGTTTATATGGTATTAGATTAGCTGAGAGGGATGAATTTGCTTGTAGAGGGTTAATAAAGTTGAATACCCTTTTATTTTAACAGAGAATAACCATGCCTGAGATTATGAACCATGAGTGGTTTCTGAAGAATCTGCCTGCTGATCTTATGAATGAAAACAACATGAACCACTTTGAAGAGCCTGACCAACCAATGCAGAGCAGTGAAGAAATAATGCAAATAATTAATGAAGCCACTGTACCTCCAGCAGGAACCAATAGTCTAAACCAATATTTAACTGGCAGCCTAGACATTGAAGACGACATGGATGAGGACCTCGATACCGATCTTGATGATCTTGACATTGACAGTAGCGGAGAGATAGTATATGCAATGTGAATAACCCCTGGAAGAAGACGCTAAAGAGGCAAACACGAAGCTTAGAACCTTGGTAATGAAAGTGGGAACAATAGATCATGTATCAAACATTATATCACTGTAATGGAGAAAACTGTGGATTGGAACTTAATTTCAATGTCAACTATAGATAGATTCTGCTTGCATAATTCTCATTTCCGTCAACTTGTATTGTATGTTATCAGCCAAGCTGAGCATGCCTATACACAAAAGTATAGGCAAAACACTTTCACACTTGGCCCTTGCCACTTCTTAAGACATTGTTGTGTGATAAAGTTGTAATCTTTCATCCTTAAAGCTATGCTGTTAAATCTATCAGAGGAACTGAAAATTGCATTGGCCACAGCTTTAGAAGTAATTTACTTGTAGATAAAAGGCCACGCCTTTGAACGTATTTGGTATGAGGTAAGTGCAGATTAACAGCTTTAACATATTAATAATTAATTATTGCATTGATCTCATAAAAAATTTGAAGTCTGGGTGGTCTAGTTGGTTATCACGCTAGTCTCACACACTAGAGGTCCCCGGTTCGAACCCGGGCTCAGACAATTATTGTTTTTTCTACTTATTCTCGTCACTTTCACCATTTAGTGCAGATAAGGACAAGGAGTGTGAGGAAATTGAGTTGTTTTGGAGATTTTCCTTGTATGTTTTTGTGGCTGTTATGGTCTGTGATAATAAAAGATTAGAAGTTTGGTTATGAAATTACCATCTCAGAGAAAAAACAAATAAAAGATGTGGAATTCTTTTAATTCTGATGAGGAGGCGGTCAAAGATCCAACCTTTTATTGCATTGAAGTTACAAGTAACATGATCCTCCAAAACCAGAAAAAAGTGGATCATTAATGTATCAGCTCGTTTATCAGTAAAGGGTACATTAAACTTAGTATGTAATTATTAAATTGATGGCTAACATGATCATCTCGTAGGCAGGGAACTCCAAAGTCCTGAGTTAAGCTCTATATCATCTGCAATAAACAGTGAAAACAAAAGTTGAATGCGTGAAATACAGAGGCTAGGTCCAGCAGTAAATGACAATGTCCACATCAAACCATCCAATTTAATTATAGTCAGGAAGGAATGCCCAGTCTAAGCTCTTACATGTGCATACCAATGATTTTGAACCCTACAGACTCACCATAAATAATGGCACATAAGATGTCATAATGTCGAACCAAAACTGAAAATCCAACCACACTATCTGACTCAAGAATCAACATTGCGTAAACATGGCTCAGGAATCAACATCAACACATGAGTATCAACATGCTTTGAGAATGATGCAAATAATAAACATGAGTTAAGGTCAGATACTTACCAACTTGAGGATGAAAGAGGAAAAGGCATCAAGGAAACAAAGGCAGGTAGTCTAGCCCTGTCCTTTCAGGAAATCCCATCATTATGTTTAGATTCTGTAAAGCTTGACCAGATGCTCCCTTCACAAGATTATCGATCTGCATGAAGCTTTTATGAGACTAATATGATAATGCAGGCAATAACAACACATACAAAAGTAAGAAGAAAGTTAAGCACAATGATGGAGGGATGGATACATACAACTGATATAATTATTGCTCTCCCAGGTATCCTATCAGGAAAGACATTCACATAGCAGTAATTGGAACCTCGAACATCGTGCGTGCGAGGAACAATTCCTTTGTCCAATAACGTCACAAATTCTTCATTCTACAAGAAAGTTGAAGAGAATGATACACATACTTGGTTAAACATAAAGAAAATTTTGAAGATAATGACATTTTACAGTGTATCATGCCTTAATACATACAGCAGATTAGTGACTTGCTTCCCTTGCAGGCAATACTTCCAAAGCAAATACTTGAATGGTAAACTAAATGTGTGCTGAAACTTGCATTGAAAAGACGAGTTTGAATATGTGTTTTAGACATATACTGCTAAGTCGAGAATGAGCTTCCATTTGAAACAGACATCCCTTGAACAAATATTCAGGTTGAAGACGTGATTCATTTACAGGTGACTTAGCAATCCTTTGAGAACATATAAATTAAATATAACACATCGATTCTAATCACAGCATCAGATTTATACCTCATAGGAAACTTTCAATTGGTGGTACAAATCCTCAATTGTTACCCCAGAAGCCATTTGCACATATATAGTTGACTGCATACCACGGCTCTGAAAAGGAACAGAAAATACTGAACACAAATCCTTTTTAACCAAAAAATAAGAAGGAAACATTCTTTGCTGGAAATACATTAGCATGCAACTGATACCATTGGCATTAAATGTGGGGTGAAACTGACTGTCACTTTTGAGCAAGCTGCATCTGAGAGTCCTTGTTCGATTTCTGGCACTATAATTCCAACATAATAAATAACATGAAACATTATCTACATAATTGAGAATTTCCTTTCCTTCACTATTAAATGAAGGCTTGATAAGAATGTGTAAAGTCCCAAAAATCATCGAATGAAGTTTTACCATGGCGATGCTTGGTAACACCATAGGACATAATGCCCTCAGTTAGTTCAGTATATAGATTTGATACCTTGGCCCCACGTCCTGCAAAATGTATCAGATATAAAAAGCTGCTAAAGAGAATCTTGCAGGTACTATCAGAAAAATATGCATCCAAGGTAGAGAAATTTCAACCTGCTCCGCTCACACCAGATTTTGAATCAATAATGATGTTTCCATGTTCAATTAGATTCGTCTGCACAATTCAGAGTATCATGTGGCACTTATATAATGCAAAGTGGACTGAATGTAAACAACGTAACAGACTAACCTTTATCAAGGGAATAAGTGGAAGTTGAATTGATGTTGGATAACAACCAGGATTGGCTACAAGGCGGGCATGTCTTACTTTCTCTCTGTATATCTCTGTCAAACCATACACAGCTTCTTCCTGGATCCAGATAAATGTTCAACAAAATGAAAATTTTCAGAGAAATAAACTGCAACCATTCAATCCATCAGATGAAATATCACTTCAATATTAACAAATGATAATCAAGTATAATCAAGAAGTAGGCTACGTGCACTACATTTTGAGGGAGTAGGTTTATGTAACTTACCTGTAAATTGGGTGCTCGATGTGGCTGGCCATACCATTCTTCATACTCAGATATATCACGTAGCCGAAAGTCCTTAAAAATAATCATACCACAGTTCATATGATAAAACTGTGAATTTTTTGTATATGCCTGTTGCTTTAAGCAGGAGCATGAAAGAATTCTAATAAGTAAGCACATGCATGAATCATACCGCAGAGAGATCAACAATCTTTAACCTCCTGGGAAGACCTTTAATTATTTCCTATAAAAAATACAGAGCTGATTCATAACTAAAAGATAAATAATTCCAAAATAAGATCGTACACTCTGCTGAGACTCAGAGTTGCCGGTTCGGTGGGTTAAAATATTGAGCGTAAGAAGAATGGACCTGTGTGGTTCCATGTGGCAAACAGCAGAACACAGCATCCACATCAGAAAAGTTGGCATCACTGGTGGACACCAGTGTTGGTAAATCCTGCAAACATAAAAGAATCAAACATCAGGATGGAAACAAAAAAGGAACATCATCACCTCAACTTAGTTTAACAGTTCCTAATCTTCCAAAATCTGTTTCTTGGTTGCTTTTGGTGGAGCTCTCTGGTTACCTTTGCTAAATATAAAGGAATCAAACATCAGGGTGGGAACAAAAAACGAACAGCATCAGCTCAACTTAGTTTAACAGTTCCTAATCTTCCGAAATCTGTTTCTTTCTTGCTTTTAATGGAGCTCTCTAGTTAACTTTTCTACATATATCCACCATTTAATATCAGCTGTCATTCCTCTTTCTTTGACCAGCCACTCTGTGTCCTGAACGGAGTTTCTACCAAAGATTGAGGATTATAACCTTTTGCGTAACAAAATGAGGAAATACGGATTCAATTGATTTGCCAGCATTTCTGTCTGCAGTCATCACAGTTATGCCAAAGAACGGATGGTTTGTTAAGAGTCGAATTATCTGGAAAAAATGGATTATAACAGAATCATATCTAATGAATATCTAATAACAATTAAGCGAAAAAAACAACTCTTAGGAAGTTGTGCAACTCCAAAGAACTAAAAAGACATAGCTTGACATACTCAATATGATGCATTAAGACAATGACTAGGATGCACTTCCCTCCTACCTTCATTTTTAAGAAGCAAGTTTACAAAATAAACAGTTAAGAGGATGTCATTGTCTTCTACACAAAATGACAAAGTATCGGCTATCCATCTTATAGCAGAATCCCACTTAAAAGTGGTGATAATAACCATCTAAAACCAAGTTAAAGTGTAAGCAGTTTAATTGATGAAACTTCTCCCTAAAAAATGTAGGTTAAAGTTCTCTCATTTCTCTACCCCCAAACCCAATATCGTTAGACACATCCTAGTAACTGATGGCAATTGACCACCGAAGCTAACGCCATGAAAATGGACAAACAGTACACACAAGGTGCTAATATTAGCTAATATGAATGAATATGGAACAAACCTCTGCACCAGTATAACCACTGGCACCAAGAAGAGCGACACGAGCTTCCTGCCCCGGCTTAGAATTTGATACCCGCAAGCTTTTGAACGGCAATGTGTTGGACCTTCCGAAATACTTCTTGTTTCCATTTTGTTTTGCCAAACTTGACAATCTCTCTTCGCTCTGAAATTTACACGCATAGGTCCAAAAATTAGGCAGCACCAATTAGGAATATCCAATCTTGGTCTGAACCTGAGCATACAATCTGTTTCTATTAAAAGGTTCACACTAATCTCTACCCCAACCCAGAACCTTACAACATCAAACTGCACATACAACAGCCCTTTAAATATGGTTCGTTTCAATTTCCCACAATAAAGTTGTTAGCTTTCCTGCATTTTCTTGAGATACAAACAGAGACAGTTCAGTAATACATGCACTAACCTTCAAGAAGAACCCTCGATCCAAGAAAGTAGAACTGAGAGAAGCAGTGCTCATTGTTCTCTATCGAAAATAGGCACAGAGACCAGACTGTGCAATACAAAAGCTTATACACGCTAAAAGCACCACAACTAGAAGCATGTGCGAAGAACAGCTACTGGAATTGGACACCGATGCCTGATGATGGGATTTTTGAGAAAGAACATAGAAAAGGTGTGAGCTTTAGAGAAGGCATCTTTAAGAGGAGCCACCAAATGCCAAAAACCCTTGAATTGGCAGGCTTCCTGTCTCGAGAAAAAGTTCTTAAAAAAGACAAGGCTTCGCTTGATTTTATCAGGCTCTCAGGGAATATGGACCACCTTGGACTCAATAATCACCAATAGTCAAGAAAGAACCACCTTGTTAGCTTTGGAATATAATACATTCCAATATATATATATATAGAATATTGCATTATTTTTTGATTTTTATATAGAACTAAATTATTAAATATCAAAAATTGAAAGATCAATATTAAATTACCTAAATATTTTAAGTAAAATTTATGAAATGCATCATTTTTTAGTACAGTTAAAGTCACCACTTGAACCTCCTTAATTTTGCATTGCCATCTTTTTAACATAAACTTATATTCTAGCCAAGCATAATTGCTGAGTTACACATTGTTTCAAACTAAGCTGAACGAAGGATATCAACCATTAAGGTGGATCTATGGAAGTTCACCAGCATAACAAGCTTGAAAGAAACAGGAAGTTGTGAAACTTCTAGTTCTAAAGTAGTTAGGTATCAATCAAATAAGAAGGAAGTAAAAAAGAACTACTATCCATAACGCTTTATTGCTTTAGAATACGTGAGACTTGAAACAAAGACCATATCTTTTTCATCATCTATTTTCTCTAACTCAAAAACTTAGATGACCAAGCCTTCTGGGTATTCCAAAATTTTTATACGCTCTAATTTCACCACCCAATGTGGCTGTCACAATTACCAAGCCCCATGCTGATCATTGCACCAAGGATGAGTTGCTTCCACCCTCGAACCATGGTGAAGGGAAAGACCAAGAAAATGATGGAGCAGTTGAACTAGAAATAGAAGGTGAATCACCATACCTTATTGATGAAGAGTTAGAAGGGAATGACTCACTAATGTTGGAATCAGTGTGAGAGATTTGGGATGGATCTTCTTCAGGGGAAGTTGAAGCTTTCTCAGATTTCTCTGTGTTGTTATTCTTCTTTGGAAGGGGTGGCAATTATCTCTTGTTGTTTGTTGGTGCAGGACTCTCTTCCCTTGGTGGTGACTCCTGTGTGGTAAAGAAGGAAGATGTCTCTTGCTATTTCCAATACCATCTTCTTTTGTAGGTGAGGAATAGGATGTAGAGGTTTGTATTGTTGGAGTAGAGGAATGTTTTAAGTGCCTTTTCGATTGCAGGTGTAACATCCTGTCTCCATATTAAGGGTTAGAACCTCAAGATTTCTGAAATAGAGAAAATAACAATGAGAGAGTTAGAAAAAAATTGCATTTCATGCTCAGACATAATGTTAGTATACATGTATGTGAATTTGAATTTTTGCACATATGAAGACAGATGGGGTCTTTTGGGATAGCTACTCTTTAATTTCAGCCGACAACTTAGCAGGTATTTGTAAGTCTAGCCATCATCAGGTATATCTCTTCGTTATATCTTATTTATTTATGTATTTCTTATAATTTTATTTACATAATTATTTCATGTGGTTGGTTGTTATTTCCTTTTCCTATTGGTCCAAAGTACTTGCATGGGCATTGAGTCTTCTAATTGTTTTCCTATGTTACCTTCCCATTTATGTTTCTGTCTTTCATGCTTGAATTGTTCACTACTGCTGAAGACACTGTCACTGTTGTCGGGTACTAGTTTGATTATTATTATTTTTTATCGATTATATTTGTAGTATTTTTTTAATTATTTTTAACTTTATCTTCTCTTTTATCAATATTTTCACTACTATTATTATTATTACTATTGTTATTATTAATCCACTACTTTTATCCTTTTATTGATTTTCGTATTACCTTTTTGTCTTGTGTTGTTATTCTATTTTCTTAATTTTATCTCTTTACATCATTCTTATATTGTCTCATTTGCATGTAGGTCCACCAGAAATAGTCTCTCTACTATGTAGGGATAAGACTGCGTACTATCGGACCTCCCCAGATCTCGCTTCATTGCGAAATTTCGAACTGGGTAATGATGATGATGACGCACACATGAAAATAATTGTACATGCACTCATTAACATTCTGGATATAATTGAATTGTAATGGGATATGTGGAAAATTGTGGTTACTATGATGAAATATTTAGATGGTGGATTTGAGAACTAGGAATTGTTTATCACTGAATTAAATGGATTTTGGATGGTGATTTATAAAAATTTACGTTAGTAGAATGAAGAAGAGAAGCTAGAAAGGTTAGAATCGATATGAAACTTCCTGGATTAAACTATATGGATCTAGGAAGATTTTAATAAAATTGTCTTCATGAAAGTTGTAGATCTTTTTTTTAACTTTCCATTGATATAAAATTTGAAAATTTTGGAGTTTTGGATCAAAAGTTATGGAGATTTGAAGTAGAGATTTCGGTAAAGAAGAAGAAGAAGAATTGCGGTGACTTTTGAAATTATAGGCAAAATGCACCGCTGTGCTTATATGCGGCTTTTTGAGGACATGATGACAACATTGGTTAAAAGGGGCGATTTGCACTGTCGTGCTTAAGCACGATCGTTCTTTTGAGATTTTTCTTTTTACTGAACAGTCTTATTTCTTTTGATCATAACTTCTTCTCTAGAAAATAAAATGAATTGATTCTTGAACCATTGGATTCATAAGACATTGCTATACCTCTCCACCAAAAATCATAACAATCTGAAATGAATTGAAAGAGTTAGAGTGAAAAACGTGGGACGGGTCTGACAGTGTAAGTTCTCCAACATTTTTGTCCTTATCTATCACATCCATGACTTGTTCCTCTCATGCCCGTGACTTCTGCACCCCCGTGACTTTCTTCTCTCATGCCCATGAGTTTAATTGCAAGATTGATGTTTAATTGTCCCATCAAAACACTGTGCTTCATGAATTGTTGGTTGTGACTTACTGTATACCCAAGAGCATTGTGCAAGTTGAACCATCTTGTTTCTTTTGACTATAACTTCTTTTCTAGACCTCCAAATGACTTGATTCTTAATCCAATAGATTCCTAACACATTTTTTTATATCTCTATAAAAATTGGTAGCGTTATGAATTGATTTGAAAAAGATTGATCAAATGAAAGTGTGGAATCTATTGGAACAGTATAAATGGGAATATTTTACTGAATACACTTCAGTATTTTGATTATATTTGGATCTTTAGGATTCCAAATGAGATAATTTTTAATTTTGAGTAAACTAGAGGCATAGGGCTACAAATCATCTGAAGAAGTCGAATTGTAATTCAGTCTTTAAGAATTTAAATTTCTGGATTGAAGTTAACTATAGTATACTATTTTAGACAAGAGCAGTCCAAAAATGTTTGAACTATATCTTTTAAATCACTGAACCAAATTGAACGAATTAAGTGTCAATGGAAACATAAGACATAGGAGAACATGTATCTAGAAAAAAGTATTGCAAAATGACTTCAGTATTAGGGGCATAAAGAACATGCAAAGTTGACCTGAAATGATGTTTTTATGGAAAAATCTGATAGTGATTCAAGGAGTTATGACTTGTGATTTTAGTGGTTTTATTAAGTCATAAACTTAAGTATAAATTATACTTAAGTTAGTATTAATATGGGGAAGTAGATAAGAGACTAAGAAATGGACAGTTGTCTAAGCTTTAAAGTTGAGTCTTAATAACCTTGAAAGACAAGTTACTGTACTTGTCTTCTTTTCTCTCTCAAAGTTTCTTTTTCTAGTGTTTCTTCAACACAGAGTTTCTCATCAAATCTACATCAGAATAAAATCTTGGTTTTTCCTATCCCCTACCACTCCTACTTTTTTATTTCTTTCTTCTCTCCCAAGAAAGATTGAACTCCCCTGTCAACTTTCAAGTTGATGTACGTGGTTGCATGAGGGATTAGGGTTACGTGATTTTTTTTGTAGGTGTTAGAGCTTCAAACAAGTAAGCTTGTCATGATTATGTATTTTTGTATGAACTGAAGTATGCATCGTGAGTTCACTGTAAAATGGTTAGGAAATAGTGATATTTATATTTACTGGAAAATGAGTGAGGAGTTTTTGAGTATGCCGTACATGTTGATTTTCTTTGAATTTGACGATCGAAATGTTATGAGATAGTGTTAAACTAGTTTTTGGAGTTAAGAGATCAATGAAAATGTGTATGTGATGAGAGCAAAAAAAATTGAAGAAATGAATATGTAGATGCTCTGTTTATGTTGAGGTCTTCACTGTATATATATATATATACACATATACGTAAGTTTTGGAGTGTTTTTAGAGATGATTAAAAATAAAATTAGAGTTAAGAGATAGATTTATGGTGATGTCTGGAGATGAGAAGGAATGATTAAAATGATAATTAGAGGAAAAAAATGAAGTGAATGCAAAGAAATGAAAATGCAGAAAAATGAAAGTGAAGAATATGCGTGAGTGTTTCTAGTCTTGATGATATATATATATATATATATATGTTTTTCCTCCTCACTAGTCACATACGGGTATATATTGGAAAATTAGTGGATGAGTTATTGATATCAAAGTATCAAAGGATTGAGTTTGTGATTTAAAGAATTGATGAGTGATTAAGTTATGAAATTGGTAAAGTACCCGGGATTGTCATTGAGCATGTTGTACATAGTCCATATATACAATTGTGCATAAATAAATGCTTATAAGTGTGCAATTATTAATGTGTGTGCAACGTGTGTCTTGCATAAATGGGTTGTGCAGGTTAAATGTCCACTTTCAGACATTTCTAGAATTCGGAAGCAAATACTAATCTGGAGCGTATTGTGAGTAGACCTAAATGATCTCATTTCATTGTTTGTTCTGTTTGGAATTTTGTATTGATTGACTACTGAATGTTCACATGAATGTGATTGATTGTGTTGATTTTCAGACAGAAGATCTGATGATTGTGATATTTGCTTGGAATATTGAAGTGCTATTTGTATGTGAAAGAAACGAAATAAGTGTACATAATTTGATTGTTAAATGCCAGACTACGGTCCGATGGAAAATGTGTTCTGAATAGGTATTTACATATGAATGAAAATGTGATTCTCAACTTTAATGTTGAATGCCGGACTAAGGTCCGATGGTATGTGAATGTAATTGCATGAGTATATGTAAATGTGATTGAGGGATTTCATTTCATGAATGCATGAAACATAATGGCAGTTGTGATCTGAGTAACCACCGAAAAAGAGTTTAAAACTCAAAGTGTGAAAAACAACCTCGAGCTCAGAAAGTGATTAAGAGCCTAATGCTTACTATGTAAAATGAGCCATGTATCCACATCGGATAAGGGACAGTTAACAATGAGCCCGATATCTAAAATAGATACGGGACAACTTAGGCACTCGATCACAACAAAGTAACAAATAGAAAGTGAGTCTCATGTCCACCACATATGCATAATATAAATGATATAAGTGTATTGAATGTGAAATGTGAAATGATGTGAATTATGTGTTATCTGACTGGGTGAGTTATCGATGATGGTCACTCATTGAGTTCGCAAAACTCACCCAAAATTTGCAAATATTTTTCATGATCAAAAGAATACCCCATTAGGTAACGGGAGTATAACTAATGCATGCAAGTGAGGGTTGGAGGTCGGGATCAGTTCGCGTCTGCGTTTATAATTTCCTATTTTTGTATAAATTTATATATTCTGCAATTTCTGTACAATATGTATTCAAATATTTCTATATGGAATAACTTTCCAAAATGGAAAGGTTTGTAAATGAGAATGATTTCTAAGTGTGGTGCTATTATGTTTATAAGTGTTTTATCTTTAAAATGGGCCCGAACGGAAATGGGAAATTTCAATGATTTTTGTAACTATTGTAATGCTGTTAATGAAAATGTTATGAAATAAAATGGGGTCAATTTGATTATTGACTTCCACATATTATGTTTGATGTTTGTTCTATTAAAAAATATTGTATCAAGTTTTGATTGATTAAGTGTTTTAGCATGCCACCCTCGCGGGGCACGAACTCGGATATCACCCCAGATGTCGGGCACGTGTCTTGTAGGAGTGGGATGCTACAGCAGGTCCATCGATGGTGGCTCACCTTTCACAGTACCATTCCATGGGATTGCTAATGATACATCTTTGCATTGAAAGCTCTCATAGGATCGGGTAGTGACCACACTATTGGACTTTCCGGCGCTCGATCGAGGTTCATTACGCCTCCACATGTATACATAAGAGTCCTCATTTTCACAAAGTATATATTTCCCATCTGAACTGAAAGAAGCTGAAATTAAACTGTTGATGTTTCTGAAATGAGAGTGTAGTAAAGAGGCAAAGTAGGAAATGGTACAGTTGGGTTTTGATACGTACAATTTTAGCTGTTGGATGAAAATGGCGATATATAGCAACATTTTTATTTTCTATTGTTTATCTTCAATCAGTTGATAAAAAAGCTATTCTCCAAATAATGTTATTAGTTGTTTGAAGAGTAAAACAGCTAAAAACAACTAATTAGCTAGAAAAACAGCTGATTAGTTGGTAACCAAACGAGGCCCTAATATTATTAATATACTTGACGATGGGTGAGTTCAGAGTATTATTTAAAGGAGACTTGAATCTACTCCAAAACTCCTTATAAGCGACCCCATTATAGTCAGAAGATCGACTGGACTTGATTTACACTGTTCGAATTCGAGCTTAACTTGGGTTTGAGCTATGTCAAATTATGAAATTTAAATTCGAATATGATACAAAACTCAATCAATTCAAATTAATTTTGTCGACTTTGGGGTGAATTAGAACAAGCCTGAACTATTTTATTAAACCTAGCTATTTATATTTATCTATATATATACCTATCGCGTATTTACACTATACCACTATTACTAAAAAGGCGTTTGACACTGATACCACATAATTACCCTAACCGAAGGATTATTTAGTAATCACAAGAATAACAAAACACAACTTTGATAAACATTAACCTTAACATATTCGAATCTTTTACCAAAGTTTCAATATCAATTTTCATTTTCTCAACTTTCTCTTCAATTTCCTTTATCATCACTTCATCCTTAGAATTAAACTTAATAACAAGGTCTTCACTTGAAAAAATGATCATTTATAAAACTCGACTCATACTACTACCTCAACAACATCAAACTAGTAGATTATTTGCTTGTTCAGATTGAGAATATTGAGTCTGCAAGTGATGTGATGCGATGGGGTATTACTGATCTAGTTTCTTTAGTTGTCATTTCAACAGGGAAGAGGTGAATGATCATATAACAACAAAAGTCACGTCTAATCTTCTATTCCAATTATGGTGTTTTGTTTTATTAAATCTTATCTATATATTTATATATGAACACCATAGCCGGAACAGGAGATTTGATCCTAACAAAAAGACTTTACGTATAAGTTACGACTTGGAACCTTAAGCATCAAATTTTGCTTCCTTTTTTTTCCCATGACAGTGAAAGCAATTGTTAGGTCGCATGTTGCATAGTAAAGCAAATTAAGAGTAACTTATATTTATAATCTTTACCACTGTTTTAAAAATTAGACCAGAAACTAATCCGATAACACAAGAAGTTTAAGGTTTAAAATATTTAACCAATATTAGATTGTTATAAAACCGATTAAATATTGAAAAAAATTAAAGAATTTAAAATTTTATTGAAGAAAATTATTCTTATCTGTAGAAAAATTTAAAGTTTAATTAAAAAATGAAACTATTAAATAAAAATTAATCAGTTTATTTTAGTTAAAAATGATTAATTTACAAAAACTAACTGATTAATTAATAAACTGATCAGTTTTTAACAACAAAGATTATTAAACTAAATCAAACCAAAATTTTTAAAATTAACTAATTCAAAGTTCTAACTGTTAAATCAGTTGAAAGCGTTAATCTTTTCTAATTGTAATAAATAGATTAAATAATCTATTTATTCTCTTAGTGGGCATTTTCTATTTAATGTGTCATATCAACTAGATAGAATTGTACCTTTTGAACTAAATTATTAATAACATAAAGTTTGCAACATAATGATAGGTTATTAATTTATATATTGAATTAGGGTATTTTTGGAGCATATTGGATGGATATTATTTTAATTATGGTATGTTTACATTGGCTTTGGAGTTTAGGAAATGTAGAGTTGTTCTGGAGAAAAGAAGCTAAAATTTGCTAAACTGGAGGAGAATAATACACCCAATAGCAGCCCATCAAACACGCCAGCAAACAAGCCAAAAGCTAGCAGAAATAAGGGTCAAAACAGCAGCAAAACAATAGCAAAAGCATAAACAAAATGACAACAGCAGAAGAAAAACACCAGCAGCCTATACAGAAGCAAAGCACAACGCAACAGGTAGAAGCATGGAGAGCAAATGACAACGCAATTGTAGATGAAAAAGCAACACAGCAGCAAAACACAATTGTTGGTTGTAGGGATGGCAATGGGTAGGATTCGGTTCGGGTATTACTTTACTCATATCCAAATCTATTTTTTATGACTCAATCTATATTTATATCCATATTTATCGATTTTTACGATTTACTACCCATATCCAAATCCATTGGGTTGTTTGGGTTTTTGGATATCCATCGGGTTGTATAGCACATAAAAATATAACTTCTAAATAAAAAATATAAAGAGTAGATTTT
>JANVCQ010000231.1:43244520-43282168 GCA_025531925.1 Erythroxylum plowmanianum
AAATGATTAATAATTTTCAAGCTAGGCCACTTTGGTGACTAACAAGCTTTCCATGCAATAAACATTTAATTGGACAACTATCATACATGACAAAGTTAATATAACTAGTTTGGTCACTTTTGTGACAAACAAACTATTATAAATATCCATAATATCATGTATTATATTCAACATATGCTAGGAAAAATTTAATTCCGATTATTACATAATATAAAATATTCCAAGTACCAAAGAAATATACAATATGGCATAAATTTTTCAAAATTATATTATGTATAAATCAATTATGAATTAAATAGTTCCTTATGATTGGCCCACAAATATTTGTTAACCTAATATAACCCTTAATGGCCCAAAACTCATCAAAAAATCAGTCCAGAAGCTCATTTTTTTGGGCTTTAAGCCCGTCTGGTGCGTGCAGCGCACATGCCAGCGTCAGGTAACAAAGACGTTACGTCTGGCGCGTGCACTGCACACGCCAGCGTCTGCGTCTGGTGGAGATGTCTAGCGAGCCAGACTTTGCAGAACGACGCAGCATCTGGTGCGTGCAATGCACGCGCCAGACGCTGTTCATAGTCTTCCTCGGCACTTCTTCGTTTATGGGTTTGTTTTTTTTTCTTCAATTCTTTGATTTCTCTTCCTACATTGTGCTTTGGATTTCTCTTTCTCTTTATACCACAAACATCCGAAGCCTTACCAAAAGCATCTCTTGTATTTGATTTCTCTTTATACCAAAAACCATACCAAACTATTGATCTTACGATTCTCTCTAAATCGTAAGTTTCGTTTCTTTCTTTCCACCATTAAAACCGAAAATCATTTTTCGGATATGCATAGAAAACCAGAACAAAATCATTTAAAGCATTATGAAGAGCAAATATTGTTTTCGGTTTCTCTTTCATATCGAACACTAAACATTCATTTTGGTTTCTGGAATGATTCATCAAAACTTGAGTTTTACCGAAATGAGACATCATCAAATTATGCAATACCGTAACAGTAAGTCATGCATCGTTATCGTCACAAATAGCACACTCATTCATGGTATATGGCAGATCGCAATAATGAATAACCTGGCTCTGATACCAAGTGTAAAACAGTTATCGAATCGAATTATTGTTTGCGTACCCGTATCCATGATTGCTTGTCATGATGTTGATTTGATTGATCGTATTAATTTCCTCTCGTCTTCTTCCGTTAGAGAATTCCTCAATGGTTCAGAATAAATCTTTTCATAAGTTGTTAAACATTATATAGCAACACCAATCGACATGTCCTTTGGGTAACTAGAAGCTAAACAACATGTCGTCGAGTAACAAGAAGAGAGAGGAAAAGGGTCTGTGACCCATTTGAGACCCATTTGTATCATACCCAATAATCATTATCTTGGGTGCGTTTCATAGGACTCAATTCGATAAATTATATGGGACATTTAAATAGTCTAACATACCAATGTAATTACTCTGACAATAATTAAATATACTAAAATTAAGAGATAAAATAATTTCATAAACTAATTAAATAAATAATTTATTATAATATGTTGCATAATATTTATTTATTAATTATTATAAATATATTTATTAAAATAAATAATCAAAGAAGTCAAATTATAAGAAGTATTCATAATATGATATACATTTAAAAATATATTTTAATTATTAAAATCAATTTTATTATTTATAATTTAATATTTGATATTTTAAAATTATTTATAAATAGCTATTTTGAAATAATTAAATAATATCAACCATAATTTGTATTAATAATTAATTTTAAATAATTATATATTTAGTTAATAATAAATCCTATTATGAGAAAAGAATGAAAATTGAAAAACTAAAACTAGATAAAAATAAATTAATTTTTAACTGAATTTAGAAACAAAACTAAGAATAAAAAAAGTGTAATTGTTCAAGTGCTATATTGTTCGTTGGACCCAATATGTATACTTCTTTCGAGTCCTCCACTATGTCAAAAACCATACGTTGAATCTTTCTTGCTATGCTTACTTATTATAATATGTTCTTTGACATAAGTTTTAGGACCTAAATGTATCCAACCCCAAAATATGTTTTTAACATATACGTGAATTTGTTGTGTTACATTATCAGGAAAAAAAAGAAAAGGAAATGATGGAAAGGCACTGCTAATGGGATTAAGCATACTTCTTGGCAACATCAAGAAGATGGGGCAAGAGCATGTTGGTGTGTGAAACGACGACCATATGATCTGACAGAACCAGTTTCACTTCGTTGGGAGGATTCTTCTTGATCATCCAAAGCTGGAAATCCTTCTGATAGATTAGATCATATTCAAGAACAATGAAGACCCTTTTCACAGAGCTATAGTTTTGTTTTGACAGCCTTAATTCGTTTGATATATCTGCTTCTGTAAACAAAGGTAGCGGCCTCATCAACATGGTTGCCAATGTCAAGTCCTGCCATTGTTCATGAAAATTGGTTGAAAGAGACAATAAAAAGAAAAAGGTTCCCTAATTTGTAAAACAACAACAAGAACAATAATACAATAAAAATCTCACCGATATATATTGAATTTTTAATATGGACAGAGTGTAGAGTCCACTTATAAGAATTGGACTTGGGTCAACCATTGTCCAAATAACTAGAACTAGTTGTTTGAATAGTTGACCCTTACCATTTATAAACCCTTTAATATTTTCATATTTAGTCAATATGGGACACTCTAGCACTCCCTCTCAAATACAACTAGGACTAGACATCCAGTTGCCACTTGACATATACGCAATGGTGACCGGACAGGGTCATTGGAACTGGACATTCAGATGGACAACTGGGAATTAATAATCCGGACCAAACCTGCTCTGATATCATATTGAATTTTTAATATGGGCAGAGTATATAGTCCACTTACAAGAACTGAGCTTAGATCAACTATTATTTAAATAACTAGAATTAGTTATTTGGATAGTTGATCCTTACTACTTATAAACCCTTTAATATTTTCATATTTGGTCAATATAAGACACTCTAATAATATAAAAATTTGAAAAAACTTAATAATACGTAACCGTATTCTAACTAGTAAAGAACAACTACTCAACAGTTCGTGAGATGAATTATGTCTTACCTCAACTGTGCTGAGTTGATAAAGTTTTGTTGCCAATTCAAGCGGGCCAAAAGTAACGGCGGCAGGGGCATTACTTGTGCCACTGCCGAATGTATACTTGTCATCTAGTTCAGGTACTCCTCTCCTCCGTATCTTCAAATTTACACCCCAACACAAAATTTCTTCTATAATTTCATGAATTCGAGCAAAAAAGGTAAAACACATGAATTTTTTTATGTAGTTTAAAAGATTATATAAAAACTTTATGATTTTAAAGTTTTGGAAAATTTCCTTATAATTTTTAATTTTTCAAAAAATCTCTTATTTTCGACTTCAGATACAAAATAAGGACAAAATATATATAACATGATCATAAGATGTGGATTAATTAAATGCTATTTATATGACAATTTAAAATGGCTCTTAAACTCAAACTCAAATAATTAAATATGACACAAACAATTAATTTACTTTAATTATTAATTTAATTCTAATTTATTTCATTCATGTTAGGTTTAAAACTCAGGTCGGGCTATTATATTAGTTATATTTAATTAGTTCATGTTTGACATTCATATTACATGTATTTTATCGTTATTTTTTTAACCAAAATATAAGAAAAGAATTTTTTAAAAATTGAAAATTTGAATGATCTAAAGATTTTTTCAAAATTTCTTAAATTATAAGTTTATATTTTTTACCTTAAAAAAATGGCTTAAGAGCATGCAAATTGAATAGGCACTCTTTTGCCTTGGTTCCACAAATGAATCGTAATCTTTTTTATTTAATTATGATCATAAATCAATCACTAGGACTTATGGCTCAGTGTAAACGAATACCAAAGACATCCTTTTAAAATTTAGCACAGAATCTTCTATATAATTTTATGATGTCTTGTCCTGTCCCATGAATCTTAACCATTCATTTATGCAAGTTTCACGTTTATTTATGCAGAATCTACGCGGGACTCACATAAATGAGTGACTGAGATTCATAGAACAGAATAAGACACCATAAAATTAGACAGAGGATCTTATCTCCTAAAATTTCAATTCCATTCGAGTCCTTGATGTTAATTTAAACCAAGTTATATCATTCCTTAATTTAAACGAAGTTAGCAAATAGAGATTCACCTCTTGAATAATCGTAGAAATGTTTAAGGCAGGGCCTGGCATCAAAGCAGAAATGAAAACAGCCACGGAAATCTTGTCAGGAAAATATTCCATGGCCTGAGAAATTGCCAACCCTCCATAACTGTGACCGACAAGGATCACTCTCTCATGATGAGGGAGAGATGCCATGAAGTGTCTCAGAGGCTGAAAGTAATCCGAAATTGATCGGAGATCCATTGCTTGTCGAGGGTCGACCCCAGATGCACCCAAGTCCAGCGCAGTTACGTTATAACCTGAAGATTTTAGCAGTGGCACAAGTTTGAACCATGACCAAGCACCATGGCATGCCCCATGCACAAGCACAAAGTGCTTGCTAGGAGGAGATTTTGGCGTCTCAGATAATGTTCCATTTGCAGTAAAGATGAAGGAAATGCAAATTAGAGAAATGAAGAGCATATACCTCTTTTCTAGTGACATACTGTTCTAATCTAATGGCTGCCTTGGAGGGGAGAAACTTAGTCGCCGTTTTATTTTGGTAGACCTTGACTTAGTCGATCGAAAGTATGTCTGCGTCTAGTGAAGTCATTAGAGTGCCTAGGTTGAGTAGTTGACCCTAACACTGTTGGCTACTGCTGTATTGTATGTGCACCGTGCAGGTTGATAATGTAATCAATACTGTTGAGAGTTTCCATCGACAATGACTGCTTACTTCTTAATATCCCCCATCAGTTTTTATAAGTTCTCAGAAGGTTTCTTTCATGAGTTTTCCGCAAGTTTCTTCTCGATTACATGTTAGTTTATATCTTTGCAGTACAGGTTGATTGTGAAATAAGTACTGTTGAGAGTTTCCATCAACAGTGACTGCTTATTTCTTAATATCCACCATCATATTTTATGAATTTTCTGAAGTTTCTTCGACATTATTTTAGTTGAAGGTCTCTTTTAGATTGTGTTAATTTATAACTTTGCAGTCAAATCGATTGATTGTGATTAATGTGTATTACAAAACGATTGATTGTGATTAATGTGTAATATTTATTAATTTATTTAATAAAGATGTTTTATTTTTATGTGTTTTGTTAATTATATTTAGCTGTAAATTAATCAATCAATTCCTAGTTGCATACCCTAGAAATCAATCAACTCAATCATAAAAAGTAATACGAAAGACACTTAATATTCATTAATAAAATAAACTTTATTCAGAAATTCTCACACATACTAAATGATAACGTTAATTCCTTCAACCAAAAAGAAGGATTTAGTTATTCATAACAGAGGTAAAACCCAACAGAAACAAAGCATAACACATGGTCTCCATATCTGTACTTTTCCAGAAAAAACGAAAATTCCTAGTAAAGTCAAAACAAAATAGCAGAAAAATGTGAAAAGATGATATGTTTAGTAGTATCTTTTTCTTCCCTCTTATCGTTATTTTATCAAATACATATCTCCTCCAAATCAGGTAGCAAATCTCCACATAAAGACAACAATTTGATTCCCTAAAATAATCAAAATCCTAAGTATATCGAATTGATTTTCAAATCAGATTCTGCAAATAAATTTTCCTTTTGCACGTGCCCATGCTTAGTTAAAAACTTTTCTGCAAGCTGACAATTCAAATTGCCTTTGCTCTCCTTGCATCTTTTTTATTCAAATTCATCTCCCATATGTTGAAAATCATGACAAATTCTTGGGTATATTTCCTTACTAAATTGATGTAAACGTCAGTTGTACTTCAAAAGTTTCAAAATTCATACATTCAATTACTATTCCAGCTTTTGCTGGAAGCACCTCATTCCGGTCAACTTTGCATAACCAATAAGATCAAGAAAATGATGTATTTTTGTAACACTCTCTTCTAGACAATTGTTCCTCTGTGTCTTAAGTTTCTAATTATACTAAGATCATACAATTTGGTTTATTATTCAATGATTTATGCTCAAAAAATCACAGATTGTGTATATTTGAAATTTTGGCTAGAGCATGATAATGCATTCAAGTTTTACGACCCATATCTCTCAATTACAAATCCAAAAATTACAAAATTTATACCAATTTAAATCTAAGAGAAAAAGCTACAACTTTGGTGAAGACACCTTAGCCTAATTCGGCCTACATCAATATAGTTTATTCAATAAAAATCGGATACAATTTCTGTCCCTTGTAGTGCTACAGCCTAAGTTAAAACTCAATTTTATGCCACTTTTGAAAGTTTTCGAGATAGAATTAAAATTCGACTTCTTCAAGAACTTTGTAGACATATGTCTCAAGTTTAATCTGAATTAAGAATTAACTCATTTGATGTAGATCAAAATATAATCAAAATACCGAAGTATATTCAATGAAAATTCTTCAGTTCATAACATTCCAGCACATTTCGTCACTTTCATCTCATCAATCTTTTTCAAATAAATTCAGAAAGCTACCAATTTTTATGAAACGGTAGAATAATCTGTTCGAAATCTATTGGTTCAAGTTTCATATTATTTGGTGGTCGGATGACAAAATTATGGTCAAAAGAAGCAAAGTTGTTGTTGTTCAGGGTAAGTCAACCCTTCGGGTGCAACAACTATGAACTCCCATCTTCTTCAACAACCATTTTTCTGGAAATCGCAAATTTTCTTCTCTTCTCCTTAATTCATATTCTCTTCATTTTTACATCCATGCAACTTATCTTATGCTAAAACAACTCAAAATGCAAGATTAGTTACAAATCTCAAAACCAAAAAATTTTCACAACTATTCATCATCTTCAACATTTTTTGCAACATTTTTTGCACTTTCTCTCTTTCCTTATTTCACGGTTCTTACACCATTTCTAACTTATATTCTTTGCATTTCTACTCCCATACAATCTCAAAACCGATCAACTATAAGCTTATAAGGTATTGATCATGAAAACCGAAACTTACACAAGCTTTCTCTCACTACTATGTTTTTAAACTTTTTGCACAATTTCAATTTCAAATCAAATTTTCAAACTCTTAGGGACATATTTCGAATTTGATTCTTTCACAAAAAATGTAGTTCTATGTCTCTAGTTTACTCTAAATCAAATTATGGCCTAAATACATATGTATGTTCAGTAAAATATTGCATATATCATATTCCAATGACTATAACCCTTCATCTTGTTATCATATCACCGAATTTGCCTATTCTTTCACCACCCACACATGCATCAACACCATTTATGCATGCAACAATCCACAAACATGAAAATATACACCATTCACGCATGCATCCATTTAAAACATTAAAACATGCATAAAACTTACTTGTCTTAAGTTTCTCTCACTTCAACAAAAATTTCTAGAAATGGGAAGAGCAACCAATAGATTTCGGATTTTGGATCATAAAAAGATTTTGTAACAATCAAGACCCTCAAATGGCAAAAGACGCGCTAGGTATAACGTGGGTAAGCCAATAACACGAAAAATGCAAAAGTTAAGAGTTTAAACGATGGATGAGCAAGAAGGAAGATAGTGTTTTCGGTGGAGACAAAACAAAGGAGCTGCAGAAACTTTCTTACCCAAAAACGTGACTTGGTGGCTCCATCCCTTATTGACACCTGTCCTTTGGCATGTCTTACATTTGTCAACTATTTAATTAGCCCATATGTCACTTACTAATTGCTCCACTTGTCACATAGTAATTTATCCAATTGTCAATCCACAATTAGTCCATTTGTCAATTAATTTCTATACAATTGTCACACTTCGATTTGTCTCTTATTTCTATATTTTTGCTAGTCTAAAATACCTCAAATTTTTGATAAATCTCCAAAATATCTTAAATGTCTCCAAAATGTGAAATTAATTCTAATACACACCAATTCAATTTTCAAGACAATTAATCCATAATTCACACTTTATTCACATTAAAATCATTTATACCCGAAAAATGTCAATGAATGCATGAACAATTATTTTAATGTATCAAAAATAAATATTCACATATATATGTGTGAATATACTATGATGCATGAGTATAAAATACATTACTAATTTCTTACTGTACTCTCAATTCACTAATTTGGAGTCTAGCTCAAACATGGGATTTACACAATCACTTCACAATTTGGTTGTTAATGAAAAAAGGGAGTTTATTTTTACGAGGAACACCAAACAATTTATGAGAGCCAGATGTGTGAGTAAGTATTGTCAACGGTATATCTCAGCAAGCATGGTGAAAATTTTAAATAGTTTTTAAGTGAGTATTTAGAAATCTTTTAGTAATTTTAAATTTAGCTTTTACGAATGTTGTGGACCGATTACTCTTGGATATATATGTAGGTAAGAGTTTATTAATAGAATCACAAATGCAATCATGTTTTTCACAACAAAAGTGTTGGTTTGAAATAGCTTACAAATAATTATTTTAGAAACTTCTCAAGACGCATTGCACTAAAGCTAAAGATTTGAGGAAGTTTGTAAAGAAGGATCTAAGAGTTAATATTAGTTACAATTATTATAAGGCTAGGAAGATGGTGATATATAGAGGAAATGCAATGAGGTGTAATTGAAGAATATAACAAGTTGTGGGGTTACATGGTAGAACTATTGAGGTCAAACCCTGATTCAACAATTGAATTGGTTGTTGAAAGGCCATCACTTAGAGAAGATTTGCAACCATTATTTGATAGGATATAGTTGTGTTTTGAATGTTGTAAGAAAGGCTTCTTAGCTAGATGTAGAAGGTTCCTAGGACTAGATGATTACTTTCTTAAAGGGTTTGTAAAAGGTGAGTAAGTGACAACAGTTGGAAGAGATGGCAATAATAAGAGGTTTTGTAAGGGAATAACAAGTTGATTTGTAGTATGAATATGAGATACACGTAGAGCTTTCTTAGCAACTTGGTCACGTACAAAATGAAAATCAATAGCAATGTGTTTCATATGTGAGTGAAACACGGGATTGGAGGAAAGGTAAGTAGCTCCCACATTATCACAATACACAGTGGGTGAAGCTTTAAGAGAGATGTCCAATTCGCGCAGCAAATGAGTTAACCAATTGACTTCGACTATGGCAGTTACAATGGCACGATATTCAGCTTCAGTGGAAGATCGAGAAACAGTTGATTGCTTTTTAGAGCACCAGCTAATAGGATGAGATCCAAGATAGGTGACATATGCTGATGTAGAAACCCGAGAATCAACATCCCCAGCTCAATCAACATCTGCAAATACCTGAAGTTGAGAGGAATTTTGAGAGGAGAAGAATAACCCATATTTTGAGGTTTCTTTTAAGTAGCGTAACACCCTTTTTACAGCTAGAGAATGATTAGCAGTAGGACAATGCATGAATTGAGCAAGTTTGTTGACAGCAAATGAAACATCTGGTCTTGTAAATGATAAATACTGAAGAGACCCAAGAATTTGACAATATTCGGTAGGATCATGAGAGGGAGATCCATCATTGCAACAAAGAGTATTAGTTGTAGACATCGGAGTTAAGACAGCATTCGCGTTGATCATGCTCGTTTTCAGAAGAAGATTAGCAATATATTTCTTCTGAGAGAGGAAGAGACCATTGTTGGTCCTAGTAACTTCAACTCCAAAAAAGTAATTGAGATCTCTAAGATCCTTTAAGGAAAACCGTGATGAGAGCTTAAGAATAAAGTCTTGGATTACTTCCTGTGATAATAATATCATCTACATACACAAGGAGGTAAATGATAAAAGAAGTGGTGCGAAGAGTAAAAAGTAAAATGTCACACTTCGAATTTATAAAGCCAATATTGAGGAGAAAGGATTTAAGTTCAGTGTACCAAGCACGTGGAGCTTGACATAAGCCATAAATGGCTTTGTGAAGCTTGCACACATATGTAGGGAGCTGAGAATTGACAAAACCTGATGGCTACTGCATATAAACATCATCAGTAAGAGCACCCTGTAGAAAAGCATTATGCACATCCAGTTGTTTTAAGACCCAACCATGAGATACAACAATACTCAAAATTAATCGAATTGTCGCGGGTTTAACAACTAGGATGAATGTATCAGTGAAGTCGATACCCGAGCGTTGATGAAAGCCCTTAGCAACAAGTCGAGCTTTATATCGAGCAATGGTGCCATCAGGATTCTTCTTAATGCGATACACCCATTTACACCCAATAATATTTTGTGCAGATGAAACAAGAGTGAGTGTCCAAGTGTGATTATAGATGAGAGCCTGATATTCCTCTAACATTGCATTACACCAATGGAGAGTTTTGGAAGCTTGTTTAAATGTGGAAGGTTCAATATGGACAAATAAATCAGATTATTTGGGTGTAGCAACAGTATTCAAAGAGAAAGGTTTTTTTGGTTTGAAAATATTATTTTGGGATCTAGTAACAATGCAGTTTGGTGGTGGTGTTTGTGGAGATGAGTTGTTAATCTCACTTACAGAGGGTGCATATAACAGCCCAGATCATCCGTTCACAAATATTATCTGCTTTGGACCTTGACCAGCCAAGCCCTCACGGTTTTACTTTTCTCAAGGCCTTCCCAGGGGGTCACCCATCCTAGAACTACTCTCATCGAAGCACGTTTAACCTCGAAGTTCTGATGGGATTCAATGCATTAGGCCATGAAAAGTGCGTCTATAAGGGAGAATCCAACTCTCCAGCCGGTCCTACTGACTCGGATCCTGGGTCTGATACCACCTGTAATAGTCCAAATCACCCGCTTACAGATATTATTTGCTTTAGGCCTTAGCCCAACCAAGCCCTCACGATTTTGTTCCTCTCGCACAGTCGCTCGAGAGAACGTGTCTGCAAGGGAGAGGTTTCTACATCCTTATAAGGTATGCTTCGTTCTCCTTTCCAACCGATATGGGATACCCCGAAGTATCTACCCCCCTCAGGAGGCCCAGTGTCCGCGTTGGCATATCACTCGGGTCCTGTCTCTGATACCACGTGTAACAGCCCAGATCACCCGCTTATAGATATTGTACGCTTTGGACCTTGGCCCAGCCATGCCCTCACGGTTTTACTTTTCCCAAGGTCTTCCCAAGAGGTCACCCATCTTAGAACTACTCTCGCCGAAGCACGTTTAACCTTAGAGTTTTGATGGGATCCAGTGCATTAGGCCATGAAAAACGCGTCTGTAAGGGAGAATCCAACTCTCCAGCCGATCCTACCGACTCGAGTCATGGATCTGATACCACCTGTAATAACCCAAATCATCCGCTTATAGATATTGTCCACTTTAGGCCTTAGCCCAACCAAGCCCTCACGGTTTTGTTCCTCTCGCACACTCGCTCGAGAGAACGCGTCTGCAAGGGAGAGGTTTTCACATCCTTATAAAGCATGCTTCGTTCTCCTCTCCAGCCTATATGGGATACCCCTAAGTATGCGGTGTCCGATGCATCCCCGGCCACCCATGAAAATCCGGTGGACGTGAGGCCCGAAAGGTCGAGGTCCTACAGTGCAGGTGAGGCATTTATGTCCAGGGATAGAGAAAGTTGATTTTTTGTATGAGAGACTGAATCATCTGGAGAGACAGGCATTGGTGAGGGGGATGGAGTGTGTGACTGAGAGCTTGAGATGGGATTCTGCAGTAGTGTATTAGAAATGGGTACTCTAGTTGGAGATGAAGTAGATGGTGTTGGTTGAATAGGGAAGTCATTGGAAGAAGATTGGTCAGGTTGAGGGATGGACACAAACTCGGATAGAAGTTCATTATTAAAGGGAGAATCAAGAAAGGAATTGTTTTGAAAAGGGAAAACATTTTCAACAAACACTACATGTCTTGAAACAAACATTTTATTTGTTTTTAAATCAAAACAATAAAAGGCTTGGTTAGGAATACAGTACCTGAGAAAGACGCATGGACGGGATCTGGATTCTAGTATGTGTTTCGTGTATGGTCTAAACCAAGGATAGCATAAACAGCCAAAGACTTTGAGGGACCCACAGTTAGGGTGATGATGGAATAGCTTATGATAAGGTGTGCCAAAATTTAATGTTAAGGTGGGCATGCGATTGATGAGATAGATTGCGGTTTGAAATGCATAGGGCCAAAAATGTAAAGGTATAAAAGCTTGATAAAGAAGGGTGAGTCCATTTTCCACAATGTGACAATGTTTTCTTTCAGCTGAACCAACATGTTCGGGTGTGTAAGGTGGGGAAGTGAGGTGTTGGATGTCATGTTGCAAGAGTATGTGACGTAGGCTTTGATACTCTCCGCCACCATTTGTATACACAGTTTTAATTTTAGCACCAAAGAAGTTTTCAATGAGATTTTTGAAGCATTTAAAAATGAGTGGCACCTCAGATTTTAATTTGAGAGGATATAACCGAGTGTATTTTGTAAAATAATCAACAAACACAATATAATAGCGAAAATTTCCAAAAGAAGTAATCGGAACAGGACCCCAAATATTAGTAAATAGAAATTGAAATGACTTCTCATACTTAATTGAAGAAGTGTTGAAAGGAAATTTATGGCTTTTATTGCATAAGCATGAGTCACAATGAACATAGGATGAATTGAAATAAGAAATATTTTGAGATGATAAAAGCTTTCACTGAACTAATGCAGAAGGATGACCAAGACGTTGATGCCAAACTTGAGATGAGACATTTAAATTAGTTGATGGTTGAGATGTTTGATTGGTAGAGGTGTGATTCAGCCACTCATACAGATTGTTTTTACTCAGGCCTTGCACCAAGGATGCCCCTGTATTCAAATCCTTCCCAAGAAAATGATTAGGGAAGAATTCAATAGAGGTTTGATTTTGTCTGTAGAATTGAGATACGAAGATTAGATTTCGCTTAATAGCAGGTGCACACAAGATATTATTGAGTGAAAACTTGGCATTGGAAGAATGTATAGAAGAATAAACAATATGCGTAATTGGAATTCCATTACCATTTCCAACAGTGACATCCTCATCTCCATTGTAATACGAGTGCACAGTAAGGTTTTGTAGGTCAGATGTCAAATGATGGGTGGCTCCCGAATCCAGAACCTAATTGCTGGACTTCGAGCTTATAGCACCATCTATATAGTTTGCTTCAGGTTGCCATGGTTTTGCCTTGAATCGACAAGTTTTTGCAATATGTCTAGGTTTGTCACACAATTGATAGATTGCTTTGGATTGATCTGCGTGTGGTTGCACGCCAAGAAAAATTTATATTAGAAGATTGTCTAGCATAAGAGTTGTTACCTTGATTTCCTTGATGTTGGTAAGGACGTTGATGTGAGCTTGTATAGGATCTTTGATTGTAGGGCTGGAAGTACTCTTGATTGTTCATATTATTCATCTTGCCTTTGCTATTGCGATTTCGATTATTTCCTCCTTTTTTAGTGAATTGTGCTGTAATTTCAGGTTCATCTTTATGACCGTTGCCTTGTTTTTATGTCCATTCTTCATTAAGAAGTTTGTCAAATAAAGCTTCAAATGAAATTGGAGTGTTACGAACTCTTATGGCCAGCTTCAATTCTTTGAACTCATCACCAAGTTTGTTGAGAGTGTGTACAATAATATCAACATCACTTAAAGAATGGCCAATCATACTCAGATCATCAACAAGGTTCTTAATCTTGCTCATGTATTCAGCAACAGACATATCATTTTTCTTTAGACTCATCAAACGAGAGAAGAGAGAAAGCATACGAGTATTATAACGGTTGGAAAAAGTTATTTCTAGTTTGTTCCAAGCAGCAATGGAGGTGGAGCAGCTGTTAATGGTAGGATCGACGGTGCTGTGAATGGTCGATTGAATGGCTAGCAATACCAGTCGATCTTAACGAAGACAAAAGTTGTAACTTTGATCGGTTTTGGGCAGATATTGGTGAGATCTGTCAACAAAACCAAGTAAGTCAAAACCAAACAATAGATTGGTCATTTGAGATTTCCAATAAGCATAATTTCCTCCATCCTTCATTAGTTTAAAAGGAATTTGAGAAGAAGCATTTAGAGATATCAGATTTCCAAGTGAAATAGAGTTTCCTTGAGTTGAAAACGAGTTGGGTACAAAAGTAAGAGGTGTGTTATTTGATGTATCAGAAGAAGACATGGTGAAGAGGTGAAGGAATGGAGGTCAATCTGTTTAGGTAGAGAATGCTTTGATACCATGAAGGATTTGCAAGTTTACGGAGAATGCTTGTATATTTCATAAGATTGTAAGAGTACATATATATACACATTAGTGGCAAATCTATTCTCTAATCTAAAAGGAAATAGAATCAATAATAAATACAAATTACAACAATTTTGGAGTCAATGATTGTAGAGAGAATGACTCTCAATTATGTCTTGATTGATGGAGAAGATTATTCTCTATTAGAAACAACAAAAACTTGGAATTGATTTTTAAGGTTGCTAAACAAAAATTTGGATTTAAAAGCAAAAGGAGGACAGACAATGATTTTTTATCAACAAAATATATACTATCAACTTCCATATGCTTTTGTGGATATACTTACTCTCATTACTAATTTAGCAAACTTTTTTTAATGTATTTTAAATAGGGTCTTGTGGAAGCACTCGGTAGGTAAATTATAAGATTGAAGTGAGGTTTTATGTAAGACATATGTTTGCTAATTGGAGAAAGAGGGATCATAAAGGACGCAAATTGGAGAGACTATTCTAAGAATATTGTAAGTCATCCAATAAACTTGACTTACTTTATAATTTAAAGAAGTTATAAAAGGAGTCAAAAAATGCTCATTATGATCTACTAAGAATTTCAAAGGAAAAATGGGCAAGAGCATTTTTCAACACTTCATTCAAGTATGATATTGTCAATAATGATCTTTATGAAGCATTTAATAGAAGTATAATTAAAGCTTGGAGTAAAAAAATCATCACCATACTTGAGAAAATTATAGTACTTATGATGAAAAGATTAGTTAAAAATATAAACTTAGCAACTAAACAGAGAGATGACATTGGTCTAAGAATAAAGACCAAATCGAGAATTAATAAAGTTGAGCATTGATTGTGAACTTGAAAGTAATGGTGCTGGTGGGTTTGAAGTGATACAAAAAAAGGGTTAAGCATGTTATCAATTTGAGGAGTAAGATGTGTAGTTATAGAAGCTGGGATGTGTTGGGTATCCTATGTTTGTATATCATTGCTACCATTGTTTACAATAATGAAGAGCCTGCAAAATATATACCTCATTGATTTATAAAGGACAAATACTAACAAGGTTATTAATATATGATGGAACCAGTTGAAGGAGGCAAATTCTGGCCTAGAACTAAATATGAACCACCATTACCACCTTCATTTCAAAAATGCTTAGCAATCTAAAGAAGAATAGGAGAAAGGGGGATTGGAAGAGTACTACTAAGAGTAACAAGATGTCAAGGAGAGGCATAAAAATAACATGTAAAAAATGCTTTTGTTAAGGACATGACAAAAAACATGTCCTATGAAAGATGTGTCACAACAAGTTTCAACAAATACACATGTCAGTTAACACATTAATTATTATTCTTATTCATATATCTCTGCATCCTTAAAAATTATTTATTTTCATTTCTTCCAATGGAGTCTACAAGTGATGTCCAAGCAAAATGTTCTAATATTAATCCTTCAATTCAACCAACTATTTCAAAGCCAAATAAAAGAAAGAGACCAATATGTGGATATAGGTAACTATCAGGTGAAGAACCTAAACCAGTACGTAGTAACAAGATGAGTTATAACTCATCAATGGTTACGGGTGTTAAGTTATATGTCTTAAATCAATTTTAACAATTGGGTTATCCTTTGATTATGTGTTACAGTTGTTTTACGATGAAACAATTGTGAGGATGAGAAGGACATTAAAAGCTTTAGGAAGTTCTATTTAGAGATACATTTTACCAATGTGCCTTATCCTATAAAACATGTACAAAGTTATGGCTTAGTAAAAAGAGATACTTTTAGATTATACAATATGTATGTGCCTTGTCCTACTAGATAGGAACAACAAAATACTTATATGAATGCATATAATTATTTTGAAAAATACAAGATGAGAACAAAGAAAAACTTTTATAAAACAAAACTTTTATATGAATGCACATGGTTGTTTTGGTAGTCTTCATAAACCAATAAAGGAAATAGGATCAATAATAATGAGATTAATTAAAGAATTTGATACATATTAAAGATGTCACTTTGAGACTTATTTGTTAGAATCCCTTTTGATTACATACAAAATGTTTTAAAAGCAGAGAAGCTATAATTATACACTCAATCAATCATTGAATATAAAATACTAGAGTACTATTGACTATCATGCTTATAAGAATATTCAAATCGCTAGGATATATTGAATAAATTTAGCTACAATCCTCTACTTGGTTTATTAAACACTAATAATACAATACTCAATATTTCACATCCACTCATAACAATTTTTAATTCCAACAACTAATAATACAATATCAAAATTTTAATTTCTATCTTCAACATTTTTTCCTTCTTCTAGCTTATTTATCTTATTCAACAATTTAAGTAGGATACTCAAAGCTTTAACGCACATTGGAGGATCAACTCACTCAAAAATTGCCAACTTCAATGCTAAAATTAATTGAATAATACAAAGTTAACAATAATGTTGAGATTAAAAAGTTGTTGAAAGTAATTGAGTAATAAAAAAGTTAACAACAATGTTGAGATTAAAAGTAAGATAATTAAGGAAACCATAAAATAAAGAAATAATTTACCCCATGTTGAGCACAACAAACGAAGCTTTTTGCAGGATTTCTCTCCTTCAACAAATTCCACATGATAGCCATTAATCCACAAAAACAAAAACTTTCTTCATCCACCTTTGATACCAAACTTGAATTTGTTCTTTGACTCACAATGCTTAATTATAACCTACTACACAAAATCAAAAGGAAAGGACAAATATATTCAACATCTTACAAATTTTTAAGAGCTTTTCATAATGCAACATGTCGTCTAACTTACAATATTTAACATCTCTGACGTTTAATCATACTATTTTTATCCGAGGAACAAATATATATAATACAATATCAAAATTTTACAACTAATCAATTCATGATTTCAATACTATTAAACTAACGTATTAATAGTCTTGAAATTATTTCACAAGATCATTCAAAGTTGTCATTGAAGATGCTACATTGTCCACTAATGCAAAGAACATATAATGTACAAGAGATATATAGTAACAGAGTTGTACCTATCCAATCATTAAACTCTTTAGAAAATGATAAATTAACAATGAATAAAAGGGAAAATACAAAATATTGCACAAGCACCCAACATCAAACCAATGTAAGTGATTTAGACCATTAACTAGCAGATCTTTCCTACTTCTATCGACATTATCATCAAAGCTTCATCGAGCCACTAACATTCCTTATCCATACACACTATAACCTTGAAGATACATATTAATTAGTAATGGGTGACTAAGTTTGGGTAGTCAGGTACTTTGCTTAGTTGGCAACATTTTTTCTACATGAACAACTATTAGGCTTTTGTTAGCATATTGGTAACATTTTCAACTTAATTGCTAAAGTATTTGAAAGTTTGTTACTCAATTTAAAATTTTTAAAGCTTTGCCACTAGATTGAAAAGGACAATAGTTATCCTAATTCTAAATATTAATCTATAACTTAGAATGTATAAATTTAGAATCTTCAAAAACCCTATTCTTAAATAAACAAGAAAATCAATATGTATTTATAAGTGAATCATGAAAAACCATAGGGAGTAGTAATTTCGCAAACTTTTCGATTTGACTGCAGTTACTTGTAAGGTTTGCCGTAGTTACTTGTAACTGTATATGTCGATTACTAGATGTAAAGTAACTGTATCAGCAACTGTTAATTTTTCTGTACTAAACGAAAACAAAAAAATAAATATGAAATTAAACAGATCAACACCAAAATTTGATAACGTAGTTCGGCATATTTTACCTACGTATGTGGAGCCCTCGCCCAGCTTAATACTTTCACCAAAGTACAATAAATGTACTCAACGCTTTATTGAGTCAACACCACTCAACCCTTAACATTATCTCTCATCCTCACTTCCCGTAAAAGAATTTCACACTCAATAGTATGACCTTCTCGTATTAACCTTAATAGAGGATTTATCTCAATAATCTATTAATTAAAAAACAATAAATAAAAGACTCAAGTATATGAAAAATTAATAGCAAAATCTGAACACACTTGAGATTGAAACATAACATCTTTCCTTTAGGTTTAGCTCTTCCAAAAGAGATCTGAAAGTTGTTCACACACAACCAGTCCAACCGTGAGCCACTTCACAAGAATGACAGTCCAATGTGAGCAATCTCCACGTGATCAATACAGAGTCGTGAATCTCCCACTCAGAAAATATGTACTGCATCCTTTAATTGTTATCAATCAAGCAATGACGACACTACCAAAAAACACACAAACAAACAGCCCATATCTTCAATAATAACTCATCAATTCACACGATGCGCAAGGTACTCATAATGCTCACCCATAAACACAATAGTGTGTCTCATCAAAGCCAGAAACCCCAAAATTACTTGAGCTATTTTTCACAAAAAACAATTGACGCACCCACCAAAGAGCACTAAAGATAGTTGTCCATTAGCACACCAAAATCCCACACAGCAAAGACCAATGTCCATTCAAAAACTCTTAGCCACAAATCAACGTGATCGACCGCACCTCTTCTCAAGATACACATCTATTTAAGTGGGATTCCGTAACATCTAAAACATTATCCAAAATTAACAACTTTTTGAATCCAAGTCAAACAAGGATTGTTGGTTAGCTATCATCATCTAATTAATATCTCATAGATCCAATTAATAAAGAATGTCAAAACTAATTATTTAGATATATAATAACATATATCCTAACAAAGCATACTTATTATAACTCTATGTTTTAATTTATCATAATTATCAAAAATTTGCATTTGGATTTTGGATTCCATTTTTTAGATTTTCTTAGTGTGTAGAAATAGGTTTATTTCGGTATTAAAATTTTCTTATTAATTATTTAGATTAATTTCATTGCATTATTTGAGTCGTTGATTGATTCATGTACTCGATTTTGATATATAGACTATTGCACAGCCTTCCACGTTACTCTCAATAGAATCTATGTTTACACACGAAATATGGAACATGCAAGAACAACAGTGACGAGACTTGGGAGGCAGATGAAAAGATTTTACATTTTCTGGTAATGAAGCTCAAGTACAGTGTATTTGTAGTGTCTTCAAGTTTGGAACCGCAACCCATGGTTAGTTGATTCGTATTAGTAGCCTGGGAACATTGGAGGAGGAGGTGATGAGTACTGGAACCCGATATTTGGAGGGAGCACGATATCTGGTAGTGGTGGTGATGGAAGGACTACAGGAGGAGGGGATGCAGTCGGTGGTGGTGGAGGGGAATGAGTGGGCGGCGGTGGTGAGTAGACTGGTGGTGGTGGTGGAGAGTGGACTGGTGGTGGTGGGGAGAAGACTGGTGGTGGTGGAGAGTGGACTGGTGGTGGTGGAGAGTGGACTGGTGGGGGAGGTGGTGAGTGGACTGGTGGAGGTGGTGAAAGGACTGGCGGTGGAGGTGAGTGGACTGGTGGAGGTGGTGAGTGGACTGGTGGAGGCGGTGAGAAAACTGGTGGTGGTGGCGAGTGGACTGGTGGTGGAGGGGAGTGGACTGGTGGCGGAGGGGAGTGGACTGGTGGTGGAGGGGAGTGGACTGGTGGCGGAGGTGAGAGCACTGGTGGTGGTGGTGAGTGCACTGGCGGTGGAGGGGAATGGACTGGTGGCGGAGGTGAGTGGACTGGTGGTGGTGGGGAGTGGACTAGAGGCGGAGGAGACTTGACAGGTGGAGGGAGGGAGGGGACTGGTGGTGATGGGGAATGAGCTGGTGGTGGTAGAGATTGAACTGGAGGTGGAGACTGAGTATCAACAGTAGGGGGCTTGTTACTGCTTGATGGTGGGGATTTAGGTGACAGTTCAAGCTCCGGTGCAGGTGCAGGGGCGGGTGATGGTTCCTTACCACGTCCAGGATTTCCTGGTTTGTGAGGATCATCTGATTGTGCAGGTGCTGGTGATGGTGATGATGGATTTGGTTCAGGAACTTGAGGAGTAACCGGGGCCGGTGGTGATTCAGGCTGTGGTTTTGGTGACGTTGGTTTATGAGGAATCGGTGGGGGTGTATCTGGCGTTAATGTAGGTACAGAAGGTGCAGGTGTTGAGGGTGTTGATGGTATTGGTGGTGATGGGGATGGTGTTTCAGGCTTTGGAGAAGATGGTGTTGGTGGTGATGGGGATGGTGTTTCAGGCTTTGGAGAAGTTGGTGTTGGTGGTGATGGAGATGGTGTTTTAGGCTTTGGAGAAGATGGTGTTGGTGGTGATGGAGATGGTGTTTTAGGCTTTGGAGAAGATGGTGGTGTTGTATGTTTGGGTGGTGAAGGTGAGTGCTCTGGTGTTGGAGCAGAAGGTTTTGATGGCACTGAAGGTTTTGATGGCTCTGGAGGTAAAGATCCACTTCCACCGCCGCCACCGCCGCACTTGTCCTTGCTGCAGTCCACAGGTCTGCTTACAACTGGGTAACATGTCCTGGCTGTCTTCTGGTTTGGCCTATCAGCCAAGCAATTGCTGGTATCATCCAACACAATGTCCTTCCTTGAAGGTGGTACGCATGCTTGACCCTCTCCCTTGAAGTAGTTATATGAGAATGTGAAATTTGTCAAGGCTGGCAGCTTGCAAGCGTTCTCAGGCACCAATCCTGTCAGTTTATTATATGCAAGATTCAACATTTCAACCTTTTTCAGGCCGGAAAGGCTTGACGGCAAGATTCCGGTGAACCCATTGAAGCTGGCATCAAAGACTGTCACGTTGCTTAACATTCCAATCTCTGGTGGGAAGCAACCTCCGAGGTTATTGCCCATGAAGATAATCTCATTCAAGTTGGCCATACTGCCAACACTGTGTGGAATGCAGCCAGTGAAATTGTTATAGGCAAATGTCAAAAGTGAAACCTTGGATTTACCAATATTCTCTGGAATGCTGCCTGTGAAACGATTGTTATTCAGTAGCAAAGCATCAAGATCTTTCTCAAATATCTGTGGAGGCAAAGACCCTTCAAAGTTATTGAACCTGAGATCAAGATACCTGATATTTGACCAGGTTAGGACAACACTTGGGAAATTTCCAACAAAGCGATTGTTGCTGATATCAAACTCAAACATAAGTGTGAGCTTGGACATGCTGCTGGGGACAATCCCACAGAACCTGTTGCTGTTGATATGCAACATTGCAACATCAGTCATGAGCCCCAACTCAGCAGGAAGGAATCCTGCAATGTCAGCATGGTTAAGGTCAACTCCAGCCACAACACTCAATTTGGGGTCATCAAGGGCAGGTGCACAGATCACGCCATTGTAAGAACACACATCTGCACCAGCCCAGTTCCCAGTTGTGTTAAATGGGTCGGAGTATATAGCTTTTTTCCAGGCCTGAAGAGCAATGTATGCTCTCTTTAGCCTTTCGTTCGCAAAGGTGATTTTCACATCTACCTCATACCCATAATCATTGGGAAGATCACTGTTTTCTTTGAGAGTTAGGAGCTGACGACGAGAAATGAGGGACGCTTCAGCATCGGTTAAGGCAAAAGACAACGTTGAGAAGGAATGAAACAGGCATGTGAAGAGGAGAAAGCAGCCAAGGGGCCTGACAGGAAGAGCCATGTTGATGACCTTGAAAAGTCCCAAGGCCGCTTATAGGAGGGTTGGTGCATGGAGATGTTTTATGGTTGGAAGAAGAAGGTAAGATTTTCCATGTATTGAGAGGCTGTGGGATGCTGTTTCCATTTTTAGGCAACACAAAACTCGCTTTCTTTTTCTATGACCAACACAAATATGGCTTCTGTTCTGTTCTATATTTAGATTTTGGTCTATGTTACGTTGATAAACAGAAGATAGAACAAAGAATTGACCCAATCAACGCCTAGTGTTCTAACAAATATGGGTTAATATTCCCAATATAGAACAATATTAATAGTAATGAACCATATTAGATCTCTAAATTCTTCAAGAATCTCTAAGTTCTGCTCCAGATTGATACACCAGAAGCTTACAATACATGCATAGACTCTTTCCGTTACACACGACTCTGAAAACCGGTTGGTCTGATGCTTTGAAATGATGGATTTGGATGTTCTCTACTTCACGTAAAGTCACTGCGGTTCCTGCTAGCATGGAACTTTCCCCAGTTAAACTCCTTGTACTTTTCAGGGTTTTGTTCATTCACTAGCTCATCCAATGGCTTAATCCCAGTTATTGATCTCTCTGCTTCAAGATCAAACTCAATCAGATACTAAACAATTGATTCAAAACTGGCAAGAAAAGTAGACTTAATGTAACATAAAAGATTATGTTTGTTCATCAGATTACTTTACCATGAATGAATTCAGATCAGATGGGTAATGAGGCCATTGATTGGTGAGAGTTCCTAGCTCTTTATCTCAGCAGATGTCGGGATAAAAGAAGGATCAATCACCATGTAATCAAGCACTTCCTTCCAGTCTGTGACATTTTTGGTGTGCTCACTGTCACAGTAAGCCATAGGATTCACCTCATCTCTTTCCATCTTTCTTCTCCTCCTCGAGGGACTGATCAAAAAACTCTTTTATCAACCTTCTCAATTCTTTTCCGTGGTTCCACTGACAACCCATGATTGATCACCTGGCAAAATCCCCACTTCTCACATGCATTTCCTCTTTTTGAGACTAGTTTTCCAGTGTCTTACTGGGATTTCATCTACCTCTGATAAGTTGGTTATTCATTTGATGTCTGTGATCACTTGGTCTTTACAAGGAGTATAAGTCAATTCCAGTTCCCAAAGGCACAGAAAATGATGGGATCATTCCATATCATTCTCAAATTCACTTTAACTTAGTATTTGTTAGTAATAGTCATTCAATGCAGAAAAGTCCAGTAAAATTAATAATCATTTAAAATCACATTGAATTTCGCTCATTTTGGTTTGATAATTAGTAAAATTACATTCAGTTATCAGTATTAGATTATCTCAATACATAGAGACTGAAATTATCTCAAGAAATTTATTGATTTACGATAATTCGTCTTATATAATGATACTACCCAAAACTATAAAGAATACTTATAATCGCTTTATCATTACTATACCAAACCAGTATTGACCTGTGGAAGCTTGTGGTTCTAACCAGGCTTCATCTTCCACTTGATCTTGCACTTCCTGTTAGTGTTCTAATGACTTGTTCTTGACAAGTAACAGAACAAATGACAAGTATTCAGCATGGTTCGGTTGTTAACATCTTTCAAGTCATCCATATTATCCTAGTTGAATGTCAAAGATTGCAGGAAAAGATGCTTTCCTTCTTTTCCTATCACCTTTCTGCTTATGCATCCCATCAAAATGATAAAATGATGCACATTTGCACATTGAAATACATCCCACTGAAAAGCAGCCACGGCAGAGATCAGTAATGTAGTGATATCTTCTTTCTTCCAAGTGTGATGTTATGATTTTCAGAAATGAAGCATCAACGACTCAACAATTGAACTAGCATTCATATTGGATCCTAGGCTTCCAACAAAGAAAAACTTATCATTTGGATTTGGATTTAGGTCATTTGAAATGAAAATATCTAAATTGGACTATTTACATACAAATAGAATTGATGATCAAGCTGCAGGCATTGATGTGGAGATAACTAAGTATGACAAATATTGGAGCCCATCCTCAATCTTGCCCACTGCGGCAGATCGATCAGCACGGAGATGTTCAGATAAGGCATTAGCTTTTTCCTGTATTGATGCTTGAGGAAGTTTTTCATGGGACTCAGTTATGGCACCCTTAATAGCAGCTACATAGGCTTCAGCTACATCAGATATGCCTGAACAAGACAACAAAAACCAACCCACCAGATGAGATTATCTTGCACTGGCTCCATGCTTATGAAGACAGAGACAACACAGAAATGGCAACAGAAGAATACGAGGGTGATGAAAAAAGTCAACTGTATATGCATGCAAGAAAGGCTTCAACACAAAATCAGGCCCCATTTTATGATGAAATGGAAGATACAAAAAGGCAATATAAACCTGTGATAAAGCTGTTGGAAACTGCTTCCACGTATCCCGCCATTGATTGTGCCTTCATACGGATTATCTTAGCCTTGTAGACAGCATCTTCAGGCCAGTCAATGTTTATTAGGTCCCAGTCGCCATCTTCCTCTTGATCTTTGCTAGTCCTGGATATGATGGATTTACCAAGTACCAGAAGTTGTGAAACTGCAGAACAGCACATTTCTGAGAGCCTCTGCATAGATACACATTCATCTTATTGAGAACGCTGTAAAGTAAAAGCCTCGTAAATGTTACAAGAACATAATGGATAAAGGGAAAGGCATGCTCATACATGAACTCCCTCTGAATGAAGAGTTTCTAGCCTGCCAGCTGTCCTTTGAATTATGTCATTAATACTTTGGCCAGCTAAGGAGCTAGTGAAACTGCAAAATGGCGGAAAAGTTCAAGTGCCTAAGAAAATATGACTAGAAATACGTACAAGCAGTCATCATTTTACAATGAAAGTTGGTGGCTTTCAATGCTCAAAATCACCAGGTCAAATGGTATTCTACCCAAAATGGCAAAGTCAAGATGCATAGTGCAACATTTTTGAAGCAGGAAAATGGGTAAGCAACTCATGCAATATCAATTAAAAAATAAAAGATTATATTCAGGGATAGACAAACCCCACATATATGAAACGAACAATCTGAATATTTCAGTCTCAGAAGTTGACAAAGAAAAGGTTAAAAAATAGCTACAAAACAGACAAATATGCCAAAAATCCTGACCATGTTATTTATTAACTTGGAATATATTTTAAGATAATAGACCGTAGAGCATGCTTACCTTGCAGCCATATCAGCAGCCTTACTCACACTCGAGTCATGCAGAGTTTTCACTTCATCACTACTTCCTTCAGCTCCCATCTCAATTTTCTTTCCTTTGTCTGACTCTGCATCTTTTGGATCTATTTCACCAATCAAACTGAAAACTTTTTGAACAAGTTTGAGATTTCCATCATATACAGACTTTTGCTCCATTGGTAATCTAGCTTTCCTTCGGTTAAACAATAAGGCATAGTGGTTCGACAATGCCTCCAACTCCTGGAAATGTTAAGATTCAGGACTTCAAGATCAGCTGTCATTTACAGAAGTATATTTCAAGCAAAAAGGAACAGAGAATGACCTCCAGTTGCTCTGGACCTCCATATATATAGAAGCACCTGTCAAAAGTCACATCCTCAAGTAATTGGTCTTCATCAGCATCTTTTACAGAATCTTTAGAATTTTTCTCAACTGCTATACCAGTTTCGGTGATCAACAGATCCATGGTTTCCTTGCCTACATATTCTAGCACTTGCATTCCCTTTGCTGTAAAAGCTTTTCCAGTCTAAAACATGCAGGCAACAATAAGAAATTCCAATATAATTCACAAGAATAACTTTGAACTCCAGACCAACCTCTAGAATTGACGGAGCAACATAACCAGCTGTTCCTGGTAGACCATCTTGTTGAATTGATCCAGCAAGATTCACAGCAGAATGCTCAAGTCTAGAGAAAAGAAAAGAAAGAAGGCACAATGATAAAGAGATGTGAAAAAAAGGACATGACAACATCTGCAACTATCATCTTTTTCCTCTTCCCTTTATTTTCCATAGGAAAAGGCATCAAAGAACACATGAACCTTCATACTATTATATCAGAATTTGATTCTCGTTATTGACTTCCAGCAGGGTATAAGATTGCACAGAGCCAGTATGTTGATGTAGTTAATACTTTACATATCGATTAACTAACAAACGTTCAAGAACTAGGTAATAAAGCACAGCACACACCCATATATCCACATATAAATATCACATCAAGCATGTCCCGAAAATAGCGCTGCAAGGGTAATCGAAAAAGCCATCAGCTACTAATCTATAGAGTAGAATCCTTGGTTCAAAATGTTTCAATTCATTAACATCCCAAAAAGATGAAAAATTTTGGACAAGTGTTTTTATTCTTTTAAATTTCTTTCCCTTCTACCATAGCACTACTCAAAAGTCCAACACTTTTCATGTGAACAGCAAGAGTCAAAGTCGCAGGGAATTCAGATATTGGTACTAACTAGTAACTCTTATCAATCTTTCTTTAACCATGTACATTTTCTCAACAACAGGAGGAAAAAAAAAATTCAACTGACTTACTTTTGAACAAAATTGGAACCCCCTCTTAATGCACTTCCTAAAGCTTGCCATGCTCCTGTAGCAAAATTCTCCACGGAGTGATCAAGAGCCTTAAGCCCCTGTGAAGTATAAACAAAGAAATGACCAAGATTAGCAACCAGTCGGAAACTCATCAGTTGAACAATATAAGCGCCATACTAATAGAGTAATTACAATGAATAAGAAAAATTAATGCTAGGAGAATAAAACAGAGAAGCTATGGAGACTACAATAATTACAGGGAATAGGTGGTAGAATTGCAAAAGGTATCATAATATAAGGGATCACAAAATTTAAACATAAACTACAGAAAGCTAGAAGAAGTGCATAAAGGTCTGATTATTTCAATCATTAAACGCCCGAGCACAACCATAATGATCAAAACATTCCTGAGGGAACTGTTTTCTTATATCAGTCTAATTCTGGCGAAAGAACAAGTTGAACTCGCCTGGCCAAGCAAAGAATCCTCACTTGCTTTCTCCAACTTGTCCAAAGCAGATTTCCGAATCTTGTCATTCTCATCCTCAGTTTCCTTATCACTGGAAGAATCATGTTTCTCATCCTCCCCCTTGGATGATTCAGAATCCTCAGCAATTTGAATATCTGCAATGCTCTTTGCAGCTTTTTCTGCAGCCACAGAAGCCTGTATCCAGGTAAAACCCTTAAACAGTAAGTCAAACAATTCACCGACCACACCACAGGATATCGTAAGATGGTACGTTAAAATTGTTTCCCAAATCCTGTAAATTTTGCTCCAATGTCTACTTTATAAAGAATAATGAAAGGAACTATATATATATATATATATATATAACAAAAGAAAAACCATTGACAACTCTAGGAAGCATCTAACCAAGGTTTTACAGCACCGAAGTTTAGAGAAAGAAAATAATTTTATAACAAAAAGTTTCAACTTGTTCACCTCATATAAACAGTCAGAATTCATTCCAAAGATAGGATATTTATACCATAAATATACAGTCAACAATGTCAATCAGTATCTACACTTAAGTGAAAATTTCATTTTAAGTCATTCTACTCTAGAACCTCAAGTCAGGCTGACCCAGAAACCAGATCTGACACAATAAACCAATCACCCAAGTTGAGTGGCAAAACGAAAGCGTACATTGCGAGAGATCTCTTCCGCTGCCTTCTGGATAACAGAGAAAGCAGAGAAACCCCAGCCACCCCATCCTCCGCCGCTTGCCGGTTGTTGTGGCGGTTGTTGCTGCTCATCCTCCACATTGGATTCATGCTTCCGTTCCATTCGTTGTTGTGGTAGTTGTTGGGTTGCTTGGTCTTCATCTCTAGGTGGGTTCTTGTCCTCTTCCATCGTAACTGTGAATTGGGTTCCAAGCAATTGTGAGGGAGAGAGAGTGAGAACGCTTTAAAAATGGAGTCTTTGAGTGACGGCGACTGAAAACTCTGCAACGTCCAACCGAGGGAAGTTGTGGCAAAAAGCGACGCCGTATGCTTTTTGCTTCTTTATCGCTTTTCCTTCTTTTCTTGTCAATTACTCAGTCGATATTTTTAATAATTAATAAATTACATCTAGCTTAGTAAATTGTTTGAATAATTAATTAAACAAAATAATTTGGCCGAATTATTAATTAAAAAATAATATTAATAATATTAAGTTTTGATTTGATATAAAAATATTAAAGTGGTGTAATAAATAATTTAATTAAATAAATCAAAATCTAATAAAGAAAATAACTTGTGACATGTGTCAGTGCAGAAAGCTCCTTATTTTGTAGAAGTTTCTTGTATTTTTAGAAAGAAGTTATTTATGTTATTCGAATTTTTTGATCACAAAGAAACAACTTTTACTAGTTAGTTCAAGACTGTTCCTCTAAGTAAGTTTTTATGAATATATAGTTTTTTTTAGAAATTAAAAAATTCTCATTAATGAGTGGCATGTTACAAGAGATAGATAACATGAGAACCACTTGGTCCCATAACCCAACATAACCAAACGACGACGTGGCCATTACACGAGAACAAAAAAACCCAAAATAGTAAAGCAGTTAGCAACTTTACACAATTTCACCCGACATTGCTCAATTAGGGTTAGCGAAGGAAGGCGACGAGGGCGAGGAACGATCGGTTGTCGATGTGCAGCAATAATCAATGACAGGTAATGGACTTAGAACATCGATTAAGTTCAGAATCATTCCATAGCATGACTCAAGTTCTTCATCGATCAGCGGAGAGACGGAACTCATGAGGCATTTACAATCAGTGAACCCCGGTTGGAAAGTCGAACAAGGTAGGGCTTTGGATTTTAACCCTAAATTACTTCTTCTGTTAACTCTCTTCTCAGAGATCTGATAAGCTAATCTACTCATATCCTGTGTCAGGAGTGGAGGAGGAGAGCTGGGTTATCTGCATTGAAGAATGTAGCAGATCACTACAGAAGGTAGAGGATCCAGGTAATTCTTGCATAGATCCTTATTACTGAGCTCTGTGTTCTGCGAATGGAGGGGTGTGAGCTTTGGCTTACAATGGGAATGTGTCGCAGGACACGGACTCGGATATCACCATCGATGTCGGATTCGGATCATGCAGGAGTGGGGTGTTACAGGGAAGGTATTCAGATAGGCTACAATCTCCATATAGTAGAGAGTCTACCACTGCAGTATCGGTTCAACTGATGGATGATCAGTTGTTCCCTGATGCTTGTAGTTGTGAGTTCAATGATAGAACTCAGAGAGTTAGTCTGGTCCCGAAATCTTCTACTGTTCCTTTCATTCCAAATAACCTGAACACAAGTAGCAGCCGAAAGTAACAAGATCACTTTCTCATGTTTAGTCATCGGCAAGTGAGGGATATCCAATAGTATATCTATAATACTACCATTGGAATAATCAGGAAAACTTAGATTGGAGATCTTTGCCCAAATTTCCTTTGAGAACATACAAGAAAAGAATAAATGATCTCTAGATTCATCCTCCTGCTTGCAAAGAATACAGGTCTTAGGGATGGTTAGGAAGGTCAACCTGTCCAAAGTGCTAAGTCTGTTGAGCATAATAAGCCAAAGCAGAAAGCTCACATTAGGCCTAAGAAACTTGTTCCATATCAGTTTATCCCATCCGACCAGAGCAGTAGACCTCTCCCTCAATCTTCTAACATCTGTTGTAGTGATAGCTGAGATAGGAATTCCTTTCCACAAGTAAATATCCCTATCCCCCTGACTTCTAAATTGGGGCAGGGAAAGCAGGCTCACCTCAGCTGGGGGAAGGGACCAATTCCCATTAATAATAATTGCTTGAAGTTTAGAATCCTTAGGAAATCTACCCATAAGGGATCTGGCCAAATGATTGTGGATTAGTGGTCCATTCCCTGTCCAATTGTCATACCATAGAGAAATTCTATCTCCTGTTCCAATCCGACATTGAATATGGTGAAACATATCCTCTCTCAATCTGAGCAACTGATTAAAGAACCAAGTGTAGCCATTTTTGGGCTTGAGGGCCCACAAACTACATTCCTTTATTATATTTTATGAATATATAGTTTTCTCTTAATAAGATTTTTTTTATTTAAAAAAGGTGAAGAAAGGTCTTTATGACAAGGTTGTAAACAACTTTATAAAGACATGTCTTTGTGAATGCATGAGGTTAAATTTTTAAAATTTATTGTTATGATCATATTGATAATAATTAAATTTTAATTAAAAAAATTTAAATAAAATAAGTATTATTTTAATGAGAAAAAATGTGATGGTAAGATGATGTAGTCATAAACTCAATAAAATAGTTTATGAAGTTGACAATGGAAGAGATGAAGTTTGTAATTTACAAAGTGCAGACCAAGTAAAAATAAAAGAAGAACAAGGAACATTAAGATCATAATTTTGTTTATAATGTTAATTGTAAATTCATTCAATCATTTGTTGTTCCAAAGGCTCATCATATGTAAACGATTCTTCTCACTTAATCGTACATGTCTTTTATCAATTAAAAGGCATTAAATTTTTTGGTTTTAATAAAAAATCTCTAAATTTTTTAAGAAGTTTTTAAACCATTATTGCATTAAACAAATTTAATTTGAGTACTTAAAGTTGTTAAAATCATATTTTTAGAAGAAAATATCGACTTATATGAGTTAATGATCGACTTGTATAAGCTAAAATTATCAAATTTGATAAATTGAAAGTTTGTTGTAGCTTTAGATGATATATTGGTTAATCAAAGTACCATATTGGTCGACCAATATGTCTATTGGTTGTCGATTACCTTTATAACTACAGAATTTATGTATTCAATGCACCTTGATCGATTAATATGCTATACCAATCAACCAATATTCAGTAACTAATAGTCACAATGACTAATTCTTAACTCTAACAACTAGTAAGGGTCTCAAAACTTTATAAATTCATGTTTTCTTATTGGTTCTTGCATCAAAAAGTGTTTATGTCTTTTACACACATTTTTAAGTGACTTTCAATCATTTAAGCATAATTATCTCATATTAGTGTAAGTGAGCCTCTTTGAAATTACAAGTGATAAAGTGAGGTATGTTTAGTTGTAAGATTTGGATGAGCATTATATTATTATACTAGAGGTTCCAAGTGAGATTGGTGTTCCTCTCACTGTTAAGGTATGTTATAAAAAAGGTTCCTCTTTATCAAGAAAAAATTGTATAAATATTATTTTTTGCTTTAAAAACAAGAATTATAAGAAGAGACTTTGTAGTGGACATAGACAAGAGTTATTTGATGAATTACTATAAATTGATTTGTGTTCTCTCTTCGTTATCTTATTCAATTGTTTAATTGATTCATGTTAATAAATCTCTCTATATATATAAAGGGTTCCTTTTTATTAAGAAAAGATTATACAAAGATTTTTTTTTGCTTTAAAATAAGAATTATATTGGAATTTTAAGAAGAGTTTTGGGAGTGGACGTAGAAAAGAGTTATTTACTGAACTATTATAAATCGATTTGTGTTTTCTCTTCTTTATTTTCTTTAAAATATTATTCAATTGCTTCATTGATTTATGTTAATATATATACATCGTTAAATTGAGTTCATTAGTTTAAAATTTTGTTGATTTTTGTAAACAGACAATTCACCCCATCTCTTAGATGTTATAGGGACTAACAATAATGCACTATATCAATTGGTATTAGGCTTGACAACAGGTTGGGTAGAAATCGAGTCTTTGTGTTTAGTATAGGGTCTGGTCTAAAGCCGATTAGGCTTGAATAAGCTTGATTAAATACATGTCTTAATTTTAAAATATTGAAAACAAAGTTATTTTATTCAAAACGACATTTTTGCACTTAAAAAATTTGAGTTTCAAACTAGGTTCGGTCTTTTATTTATTAATAACAATTAATTTATATCTATAATGTATTTTATTACTACCAAAACTAATACCAAATTCAATACGATATTCATAACATTGGGTATGTGACAATGAGCAGATATATCAAAACATGAAAATAATATGCGACTATATCCTTTATACTTGTGAAATTATTTGAATGTATATACAAATACAGTATTACAGTGAAATTTTAAGTTAGTATCATAGAGGATATCTCTAATTTTGTATTTAATTATTTTACTACGAATATTAAATTTATGTAAAATATTCATAAATGCATAAAAGTTACTTAATAGGGAATTGACTAAAAGAGTATCGTAGTACATAAAGCACTTTTGGTGGATAGTGGGAATCGAATTCCAACGACTTTTGCTACTATAACCTTCATAACCATTTTTTTTTTTGGATTTTGTTCCCTAATCATCATCTTCACCACCATAACCAACACTTCAAGCTCAACCTTGTAGATCCTCCCTATATCTGTAAGATTTTACCGTTAGCAATCATCGACGTTCTTCACCAATGAAGACTTATCTTTGTGGAAGCTCCATTAATGGTGTGGGGTGCTATGGAATGTTGCGCAAATCTCTACATCGACATTGTTAGTCCACATTATCCATCATTGCCCATTCACTTTAGCGTCTATCCCCTCTCAGGTTTACCCAGCCGTAGCTTATTTCACATTCATTCCTTTAGCATTTATTGTAGTTTTGCTTTGGTGATCTTGGTTGCAGGGGTTAGAAGTTTTGCACAGAGACTCAGAGAGTTCTGAAAGATTAGCTCGTAGAGGTTAGAAAGAGTATCTTTTACGTTCCTTTGTTTCCTCTTTTTTTTTTTTCTTTTGTCCATTTTTTTAACAAACTGTTAGATTTTTCTTATGCTCTCTTTCCAGGTTGTTTTGGAAACTAACTGTTGCGAAAGGGTAAGGGACTAAGGGTCTACCCTCCCATAGTCATTTCACTCAGTTTCAAAAATCTTTCTGTCGGATCTGGTTTTCTTCTCTGGAACTTTTTGAGCTCCCTGTCTCATACTATCTACACTAGCTAAGACTTCAAGCTCCATGAAATCGCAGCTGGGGATTCTTTGACATAGGAAGTTGATAATACCTAAAATTTTAAACTGATGCTTTCCTTCACTTTTTTTGGTAGGCAGTGAAGTCGAGTTTCCAAGTTCTAAAAGTGTGATCATTTCAAATTCTAGTCCTACTCCCAATATCAGGTTTTGAGTTTATAAAGGCTCTAGTAACGGTATATCAATCCGCTTCTAATTGTTTCATCTTTCTTGCTACATACATTATGACTACTGCTTTAACTCTTGAATGCATCTTTATTATGACTGTTTGCAAGTTTTGTTTTGTATGTGAATTTCTTGACAAGTGCATCTTATTGACATGTTGAACATCTTTTTGACAAACTGTTATTATGCTGCCACAATTTTATTTTATTTTATTTTTTGAAGTTATTTTTATTTTATTTTAATTATTAATGTATTCTAAGTATTTATGTGGCGCCCCCTTATCTTAAAATACATACCAGAACACCCTACAGACATTCCAGTACATAACCTATAATAATGGTGTGCTATGTTCAATCACAACATTCGCTTAACATGGCATTATCTATCTTTATTCTCTTATGAAACATCATCAAGAAAGTCACAGTATTTTAAGAACCAAATTTTCTCATTTCATTTCATAAAGACCAAATGTCTACAATGTATCTTTTAGCATCCATACTTATATAACATCATAGCCCAATACAGAAAGTGCTATATGAAAGAGGAAATACTCAAAAATCTATCTAATCTGTCCAAACTCAGTTGACCGATCTTTGAATCATTTATTCTCTTTCCCAAAAGTACAAGTCCACACTGCTTGTAGCGTCCCTCAGTAGCTAATATCGTCTCTAGGTCCTGAAAAATCAACATTGCAATTTTGATGAGTTTTGCAAACTCAATGAGGTAACCATCATCGATGATTTACTCAATTCATGCATCACATAAATACACGTAACATATTATTCACATCTTTTTTTTTGCATATTCATAAAATATTACATTTCACTTTCAAAACAATCATCATAATCCTTTCATTTATATACAATTCACATATCAAGTATAAATGCAATGCACGTGAGAGTCGCTTTCATTTATTATTGTCGTTGTGACCGAGTGCCTTACCGAGTTGTGTCAAATTATGTCCCATATCCCTTATTGGATACCGGGTACATTCACAACCAAACTTGAGGCTCTTTTCACATTCGAAACTTTAAGTTTTTTTTTACTGGCGACTCCGGTCATAACTTCCTTTATCTTACATGCGTTCATGTATTGAAATGCTTCACATTGACATTCAAATCACATTTTCATCAGACCCAAGGTCTGGCATTCAACATCATTGTTGAGTAACATGTATTCCATTACATTCACATAGAAAGAGCACTTCAATATCTCATTCATATATCATAATCATCGGACCTTTACTATCCCGAACTAAAACAATTAGTTCACATCCATTCAATAAGTCAAACATAATATAAAACAAACAATTAATTGGGTGAGATCATCTAAGTTACTTACAGGTCGCTCCCGATGCTAATGCCTGGAAGTTTCGGTAACATCTGGAGGTTGACGTTCCAGTTGTTCCTCTATAACAAGCAATATACACATATCATAAATTGCACAATTATAAGTGTTTGATAATGCACATTTATGTAATTGAAACATGTATAATGTGTGTTCATAACAATCCTGGGTATTTTTTCCATTATTTGCATTACATAATCAATTCTATCTCAAAACTTACCTAAGTATAATTTGTACTTAGGCTTATACCTCAATAAAACCATTAAAATCACAATTCATAACTCATTGAATTACTTTCAGATTTTTTTCTAATAACTGACTTTCGAGTCTACTGTTCTTGATCATTTAGACAATGAAAATGAAGTAATTTGACAATATTCTCTTCTAGAAAAGTGTTCTCATATCTCTTAAGTTTCTACTGACACTAAAATCATTTAATTTGGTTCAAAAATTTGAAATTATATCTCAAACATTTTTGGACTGTTCTTATACTAAAACAGTACACTATACCCAATTTTCATCTAAAAATTGAAAGTCTTAAATGCTGAATCAAAATTTAATTTCTTATTATAATTTGTAGTCCTATGTCTCTAGTTTGCTTCAAATAACAAATCATCTCATTTGGAGCTCTATAGCTCAAGATATGATTAAAAAGCTAAAGTATGTTCATAACTAAATCATGCTCTTCCAATCTATTCCCTCTCTTTCTTTTCATCAATCTTTTTCAAATCAACTCCAAAGGCCTCAAATTTTTATGGAGAGATAGAGGCATGTGTTAGGAATCTATTGGTTCGAGAATCAAGTCATTTGAAGGTCGGATGACAAAGTCATGGCTAAAAATCCCAAGTGCAATCGCACCAAACGCTCTAGCGATCGCACCAGCGTGATGTTGTTCTTTTTTCAATCCACAGCTTATGTCGCGCTCACACCGTTGTTCCTCGCGATCGCACCAAGTGCATATTTAGGCATAACTTTCATTAGAGAGGTCATATTAAGGTCATTCTTAGACCGTTTGGAAGAAAACTTCTGAACCTACAGTTTTTATGAAGACCTCAAAGAAATTTTTGCCTAAAAAAGGGTCAAATTTTTAAAGTAATATAGTTGTCCCGTATGTACATTCTATGTAGCATCACCAACTTATAATGATTATATCTCTTAGCTCCGATATCCAAAAATTTCATACTTTACATCATTAAAAAGATAAAAGAAAGATCTACAATTTTATGAAGCCAATTTTGTCAAAATCTTTATAGATCAATACAGTTTAATCATGGAAGTTTCAGATCATATTTTTACCCCTTTTTCTCTTTTCTTTCATTAAATCCGACACTTCAAATTCATTTCTACTCTTTCTACTCCATTTTCATTTAACTCATTCACAACACATTCACAGTACAACTAAATATACAACTTTACTCAAAATTCTTAAAATCATCAAAAACCAAATATCAAGCATACATTTTCTTTATATTCTGCATTTCACATTTTCTACTACACTCATTCAGTTTTTGATTCATGTCTCCAACCACCAAAGATATTCACGTATGTATACATATAAACACGGTGAAAAGAAGAACAGAGCATATATTTCTCTATCATCTTTCATGAATTTTTGTACTAATTTCATACGCATTTTTCTTGATCTTTCAACTCCATAATCATTTCTCTTATATCATATAACATTTTTGACCATCAAAACACACAAACAAAAATATCAATATATTCCTCCCATGTACATAGTATATATGAAAATGTCTGTTTTTTTCACATGAATGTGTAATTTCAGTAAATCACCATTTTTGCTTCATAAACCAATAACTCTAAAGGATTAACAAGATACTTACTTGACAAAACTCTAAGTTCATTAAAACCTCAAGAATCCCTAATTTTCATGCAACTCACGCACACCTTGTAAAAGTTGGCAAGCTTCGATTTTTCTTAATGCAAATGGAAGGAAACAACAAAGTGGAAGTGGAAATGAACAGATAAAAACAAGGTGAGGCTTTGGTGAAGGTTTGATGAAAAACTTTGTGTAAAAGAGGAAACTTGAAGGAGAAGGCTACGACGAAGGAGATGAAGATGAAAATACTATATACTTAGTCTTTCAAGTTCAAAGGACTCTTAACTTGGTCTTTCTAAAGAAACTGAATAGTAAATCTTAACTAGGAAAGTGACACCTGTAACTTATCTATCTTCTAAGGCATCCAAACGCTCATCTTTTTATACCAATTATCTCTAAATTTTTCAATAACATCTTCTCACAAATTCTAAAGTCATCTCCAAATTTTCAAAGTTATTTTCAAAAATTCTCCAATATCTTTTGTTTTTTTTCTTCTTTTTTTTCATCCATCGATTTACTCGCCAAGTGGCATTTTTTCTAGTATAATAATATTCAACATTTTTGGAAAAATTTCCTAAAATTTACCAAGATTCAAAATTAATAAATACACTCACCAATTAAATTTTTAATACAATAAATTTACAATTCTCAATAGTATCACATCACAATTCAGTTACACCCGGAATTATTCATAAATGCATGTACAATTATTTTCATGCGCTAAAAGTTTACTATTTACGTTTATGTATATATCATACTATGCATGAGCATGGAATGTGTTTTCTAATCTCTCAGTAATCTTTTATATTTACTATTTTAATCTCCTCTCAGGTAACGGGATGCTACAATTTATTAGTTTTTTAATGTATTTAGTTATTTTATGACATCTATAATGTTTACTTGAATAAAATAAATGAATTATTTATTTATTTTAGTTTTATTTATTTACTCTTTTTAACCTGTATTACTTATTTGTAATTTTTTGTTGTATTATTACTATACTTCGTTTTTTTTTTTCTTTTTTCATTGTCACATTTATATGTGGGCCTATCAAAAATAGCTTCTCTACTCTATAAGAGTAAGGTTACCTACTATCAGACTTTTCTAAACCTCGCATTGGTGTGAGATTCGAATCGAGAATGATGATGATGAATATTAATTACATATTAAATCAAACTTAAAGATAAATTATTTAATTTCTTATATAATGTTTATTTTAATAAATAAATAATTTTAAAAATTAAATTTTTATTTAAAAATTAATATTTATTTGAAATATATTTTAATTATTAAATCAAATTTTATTTTAATATTTATATATTTTAAATTTAATTATATTCATTAATAATTTTAAAATTTAATTACATATAATTTAATTATACAACTTAAATAAAATAAAATTATTCATATTTTTATTGATAAATAATTTTAATTTAT
>JANVCQ010000231.1:43289212-43318976 GCA_025531925.1 Erythroxylum plowmanianum
AAAATATAATTAATATTGGAAATTCTCTTGTACAAAATAAATGAATAAAATAAAATAGTTTTATTTTATTCCATTTTAGAAAATAATAATAAAATAAAATAGTTTTATTTTATTTTATTTTATAAATAATAATTATTATTAATTTTTTTAAAAAAAAATCAAAACGGAAAAGACAGAAAGAAAACAAAGGCGCGGGTCTTCTTTTGTTCTTTGGAAACTAAAGGATGCGTTGGTTGGATTTAAAAGGAAAGATAGTTTTCAAGTTTGAAAACTATAACAACGTTACTACTTGAGAAAAGTGGGTGTGTGCGTCATTTATATATATAAACTATAACTTACGCAGAGAAGTGGAACTCTGTTACTTTTTCAGTTTCTGTTTTGAAAAGTGTCTGTGAAAACATTGAAGAGAAAGTCTCTTATATTCCATCAGTGTTTTTTATGATTTTGTACATGAATAAAATCAAAGATAAGTCTTTGATTTTAGTGTGAGAAAATAAACAAGAGAGAGGAAAATTGTTTTCTCTATTTTTGGAGAAAGGGTTCTTCAAAATTAACCATAGCCATATCAAGTGTTGAAAGCGGGATATATTCTTCGGTGTGGAAAACATAGAGGCTTTGTGTTTTCGAAGTTCCGAATCGAGTAATCGTCATTTCCAGGTATTTATCGTATACCTATTTTTTATTATTAGCATGTTGTTAAACGCAATAAATAGCATATTATTGCAATTTTAAATTTTCGCTGTGTATTGCGATCCTTCAATAAATGCTTCTGATTCTTGAAGGCACTAACATAGGAGTAGGGATAGGTCTCCTACTACTGTCAAGAATTGGAATAATCTGCAAAACAAACATTAGAGAAAATAATCCTTACTAATAGTTACCTTCCCTTGATGTTTGAACCGAGAAGTTTCATAACTTGGAAGACCACTCTAGTGTTTAAGTTCCCAACTTCCACGGCTTTTTCTTTGAATGTTCGGTGGTTTCTTTCGAATCATATGTTATAAACAGTCACAGGGAGGATAATGAGAAGAAGGTTGAGGTCAATATTTGTGTGGTTTAAAGGGAGGTTAAACTAGCTTAAAAGGGCTTGAAGATTTGTCAGATTTGACAAGTGAATCTGAAAATGTTCAAGACAATGTGTTCATACTGTTTTTGAGTAAGAACACTTAAACAACAGGTATTCAATAGACTCATTATTCAAAAAACACAAGGAGCAGTGATTTGGAACATATGAGAAGAGACATTTGTCCCTCATTTGCAATTTATTAAAGAAAGCTAACCATAGGATGAAAGAATACCTTGGGCTAATTCTTTTATGCCAGACTAATTTATATCAAGGTACACAAGGATTGGGAGGTCTCAAGGTAGAGTAGGCCGAAGCATTTGTGTATGTTTTGGAGGGACTTGCTAGCCATTCCAATCTATCAGATCGGGAGCATTATGGTTGGTATGGTAAGGGCTCCAAGGTTCGTATAGTTTCTATTGTGGCCTTCTACCAGTTCCACGCATTATTTCTGATAATCTCAGTCACTTTTGCATTCATCGGTAATTTCGATCCATTGATCACTCTGGAGTTTAAGAAGTCCTTCAGAATACTTCTAGGATGCCAAGGGTCCTACCATAAAAAAGTAGATATCTCATTTCCTATCTTATATGTGAATTAGTTCCCAATAAGATCCCTAACATGTAACAACTTCATCTAACTCCAAGAACTATTATTACTAGGTTGTGCATTCTAAAAAGTTTTCCTTCTAAGAATAACAATATGCACCTATCTGACCCACAAAGCTTCATTATCAGTAAAAAGCACCCAAATTCTTTTTCCTAAAAGCACATTATTCCACGTAGATAAGTGTTTAATGCCTAAACCGCCCTCTCTTTTGGGTCTACAGAGGTCATTACATTTAACCTTCGCATGAGATGTAAACACTACATTCCTAGACAACAAGAAATTTCATAATTTTGTCTCAATATCCTTAATAATGAAGTAGGGAAGAATAAAATGACTAGGCCAATACACCTGAAAAGTTGAGAGCACAGAAATAATCAGTTGAAGTCTACCAGCATAGGAAAGAGTTTTATGGGCCATTTGTTTACTCTGGCATCAATTTTATCCAAAAGAGAAATGCAATCTCTCCTAGAAAGCCAACCTTTTAATAGAGGAACCCCCAGGTAACAAATAGGGAAGTGACCTCTTTAAAGACCCATTAGAGATTCCAGTTGATGAGCTATATGATTCATATTAGAAAATAGAAAGCACTGACTCTTGCTAAGGTTCATATCTAGGCCAGACATATTTGAGAAAATACGCAGGCAATTAAACAAAGTTTGAACCGAAACTAAATCAGTATGACAAAACAACAAAAGATCATCATCAAACAAAAGGTGGGATAGTTTTAGTGTTTTACATCTCCAATGGTATTTAAAAGAGCTGTTATAAGCTATAGAAGCAAGCAAACTTCTTGAGAGAACCTCCATACAAATAATGAAGAGATACGGGGATAAAGGATCCCCTTATCTTAAACCTGATTTACCATTAAATTTTTTTGAGCGAGATCCATTAATCAAAACCAAATATGAAGGGGGGATAATACATTCTTCAATCCACTGAACAAAGATAGGAGGCAAACCTATAGCTAAGAGAGTATTAAGGAGGAAATCCCAGCTAATGGAATCATAGGCTTTTCTCAGGTCAATTTTGAAAGCACAATGCTTATGATTACTCGACAGGTGGTAATTCTTAAAGATCTCTTAAGCCAGAAGTTTATCCCATATTTTGCAACCTTTTATGAAGGACTTTGACTAGGGTTGATGATGTGAGGAAGTAAGTCGTTAAGCCTATTTGCCATTATTTTTGAAATCACCTTATAAATAAAGTTACAGTAGGAAATTAGTCTATAGTCATGCACAGAGGAAGGATGACCAGCCTTAGGAATCAAGGAAATAAAAGTAGCGTTAAGCTCTTTGATAAGCCTCCCATAATGGAAAAAATCTTGAATGGCTCTAGTAAAATCACCCCCAATAATTTGCCAAGTTTTCTTGAAGAAGAAACCATTTAAACCATCTGGACCAAGAGCTTTACTAGGATTAAAGGAGTTTAAGACATCCTTAATCTCTTGCACCGTGACATTAGAAAGGAGGTTGTTTTTAAGATTTCTAGGAACAGGAGAAGGAAAGATATTTGTCATATATTCTCTAGAGGAGGAAAGGTTTTTCTTGTTCCTAATAGTGCTCTGGAAAAAGCCTAGGAATTAGTTTTGGGTCTCTTAAAACTCAATCGTGTGACCAGTATCCAATAGTAAGGAGTGGATGTTGTTCCTATTCCTATTTGACAAAATAGAATTATGAAAAATTTTGGTATTCTTGTCTTCCTCTTTGAGCCACTTAATATGAAAAGACTATTTGTAAAATGACTCTTGGTCCTCTATAGCACAAATCAGATTGGTAATGGCTTAATTTTCTTGGGCAAGTAAATGAGGCTTATTAGGCGAATGACTCATTTGATCTTGGATATGGCTAAGGGCAGCTCGACAGGTTTCAACGCTAACATTTAGATCCCCTACCTGATCAAAGCTTAGAGATTTGAGTGCATTTTAAACTAAATTGAGCTTAGAAACCACATAAAACATAGGAGTTCCCCATATCTGAGAAGACCATGCATCTTCTACAGTTTGGAAAAAATTTTCCTGAGAGGCTAAGAAGTTGGAGAATCTGAAAGGAGAATGTCTTTTTTGCTGGTTTCCTAAGGCCCTAATCACAACGGGAGAGTGGTCAGAGATGTTTGGATTTTGGATCACTCCATAGGATCTAGGAAAACAAGAACTCCAAGCCAAATTGACAAGAGCTCTATCTAACTTTCTAGCTATGAAGAGCTCCCCTAATTGTATATTGGACCAAGTAAAGCTAGGTCCACTGGAATTTAAGTCATACAAAACACAATCCTCAACAAACTTCCTAAAGTCCTTCATACCAGTAATAGCTGAAGTACTAAGAGGTTCTGCCTCATGAGAAAACAAAATGGCATTAAAATCCTCAGTAACTACCCACACTTAATTTGATATTAGAAAGAGCAGATCAAAGAGACTTTCTGTGATTTTAGTTATTAGATCCATATACACAACTCACAAAAAAGATTAAGTCACTGTTAAGAGGAGTTACTTTCATATGAATCAGTTGGTCTGTAGTAACAATTGGGAGACACTTGTAACGGTTCAGATTCCAGGCTAACACTAATCTTGCATTTGAAGCCTGATCTAAATTTGTAACATCCTATTATCATAACGTATATACCTGAACATCCAGAGGACATTCAAGTATATATCATATGATAATAGTATGATAGAGAAAATATAATCTCTTAAATGGCATTATAAAGAATAGACAATACTAACACTTCATTTCATGCATTGACAAAAGTTTACACTGCATTCCTTGAAACGAATATTTACAATCCTTATACAAAAGTTCTATATGACAAGAAACTACAAATTACAAACTATAACTCCTCTTATGTCAGCTGACAGACCTTTGAGTCATAACTTAATCTAAAATGTTCCTTTAGACAATCTTAGGAACTCTTGTCTTGTATCTGAAAAGTCACGTTGCAATTTTGATGAGTTTTGTGAACTCCATGAATGAATCATCATTGCTGATCTTACTTAGATCAAATACCCAAATATCACATAATCAACCAAGTTTACAAACATTTTTTTAGAACATAAATGACCCAATCAATCACATTATCATGGCATATCACTTAATCATCACAATTTCAGAAAAGATTTCATAATCACATATATTCAAATGCAGATGCATACGAGACTCCATATTTGTTATTATTTATGACCGAGCGCCTTTCAGATACAGATACAAATACTGGCCCTTTGGGCTTAGTCAGATACAGAAGTCACAGAGCAAAGTTCTACATGCAGAATTCTGAGCTTAAAGCTCTTTCAGACTGGTTACTCTAATCACAACGCCTTTATCTGAACATGCATTTTATGAAATGCATCAAATAACAGAATATGCCATATATAGCATTCATTTATGATGTATAGACACAATCTCATATTCATCGAACTTAAGTCCGGCATTTAACTTTCATTCAGAATACAGATATCATTCAAAATTCGTATGCAAACAGAACACTTCCAATACATTCTCGAATATCATACTCGTCGGAACATTAAAGTCCAGAATTCATAAACAAATCGCAATATTTTGGTATCAGAGCATAGTTTGGCATTCATAGGGACATATAAGAGTATTGAGACATGATAAATATTGAGAGACTCAGTGATCACAACTATTTTTGTTATAGGTTACCTACCATGGGAGATCAAGTTGGAGAGTCAGCTGACATGGAGTCTGTAGGAGCTAACAGAAAGTCTCCTATACCTGTGTTTGCTCAAATACCTCCCAGAATTCGAGAGAGGCGAGAAAGAAGGTACGATAAACTAAGAAAGCAGGGGGTGGACTTCTACGAAAGTACAGATCCTACTGAGGTAGAAGGGTGGTTATAAAGAACTGAAAAGGTATTCGATCAGATGGACTGTGAGGTAAATGAAATATTTGATTATGCAGTATCACTACTGCAAGGTCCAGCATATCAGTGGTAGAAGACTATTTCAGCTAGTATCACCAGACCTTGTAGTTTGACTTGGGAAGATTTTCTGAGGGTGTTTTGAGAGAATTATATGCCTAAGATTTATCTAGACATAAAGATGAAATATTTTTTGATCTGAAGCAAGGCAGGCTCACAGTGGCAGAGTATGAGATAAGATTTAATGAGTTAATAGGGTCTGCAACTGCATTGGTCCTAACTAAGGAAGACAAATGTAGACGGTTTGAGGATGAGTTGAACATGGAAATCAAAACGAGGCTAGCCATCTCTAATTTGGGTAGTTTTATGAAACTACAAGTGGCCTTAATCAAAATTGAGTAGTTGTTAAAGGATGGTTAAGGAGAGTACAGACAGGAGTTGATAGGGAAGAGGCAAGTTGAATCTCAGGCTGATTCTGGTAAAAGCTTCAGTAAATGACAAAATAGATCATCTTGATTTCAGGCTAGATCGAGATAATCTGGGTTTCAACCACGAGGTGGATTTGTTCAGACTGGTAGAGGTAGAGGACAATTGCCATCTAGGCAGTCACAACAGATGTCTAATTGTGAGCACTGTGGTAAGAAGCATGATGGTGGTTGTTGAAGGTTATTGGAACCTTATTTACGATGTGACTCTGACGAGCATTAGATTAGAGATTGTCACGAGACTTTGGGATGACAGTCTGAAGTTAGAGGAGGAACAATGACTGAGACAATGATTCAACAGAGTAGAGCTGTCAGATCAGTACAGAGAGGCAAAGATAGAGGTATAACTCAATCAACAGGGCCCAGTGTCAGGACTGAGGTGCAAAGTAACTAACTGCAGTCTCAGGTCAAAGTCTATGCCATCACCAAATAGGAGGCAGATAACTTTTCAGATATGGTAGCAGGTGTATTGAATGTTTTTCATTTTGAAGCATTTGCATTGGTAGATTCAGGATCTACGCATTCATTTATCACACAGCACATGACATCTAGACTGCATTGTGATAGAGAGTTCTTGAGTTGTGGATTAGAGGTGAGTACACCAATTAGTAGTACTACAGTGATTGGGAAGGTCTGTAAGAAGTGTTTGATTTGAATTGACCAGGCATAATTGGCAATAGATTTGATTATTTTACAGTTGAAGGAGATAGATGTTACCTTGGACATGAATTGACTCACTGCTCATAGGGCCGTCAATAAACTGCTATATGAAGGAAGTGATTTTAAGGTCTCCTAATCAATCGAGAGCATTATTTAAAGTTATCAAGCAGTGTCAATCAGACTGATCTCATTTAGGAGTACTTTGAAGTTAATGTATGGTGGATATGAGGCCTATCTAGCCCACGTGATTGATGCTCGAGCAGAACAGAATGTACAGGATATTCCTGTGGTTAAGGAATTCCTAGACGTGTTTCCCTTTGAATTACCTAGTTTACCTCCAGATCGGGAAACAAAGTTCACAATTGATTTAGTTTCAGGTACTGCTCTTATATCCATTCCTCCATATAGGATGGCACCTGTGGAACTAAATGAGTTGAAAGTTCAGTTATAGGAGTTGCTCGAGAAGGGATTCATTAGGTCAAATATTTCACCTTAGGACGCTCCAGTGTTATTTATGAAGAAGAAGGATGGTACTTTGAAGTTGTACATTGATTACAGGCAACTTAATTGGGTTACAGTGAAAAATAAATACTCATTGCCTAGAATCAATGACTTATTTGATCATTTGTAGGGAGCATGAGTATTTACTAAGCTTGATTTGAGATTTGGGTATTATCAGCTAAAGATAGCAAAGGTTGATGTACTAAAAAGTGCTTTCAGATACAGGTATGGACATTTTGAGTTCTTAATAATGCCATTTGGGTTGACTAATGCCCCAACTGCATTTATGGCATTAATAAATAAGGTGTTTTCAATCCTATCTAGATCAGTTTGTGATTGTGTTCATTGATGACATTCTGGTGTATTTAAAAAGCAATGAGGAACATGATGAGTATCTGAGAATAATTTTGTAGACTATGAGAGAAAAACAATTGTATGCCAAATTTAGTAAATATGAATTTTAGCTTAATCAAGTGATATTTTTGGTTTATATAGTAACAGAGCATGGAATTCAGGTGGATCCAATGAAAATTGAGATAGTAATTAGATGGGAGAACAATTTGTTAGAAGGAAGTATTACCAAATTCTTTCATTTTTTGATGAAATTAATTGTGCAAAATAGACCCGAAAGTGTATCTTTAGACAAATATGAGTTAATCAATTGAAAGTGGATATCCAAATAAATATTGTGATAGGATTTATGATTAGAAACCCATAATTGTCATGAAAATGCATTGTACATATTTAGTATACATGAATGTACATTAATGAATACATAATTGTGGAATATTGTGATATGTGTATATATTATATGTATAGAGGAGCATATTAAGCGACAACATCCTGACAGCCTAGCAATAGCTATTTGAAACATACTGTGAGTAACCTAAGGTGGTCTCACCTTTTTGTTTTGTATATTACTGAACTGTATTGTTATCTTATTGAAATGTACTGAAATGTGTTGATTGTATACTGAATTTCGAACAATATTTGTCTGAGGCATTTTGGTACGTAGAAATGATATTGGAAGTGCTGTTTGAATGTGAATACGATTGACTAAATGATTTTCTGATTCTCAACTGGAAAATTGAATGTCAGACTTAGTCCGATGACTACTGCTGTTGTGAATTGTTACTGTAACTGATATTATGACGGTTAAACTGTCATAATACTTGCAAAAGAAAGTGATTGAATTTGATTACTGAATTGTGACATGCATTTCATTCCAATGCATGTAATATAAAGAAGTTGTGACTAATGTTGCTACTGATACTGTTACTAATAAGAGTTATAAGTTCCCACATATGTGGTTTGAACCTATGACTCACTGTGATTAATGAGCCCTGTATCCATATTGAGTAAAGGATAGATTGACTGACTAAGCCCGATAATTCGGGATATTGTAAAAGCACATAGTCACAACAATATAAAAATGAATGTGAGTCTCATACATATCGCATCCACATATAAATTGAATTCATTGAATGATTTTCAAAGCTGTGTGAATGTTGTTATATGATTGAATTGTTTAACTGAGAACTTTTTTATCTGTGATAGTATTTGATACTTGTCAAATGGATTTGAACTGTACGATTACATGATATAATTGATCTTATTTTATGGCATGAGTGAACCATCGAGGATGGTTACTCTACTGAGTTTGCAAAACTCATCAAAATTGTACTGTTGCTTTTCAGGTTTGAGAGTGAGACGATCTAGCTTCTAAGACTCCATATAAGCATATTTTGTGCAACTGTTACAATTAAATTTGGCTCAAAGGTCGGTCAACTAAAATTAAGGACATAGTTGTTTCTTTCATGTTTATTGTATTCGATGTGTATTGAGTTGTTTATGCTCGTAGGATAATGTTGTAAAACATGGAGGGTATTGTATTATATAAAACAATGTAAATTATAGTTTTTGATATAATATGATAACATTTTGGGTTTTACAAAATGTGCAATTGATGGTTTAGTTTATAATGCCGTGTTATGTACAGTGAAGGTGAGATAGTTAACATGTCATTTCTGTCACACATGTACACATGTATCCGATGGACACACATGCATATGTCAGATGGGAATGAGGTGTTACAAAACTACTATGACTATGCCATCTATGAAATAAGGAAGAACACACACTGTTTAAAAGGGAAAGAGACTTAATTCTAGATCAATCAAACAGAAAGACTTCATAGCTAACTGTTTCTTTGGATTATTGAGACCCCTAACATTGCAAAAGGCTAAAGCTATAAAGACCAAGACTTACAACTTTTGTTTTATCCTATATTTCCTACTCTTCCTACTAGTAAAAACCTCCTCTGCTTCATCATTAAGTCTCAGACTCTAAACTTCAATAAGACTATTAAGAACCAAATCAGATTCAAGAGAAGTAAGAGGGTTACCTGATTTGCTTACAGCAGGGGGGTCAGCATCTGCCAGGCATCCTTCTGGACCATCTTGACTCTCCTGAAGTTCTTTGTCATTACTTTGATCAGTTATAGGATCTAAAGGTTTGCTATCATTTGACTTAAGCTACATATCCTCATGGACATGCTCTTATCCAAGCTCCATTTGTTGGTTAGCACCACTTTGTTGTGACACTTTCTCCATATCCAACTCCTTTTGGAACCCAGTCTCAAAAGTCTACCTGTAGGCTTCCATTCCTTTTTATAATTTGCAAGTCTCCACTCATACTCTAACTAGATTTCCTTGAAAGTAATTTGTCCATCTTCACTATAGGTTGCCAACTGAAAACCCATCGGCCAATTACTCTTTAGGTCTATTTCCACACACATTCTGGCATATTGAACCCTAAACATCTTAGTTGTTTGAGTACCATTAGGAGCAGTTTCCTCACTGCACTAACTATTCTACCCAATCCCTCCTTATTCCAGTATTCATAATGGATGTTATGGAACCTAGTCCATACCGCAGTATACCTAATTTCTTCATGTTCACTAGCATTCAAACTCCATTTCCTTAAGAATAAAGGTTTCCTTTGGATAAGCCAAAGGCCCTTCTCCAATACCAAATTCATTTCTTCTTCAGAGTTAAACTTAAACAGAAATTTATTTGCGCTTGTAATCAACGTATCAGTTAAAACGAAAGCCATCCATGCTTTTAATAATGTTCTCTGAACTATAGGGTGTGCAGGACGCTTACTAATAAAGAAACCAATCAACGCGTTACAAAACTGGTTACTTCCTTCCTTGCTAGCTCTGATGGAGGGATGACAAATATCTTGTCATCTTTAATTTTTAGAGGATAATAAGCCAAAGCATTAGCATTCATGGATTCGTCCACTAAACCAGAGATCACTGATTTCCATGGTCTGGTTAGAAGCGTTTTCTTCGATGTTTTTAAGCATTCAAGTTCTTTAGGGATTACGGAAGTGTCCTTTAGTTGGATATCCAAAGATGTTGTCGAAGGGGGCAATGACGATTGCATTTGGGTTACAACCTCGGCTATCGGGATCTTTTAAATGGGAGCGGGGTTTTGAAAGTTTGGATTTGCATTCTGGTTAAGGTTAGGGTTAGTGGAATGGATCAAATGGGCGGAAGACGCGCTCGAGAAGGAGAAGGAGAAGGAGAAGGAGAAGGAGAAGAAGAAGAGGCCATGGGAAGAAGAAGAACCAAGCCATTGACAATCGAGCAAGTTATCTCAGGGCTTATAAAAAAAGGTCATTTTATATTTTTAATTTAAAAATAAAATAAAATAAAGTCGAACTATACTGAGTCTGATTTAAAATAAAAATTTAAAAATCTAATATGAACTGGATTATTATAAATACAATATTTTGATATAAGGCACTATTAGCCAAATTATCACCATGACAGGCACATATTAGGTGAATGATCACATAAAAATAGGTTGATTATAAAAAGATTCTAAATTTTAATTAATTTTATAATACAAGATTGAAGTTTAAAAAATGATAAATAAAATAGTTCAATTTTTAATTTTTAACAATAATAGTCTGAAATTAAATTTTTTATTAACATGAACTAGGTAATGAGCCATATCAAACTAATATTTGTATCATACAGATGTCACATATTTTACTTGTGATACATATAAATTTTGTTATTTAATAAATTAAAAGTATTAAAAACTTTGAAAATAATTTTATATATTCATTTATGTCATCTACAAATTATAAGCATCAGATTGTTTATTAAAATTTCAAATTTAATGCTATTTTTTAAATTTTGAATTAATATTATAAATTGATTAAATTTAATTTTTTTAATAATTAACCTCACATAAATTAATGGAGATAGAGACAAAACATTCATTAGCAAAGTCCAGCATTGTAGGTAGCAGCTAAAACGACGTGTAGTTGTTGAAGAGAAAATACGCGCCAACTTAGCAAACGCAAAATTAGAAAGAATAACAGAAAAGCACTAATTTTTTTTCAAAAAATTTCATTTTTGATCTAAGAAGTAAATCAAAGACGAACATGAGGCCGATGGAAACCATACACGATCTGGTCGAAGAGGCAAAGCGTCGAACGGTTTGGTGGTTTCTTTGTATCTTCGCCGTCACTTACTTCTTGTCTCGTAAGCTTGTTGCTTGATTGCGCTGGTCTGAGAGAAGCATAAGTTTATGTTAGGGGAGGTTTTGGGTTCAATTGTCGTTTTTATATTACAATCCGGTTCTGAATTTGTGCTTACTGTGATAAATTAGTTTTCTTTTTGATACATATTAGTTGTTCACTGTGAATTTGTGCTGTTATTTCTATTTATTGATATACTTTTGTGTAGTGTTGTTCTAGTTGTTTTGAATTTCGGGATTGCATCTCATTTTTTGTCATTTTAGGTTTAACTGTGAATTCTATTTTTTTAACCCAATTAAGTTAGTTTATTGGCCGTAATGCATTCGTTTTATATACCCATTTTTATTTTTATTTTTCTTTTCCTTTTTTCTCTTCTTCTTTTGAAGTGAAGAATTCTTGCATATAAGCATTTTAGCTGCGTTTTTATATGGTATTAATATTTTTCTGAGTTGAGCTTTAGTGAATGATGATTTATGACACTGATACAATAATATGACTTCGAATTATATACCAGAGGTTGCTCATTTGGATGAGGTAATAGTTTACTGTGTTGACATATTGTTAATGATGATTTGTGACTGTGTTTATAACAGTTAGTATACGTATCAGGTTACATGCAGCTTTTGGCTTTGTGGAAATTGTTATTGTGACTATGAATATTGTTAGGATTTTAGTTCCTTATTGCAGACACAAGCACATCAATGTGGGTGAATCTGCCCATATCAATCCTAATTGTATCTGCATTGCGAGTTTTGTCTAATGAGGTAGAGTTCAAGTGGAAAGTACGCCAGCCTGTTTCTCTGCCGTCGTATTTGTCTCATTTGGAGAAGAAAAAAGTATCCCGAAATGATCCACACCTTTCTTCTTCACCACCTCCACCAAGATGGAAAAGAAAATTTGATTCTCCAGTTGTAGAGGCTGCACTAAATGATCTTATTGATAAAGTATTGAAGGATTTTGTGGTAGATCTGTGGTACTCTGAGATTACACCTGACAAGGAAGCTCCTGAGCTTATTCGTTCAGTAATCATGGATGCTATTTGTGAGATATCAGTAAGGGCTAAAGAGATAAACCTTGTTGATTTGCTAACTAGGTAATATTTCCTGGAAGTTTTTTTTCAGAAACTGAAAGTTGAGTAGTAAATAAATGTGAATATTTGAATGATTCTTTGTGCAGGGATGTGGTTGATCTAATAGGGGATCATTTGGACCTATTCAGACGAAATCAATCATCTATTGGTGTTGATGTAATGGGAACACTTTCTGCAGAGGAGAGAGATGAAAGATTGAAACACCATCTCATGGTTTCTGAGGAGCTCCATCCTGCGTTAATATCTCTTGAGAGTGAGTACAAGGTGTGAGGGGAGTGTTCTGATGATCAAAAAGTTTCTTCCTTTTGCTTTCAGAACCTATATAATATATATATATATATATACACACACACACATATACATATATATATTGTTCAAACCTCCTTTTTTTATATATTGTTTGCCTTTTGATAAACAAAAGGTTCTTCAGCGAATCATTGGTGGAGTCATAGCTATAGTATTAAGACCTCGAGAAGCTCAATGCCCTTTGGTCCGTACTATTTCTCGAGAGATTATAACTTGCTTGGTAGTGCAGCCAATTTTGAGTCTTGCAAGTCCTGGGTAAGCGGTCTATGTTTTTGGTATTCTTATTAATCTTTTTTAAATCACCAACTTTTCTAGAACATCATGGCTTCATTGCCCGCTATTTCCTCCCATCGTTTGCATCATTTCTTTTTGTTTCAGAAAAGGTTTTAGTAGATAATGTGGGACTCCTATGTCTAATGCACTAATTTGTTTCTATTAGTCTGCAATTTACTTTATATGAATTTATGTCTTTTTTTTTAATTTGTAACTCCCTGCTTGAATAGATTATTAGCTCCATTATTTCTCCAATAAGAGATCTCAGTATTTTTATATTTTCACCTTATCAGGTATATCAATCAGGTGATTGAGTACGTTTTGGTTGCTATTAAAGATGGTGGTCTTATGGATATTGTTGGTTATCATTCTACAAGAGGCGTGCATGATGTTAATTCTACCTCTAAAATGGATTCAACCTTAAATAGTGAAAATGCTGATTCTTTTGATGGAGAAAAGAGTTATCAACAAAGTGATATGCCCTTGGCAAAGGTTGATACTGATACACAAACAAAATTAGACTATAAGTTAGGCCAGCAAGAGGCCTTACAGCCACATAGTGCAAAGTGGGCACACATACTTGAGGCCACAACGCAGAGACGAAGAGAAATTCTTGCACCTGAAAATCTTGAAAACATGTGGGCAAAAGGAAGAAATTACAAAAAGAAAGAGAAAACAAATGTCGAGGGGGTTGAGTCTATAGGAAAAACTTCTGCAATGAGTAGTTCTACAAGAACTGCAAGTCTGGGAAAGGAAATGATAACCAGCAACTCTATGATTCTCACAGAAACAGATTATAAAGCTGCATTGGAAGTACCCAGTCAATTAAGTGTTGATACTGTATTATGCAGTGAGAAAACACGCGAGAGACAGTGTAATCTGAATTATGATAAGTTGTCATCTTTTCAGAAACAACATATCGGACATGAATCGACGAGTTCCTGGAGTGCTTCTATTGCTGAAAATAAAACTAGTTTGAAGAGATCCAACAGTTCTTCTGTGAAAGCAACATCTGATCATAAAAAGGCATTTACTGGACAAGTAGGCAGATCCATTATTTCAGAGTTCTACAAGTCCAGTTATGGCAGTCATAGCGATGATCATGTTGTAAAGCAAATCTCAGAAATAATGGTCCGGAATGTGAGACCTCATGTTCCTAAACTAAAATGCCGGGTGGGTATGACTTTCTGGAGTTGATTGTGAGAAATAAATAATGTGAAAAGGAAAATTTGGAGTGAAGTGTCATTTTGGTGTGAGGTTCAAACTATGGAAGCCTCTTTATTTAGCTTTCTTCCAAATGTGAGTGATACATGGAGCTGATTCAAGTGCTACTTGTGTTCCTATGTCTTAACAGGTCCTTGGAGCCTACTTTGAGAAACTAGGTTCAAAATCTTTTGCTGTTTACTCAATTGTTCTGATAGATGCAGAAAACACGACTTGGTTTGTTAACCGAAGGTTTATTTCTCTTCTTTATAACTTTCTAATGTAGATCTTTAGATTATTGCATGGAAATTCTTTAAATTCCATTAAGGAAAGAGTTTACACGATTTACATCTTAAAGATTTTCTTTGCAGATACAGTAATTTTGAGATACTGCATAGATGCCTAAAGGAAATTCCTAATTACACCTTGCACTTGCCTCCCAAGAGGATATTCTCGTCAAGCACTGAGGATGCTTTTGTTCATCAACGCTGCATTCAGCTTGATAGATATCTTCAAGTGTTTATCTAGTTCCTGCTCTTTATTCTTTAGTGGGGTGTTTGTTTCCTCTTTTCTACATCTTGAATCACACTGCATTTTTCAGGATCTCTTATCTATAGCTAATGTTGCTGAACAGCATGAAGTATGGGATTTCTTGAGTGTTTCTTCGAAGGTGCAAAATCTGTTGAATTGCACATATTCTGTCTTCGTTTGTATTATTGGTTTCTTTGTTGTAATTCAGTTGTAAGCTGAATGCACCTGAAGTTCTATATTTTTTCTTTCACTTTTGAAGAATTACTCGTTTGGGGAATCTTCATCAGTAATGAGACCCCTTGTAGGTATGCAGATAAACTCTTGTTTATTACATCTCCGTAGTCGCCTTTAGTTTAAGAAAAACCTCACATTATCTGCTCTGCAACTGGTTTACAATCCAATCCAAACAGATTGTGCAACCACTTCTTCAGAATTGCTGTTTGGAATAATTGATATTTGAGAGCTATTATCATTGGTTCTGTTCCACCTTCATTTGGTAATTTTCTAACTCTAATTCTGATGTTTGAATTTACTCAGTTCATGTGGATGATGCTGTGGACGATATTATGCACCAACTCAAAGGGGTTTCTGACTGCTTAAAGCATATTGTTGGCTCATCTTCCCCTTTTGATAAAACCTTGTTGTCATCTCAAAAGAATAACTTGTCATGTCATGCTAATGACACGAGTTATCCTATCTGGAGGGAAAATATATCAGAAACCATGAACATCATTTCTGATGATGAACAAACTGGTAAGCAAAGCTGCCAAAACCAGGGGGAGGTTGCATCCAGTGAACATACTGATCAGTGGCATTCAGATAATTGGTTAAACCCCAAGGGTCTTCAACCTCAGGCAATCAAACATAAGGAGGAGTTTAGGAGCTTACGTTCAGGAGAACAAATTAATTCAGATGTGAAGTCTGACTGGAAGGAATGTGTTGGAATACCTCCAACAAGTTCTTCTATAACCTCTAATTGTGAAAAAGATCCAGTTGAAATGCCTCCAGAGGTAATTTTTGTTTAGAAAATGTCAATCTGCTGGTTCATTTTTGCATTATCTTTTCATGTGAAGGTATATGGTCTATCTAAATTGTGTTTGAAATAGATAATTTGTTCTTAATTGGACTATGCATGTGTGCTTTCTCCTATTCTGTTGATTGTTTGCTGATAAGCTGCTATCTGCTGAATCATCAACTTTGGAGTAATCAAGATGAACATTTTTTTTATTCAGAGCAAACCATTATGTGAAAATCAGATTGAATTATTTCCCTGGCTTTTAACCTGTGAAAAGCAAGTGGTTTCTTCATTTTCCTTGAAATATTATTGATCTTTTTGATTCAATAACACAACATTATCTTTGTTGATTGATTTTATGCATTGCTGTATTACAGTCTAGATTACTTGTAGACACTTTTGGATACTGATTGTTCATTCCTATGGCAGTGGGCCCCACCTAATGTAAGTGTACCTTTGTTAAATCTGGTAGATAAGGTCTTTCAGCTAAAAAGAAGAGGGTGGCTGAGGTGAGTTGTTTGCTGTTTTAATTTAATCAATTATGCATTTATTAAATTTTGTGTTTTCTTTGGGCGGTTTCTTCTGAACAAATATATGTACAAGATGCTTTGCTTTTTGTTTTTCAATCCTAATTTTGTTACTTTGAACTTTTCTTTTTCTTCTTATTTGAACTTTTTCTCGTTTCCTTTATGATAAGCTACTTGAAGTAAGATTCTTACGAATCAAAATGTATTTACATTTTTGGACAAGCTGTGATAAGCATAATGAACTTTGGGGAAATGCCTGGTATATTTTCTTTGGCCTTGATTTTTGGGCAACTGCTCGGGAGTACTTGATCACTTTTTGGGGTTCTGATGAGGGGAAAACACAGCTTCACTTCTTTTGGCTCAAGTTTTGTTGTCCTGTTTATATATGCAAATAGTTATCATCTTTAACATGTGATTGTTTGTTTTTGCTTCTACAGGAGACAAGTGTTTTGGATATCAATGCAAATAGTACAGTTAGTAATGGAAGATGCCGTTGATGATTGGCTGCTGAGGCAGATTTATTGGCTTAGGAGAGAAGATACTATTGCACAAGGGATTCGGTGGCTGCAGGATGTAAGGACTTAAACCAATGTTATTGTCAATGGTTAAACTGGTCTTGTTCTTCTTTATACTGTCTGTCTCATCAGATGATTCTACACTGCTTCTCTTTGTCTATTTTTTTGTTTGTATAAAGAATTAGTCAGTTTGGACATGCTGGATTTGCTGATTTGGCAATCTAAGGCCCCTTCCAGGCACCAGCATCTTTTCACCAACTTCTTCAATCTAAGTGAGCAAATTCCAAGAACGAGGACCTTAGATTCAGGTTTAACATGAAAAGGGCTTAGTTATGTAAAGTAACTAGTTGTTCTATTTTTTTAAAATTTAATTTTAAGTTACTGGTTTGTCGCCTGGAGGATGGGTTTGGATTGCCAAAATGCTAGATTAGGCATTATAAGAATTCCGATGAATGTTTAAGCTCAGACCTCCATTTTATCTTTCCTCAACATAGTAACTCCAAATGAATTAGTAACTGCATATTTCTAGCAACCTGATATTACATCACCATGTAAACTTATGCTGCATGTGCATGATAATAGGTCATGTCACATGCGTAATTCATATGGCTACATCACTGCCATTGTTTTCATTTGCATGTTATACTTTGACACTGCCTTATATTGACATATCAATCTCCATTTTTCATCTAATAACTTGTCCCTCGCAGTTTCTCTGGCCAGATGGCTCATTCTTCATGCAAGTGACAGAGGATAATCTTGATGATGCCCATCGAATCCTGATGCCCTTTCAGATTAGCCAATATGCTACAAGTAAGGCTTCAAATATCTCCTTTGAAGAACAGCTTGAAGCTGCCCGTAGAGCTAGTGATATCAAGAAAATGCTGTTTGGTGAGTTCAACATTCCTTTTAAGTCTCACGTTCAGTTATGTGAGATCAATTTATATTATTCTGAATTGATTCCCCCTGTGGTATTTGTCATGTCTGAAAGTATTTGTTCATCCATTTTTTAGCTTTTGTTTCCATTCTTTTTCCTAGAAGTAGAGGTTTAAAATTCCGTAGCTAGTTAATAGAATTGATATAACTTGGGAAAACCAGTACGCATTTATGTGATTGAAAAGACCCCCTTTTTCATGATTATATAAACCATGTTGATTTTCCTTGTTTCATTAACATTTGTATGTTTACATTTCTCTGATGCACTTATGAATGATTGAAGAAAAGAAATGACCCCCTTTCTCATTTTAGGTGGAGCTCCAACGGCCTTAGTGAGCTTTATTGGGAAGAAACAGTACCAGCGGTGTGCAAGAGATATTTTCTATTTCACTCAGGTTGATCTTCGATTGTCTCTGTCATCCTATCTCACTATAATTTCTCAAATTTTATTCACGTACGCATTTCTTAAATTCTGTGCTCATACTTCATTTGCGACTGAACATTGGTATGATTTCTGACACTTGCAGTCTACTATTTGTGTGAAGCAACTCACATATGCTATCCTAGAGCTGTTACTGGTTTCAGTTTTCCCAGAGCTCCGGGATCTTCTGTTGGATATTCATAAGAAGATGCCAGTACCACCTTCATAGGAAGCCCATGATTTCATTGAGTACTCCTTATTTTTGTGGTCTAAAGATACCATGAATAGAAAAAGGAAAGGTTCATGCTGAGCTCCAAGAATGGCCAGAACTCGATCAATGTGTCTCAATGGCGTTGCATATACAGTATTTGTTCATTTTATGCCACAAGGACAACTTGATGGGTGAGAAGATTGGGTGTGTTTTTCTTTCTCCAACACATTTTTCAGATAGAGGGAATGAAGCAGAGTAAGGTCTCTTGGTTGAAAGTGTATAGAGTTGTAAATTTCAGGGCTTGGTGTGTATAGAAGATGGTACTTTTGTATTGGTAGAGGGTTCAACTCAAAATAGGAAATAAATAATTGATGTTTACAAGCTATTCATTCATTGATTTATTTGAAGGGTAATGCCAAGTGATGTTTCACACACAAGTAGAGATGACAATAAAACTCGTCTCGGCTTAATCCAACTTAACCTGAAATCAATAAGCTAGGACGAATTGGATCGAAGTTAAGGTCGAGTTTTGATTGCCCGAGCTCAAAGTCTAAAAGTTAATAAGAACATCAACTCCTGCTGATTCTTTCGATTGGATGTGATCACCATTCCTTGATACTAAGAAATGACGAATGACACTAGGAACCCTCCAACATCTTTATTGATTGTTTCTTCAAATTCAAAGTGATCCCTTTGCTCAGATACCCACTCTTTACTTCTATCTCCCTACCTTCCCAGTCAAACTTCATGGTTCCATTTCTATAATTGCAAACTACTACATTCAATTTGGATAACCACTGAACCCAAAGCAACATTCACTTCCTAATATATTTATTACTAACAAACTAGTATTGAAACAATGAGGATGAGATCTTCTGTATCATATACTCAATTCCTACTCTGTGTTAGAAGATCTTATCTTTTTATTGGACAAAGAGAAATAGAGGGATGAGATCTTCTGACACAGAGTTGGAACTGAGTAAATGACACAGAAGATCTCATTGAAACTGAGTATATGATACAGAAGATCTCATCCGTGAAACAATAGTCATTCATTAGTTCTTATGTATTTTATTGCTGGTAAACTTTATACCATCTACTACCATGATCATGATTAGATTTGTGAGGAAAATCACTTGATTCTCCATCAATCCACATGTAGAAGCAACGAAAGCATGAAGAACCTAAGGTGATGGTGTCTATGAATGAGTCGAAGAGAGAAGGAGGAGAAAGCATATTCGAGGGTTCTATTTCAGACAAGAAATGAACAAAATTAAGCATGCCCACATGAGTAAAAGACACAAGGTTGAAGCAGTGTTGTTTTTCAAAAGTGATTGAATTCAATGTGCAGTCGTTTCATGCATCAGAAGCTTCACTAATTAGATAGTCACATTACATGGCACAATACATAAAACGCAGAGCATCAGTAGGCTACTTAAGAGGAGTCACGTGAGAAGCACTTGTTCAATACACAGATCAAAGACTCTCCACGTGATTCAGTCAAGTCAAAAGCTTCACTAGTCAATCTTATTACATGCCTGCAGGTCAAAGACAAAACGCAGCAGCTACTACATGATACGCAGACAGAAGAAGGACATTTAATAAGTCACATGGGAGGCACATGCAGTAAACCTGATTCAAGCCAACAACAAATCCGAAGGTCTTCATCTTCCTCTTCAGATATAAATAGTTCAGACAGAGAGAACACATAGACATCAGCACATACAAAAATTGTATTCTTCAATTTTCAGTATTCATCTTCGAGAGTGAAATCAAGAGTGAAAAGAAAAGGGTTTTGGGAGTGTGCTAGAATACTTACAATGAGTATTAGGAGAGTTTTATGACTCTTGCAAGTGATTCAAAAATCACTCAAACTCTGTAAAGCCTTTTTTTATTTCTTTCTTCCTCATTAGTGAAATCTTACCACCATAGGTGAGAACCTTGGATGTAGATAGTGTAACACTATCGAACCAAGTAAAAAATTGTGTCTCCTTTATTTTTCTTGCATTTGTGTTTTCTGCAAAAGTGACCAAGATTTATCAGTTTCTGTATAAAAGATAACCGAGCAGTAGCAATATCCCAACATAAAGTGGTATCAGAGAATCAAGACCTCCTGGGACAATTCTTGGACACTTCAAGCAGCAAAGAAGCATAAAGAATCATCCAAGATCAGTAAGTAAAGAAGTATAAACAATCAGTCAAGATCAGTCAGTAAGTTCAGTGTCAAGATACATTCAAGATCAGTAAGTGAGTGCTTTTTTAAGTTCCTTTGCATTACAGAAATCATGGTAGGCAAAGAAATAGATGTTTTTTCTGGTAAAGAAGACTTCACCATCTGGAAACTCCAGATGCAAGTACTTCTTGAATCTATGACTGCTATGGTGCAATTGATGATGATTATGACCTTGAAACTGATCCTATTAAGAAGCTGAAAATGCAAAGACTTGCACATTGCAAGTTAATGCTTCATTTATCACCTACTGTGATAAGGAAAGTGCAGAATTGCAACACTGCACAGAAACTTTGGGTGAAATTAGATGAATTGTATGCTAAGAAGTGTCTTCCTAACAAGATGACACTTCTCCACAACCTTGCAAACTACAAAATGAACACTTCAGTATCCTTAGACGATAGCCTGGACTATTTCTTCAAGCTAGTACAAGATTTAGAAGCTACAAATGAGAAAATAAATGAGGAACATCAAGCTGTAGTAATCTTAAAGGCATTACCTTCTGAATTTAATGCATTCAAGAAGGTAATTAAGCATGCTAGTGGAAAATCACTTACTGTTAAGAGGGTTTTAGATTCTCTAATGGAAGAAATAGTTGAAGTGAATCCATTTAAAAAAGAGGTTGAAGTGATGTTTGTAGAGAATAACGATGAGAAGAAAGCTCATAAGAAAAACAGCAAGGGGGGAAGTGGCAGAAAGGTAGTGAGAAGGAAAAACACCCTAAGGAAGGTGAAAATGAAAAGAAGAAAAAGGGAAAAGCTAAGACATGCTTCTACTGTGATAAGATGGGACACTTTGCAAGGGATTGTAGGAAAAAGAAGAGGGACAAGGCAGCTGAAAGTGAAATTTCAGGTAATGTTGAAAAACCTGAAGATTCCAGTGAAGATGAAATATTGGCTGTGACTGAAATTTGTGAAGACCTTAGTAGAGAGTGGATATTTGACTCAGGGTGCACCATGCATGTCACTCCTCATAGGGACTGGTTCACTACATTTGAACCAGTCACTGCCAAGGTTAAAATGACAGATTCTGGGCAGCAAATGATAGAGGGCATAGGAAGTATTTCCATCAACATGTTTGATGGAAAGAGGAGGATCCTAAGCAATGTCAGATTTGTGCTTGGAATAAGGAGAAATCTGATCTCAGAAAGCTTGTTTGATAAGCAAGGCTTTCAGATCAGATCTAAAGATGGATTTAGAGAAATCCTAAGGGATGGAAGAGTCATCATTAGAGGAGTGGAGAAGGGTGGCCTATACTATGTAATAGGCACAACTGAAATCAATCAGATTTCAGAAGGTGGAAACCTTGAACCAACCAAGTAATGGCATGCTAGGTTGGGTCATGCAGGGAACAAAAACCTGCTCCATCTCTCTAGGCAAGGTTTTATACCTGAAGAGGGTGGTGGTTCATAATCAAAAACTGTGGAGCCTTCAAAAGGCACAACACAGTATGAAGAAAGGAGAGAAGAGGTGGCTGAAGCTGTGAGTGAAGAAGAAACCCCTCAAACAACTTCAGCTGAAGAACAAGGAAGCATACAAGACTATCAATTGACTAGGGATAGACAGCCAAGACAAATAATTCCTAATAGGAGGTATTTTGATACAAATTTGGTTGAATATGCTTGCCTTGTGGCTGAAGGTATTGAGAGCAAGGTTCCTGAAAGTTTTGAAGAAGCTATGGCTAGAAGTGATGCTGAATAGTGGAAGGAAGCTTGTGAAAAGGAGTATTCTTCCCTAATGAAGAATAAGACATGGATTTTGGTACCTAGACCTCCTAGAGTTAATTTGATAGAAAACAGATGGTTATTCAAGGTAAAAGAAGGAATAACAAAATCTGAACCTAAAATCTACAAGGCAAGACTTGTAGCTAAGGGATATAGGCAGAAGAAAGGGGTTGACTATAAAGAAATATTCTCACCAGTAGTTAAATTTAAGACAATCAGACTTATTTTGGTGCTAGCAATTGTCTATGACTAGGAAATCCATCAAATGGATGTCAAGACAGCCTTCCTATATGGAAAGCTAGAGGAGACCATCTACATGAAGCAACCAATTGGTTCTGTAGATCATAAGAGATCTGATCATGTCTGCCTGCTTCAGAAGTCCCTATATGGGCTGAAGCAAGCACCTAGACAATGAAACAAAAAGTTTCATGAAATAGCTATTGAGATGAATTTTATTAGAAGTGCCTATGACTACTGCCTATACTACAAGCACTTAGGAGGGATAGAAGCCATCTTCATGATAGTTTATGTGGATAATTTGATAATTGCTGGAAATGAGCTAGGTAAAATAATTGAAGTGAAAACCAATCTGAGCAAACACTTTGAAATGAAAGATCTAGGAGAGGCTCAGAAGTTGCTAGGGATGCAAATTATAAGGAATAGGAGGGAAGGGAAACTGTGGTTGAACCAAAAAAGCTACATCCGAAAGGTTTTAGGTCAGTTCAATATGGAATTGACAAAACCTACCTCCATTCCTATTAGCCCACATCTTCAGATGGTTGCAGACAAGTGCCCCCAATCTAAAGAAGAGAAGAAAGCCATGCTAAAATACTCCTATAATATTGGAGTTGGTAGCATCATATATGATACTTTGTACCAGACCTGATCTTGCTCATGCTAGAAGAAAGCCATGCTAAAATACTCCTATAATATTGGAGTTGGTAGCATCATGTATATGATACTTTGTACCAGACCTGATCTTGCTCATGCTATTAGCATTTTAAGCAAGTTCATGTCTAATCCTGGCTTAGAGCATTGGCAAGGACTAAAGAATGTCTTCAGATACCTTGCTGGAACTCTAAGTCATGGACTATGTTTCACTAAATCTAAGCTAGCAAATAATAACAGTCTAAGCCTACATGGATATGTAGATGTAGACTATGCAGCAGATAAAAACCAGCAGATAAAAACATAATGAAATCAATGTCTGCATACTTTTTTACACTAGCAGGAAACGCAATAAGTTGGAAGGTACAACAACAATTAGTTGTATCACTCTCAACCACAGAAGCAGAATTTTATGCAATCACAAAAGGGGATAAGGAATTAACATGGCTAGCAGGCATCCTAGCAGAAATTAAAACTAACCTAGCTACAACAGTAATTTTCACAGATAGTCAAAGTGCTTTATACCTGAGCAAAGATCCAGTCTTACATGAGAGGTCCAAGCACGTTGACATCAGACTCCACTTCGTGAGGGATAAGATAGCTCAAGGCTTTTTCAACCTGGAAAAGATCAAAGGTGAGTTAAATCCTTCTGATTTCAGAACCAAAATATTAACCTTAAAGAAATTCATTTTTTGCACGGATTACTTACAGATCGAGGAACCCCCATGATACCGAAGTCAGATCCAGCAGATCTCACAAGGGGTAAAGATTAGGGTTTCAAGATTTGGGGATTTTTTTTAAGGGTTTTTTCAATTTCAGCTAGGATAGGTGAAATAGGAGGGAAGCCATGAGAAATCGAAGGAGTTTTCATCAAATCTCACTAATGTCTGGAAAGTTAGGGTTGTCGGGTTTTTTGGGTTTCACTCACAGATGGGGGTTCTAAGTATGGATTAATGGAGAAGGAGGGAAAAGATGTGAGAAAAATCACTTGATTCTCCATCAATCCACACGTAGAAGTAACGAAAGCATGAAGAACCTAAGGTGATGGTGTCTATGAATGAGTCGAAGAGAGAAGGAGGAGAAAGCATATTCGAGGGTTCTGTTTCAGACAAGAAATGAACAAAATTAAGCATGCCCACGTGAGTAAAAGACACAAGGCCAAAGTAGTGTCGTTTTTCATAAGTGATTGAATTCAATGCACAGTCGTTTCATGCATCAGAAGCTTCACTAATCAGATAGTCACATTACATGGCACAATACATAAAACGCAGAGCATCAGTAGGCTACTTCAGAGGAGTCATGTGAGAAGCATTTGTTCAATACGCAGATCAAAGACTCTCCACGTGATTCAGTCAAGTCAGAAGCTTCACTAGTAAATCTTATTACATGCCTGCAGGTCAAAGACAAAATGCAGCAGCTACTACATGATACACAGACAGAAGAAGGACATTTAATAAGTCACACAGGAGGCACATGCAGTAAACCTGATTCAAGCCAACAACACATCCGAAGGTCTTCATCTTCCTCGTCAGATATAAATAGTTTAGACATAGAGAACACATAGATATCAACACATACAAAAATTGTATTCTTCAATTTTCAGTATTCATCTTCGAGAGTGAAATCAAGAGTGAAAAGAAAAGGGTTTTGGGAGTGTGCTAGAATACTTACAGTGAGTATTAGGAGAGTTTCGTGACTCTTGCAAGTGATTCAAAAATCACTCAAACTCTGTAAATCCTTCTTTCATTTCTTTCTTCCTCATTAGTGAAAATCTTATCACCATAGGTGGGAACCTTGGATGTAGATAGTGTATCACTATCGAACCAAGTAAAAAATTGTGTCTCCTTTATTTTTCTTGCATTTGTGTTTTCTGCAAAAGTGACAAAGATTTATCAGTTTTTATATAAAAGATAACCGAGCAGTAGCAATATTCCAACAAGATTAATTATTTCAGCTGCATCCCTTCTCTCTTAATCATAATCTCATCAACAAAATTATGTATGCTCTCATCATCAATTAACATATGAATTGTTTTATGAGAATAAAAGCTAACTGAATATAAGAATATTATTGTTTGAATGAATGATACAACATTGAAGAGGCCTATATATACGCTTCGACAAAGCAATTTTAATCCAAAGAAAAATAGGAAATTAAGAACAAACATAAAACTTAAAGAAAATAGAAAATTGAAACAAGTAGAAAACTTATAGAAATTAAAAACTAAAATAAGTAGAAAAATTATTAAAATAGCAAACTTATACAATAGAAAACCAAAACAACTAGAAAACCTATAGAAGTAGGAAACTAACTCAAGTAGGAAACTTATGACAATAGAAAACTTATTTTAATATATGTTCAAAACTCGTCCTTAAATGTTTTAAAAAATCTAGGTACAGTGACTTATTAAAAAGAAAGTTCAGTTAATATTTCACATTCTGATTCAGTGATAGTAAGGAAACTCTGCCCCTCTACTTTGGAAGCTTTGGGCTAGAAATTCTTTCATTGCAAGTGAAGCACAAAGTTTGTTTTTCCCCTTTTTCTAACTTGTACACATTTTTCTATTCATCATATTGAGTGGCAGCATCAAACTACTAAGGTTGTCTATCCTAACAACAAGTGACAAGCATCCATATCTACAACAGGAAAGTAAATATTAACTAATTATTGACCAATAAAAAATGATACTTTTAAGCTCTTAGTCATTCGAAACTGGTCTGTTGATTTAATCCACCTTATTGTGTAAGAGTTCGAGTGCTTTAATCTACAATCTTAGTTATTTCAATATGCCAATGATGTTTTCGCAACTCTCACTGTCAACAATCACATTAAACAATCGATCTACATTGGCACATTATGTCCAAAACAACTGATTTTTAGTACTTATTGATAAGAAATATGCTATTAAACATAACTACATCATCAAATTTAATATAAGGTGCTCAACTCCTCACATGTACTCAAAAAAATAATCCATGATGTTCCTTGCTTTCGTTCTAATAAACTTCTTATACACTACTTTTGCATCTTCTTCTTCTAACCTCATTGATGTAACATTTCTATATTATGGAGACTATCTTTTCATAAACATGTTGTATTTTCATGCCCCACACCCCATTCTTGGTCTAATTTTGCAACTATCTTTTAGTTATAATGTACTTCTTACTTAGCTTTCCAACCCGACATTACCTCATAAACTTTGTATTACTAGGAATCATATTATAATTATGCATGTCTTCAAATTTTATTAATGTCTATGTACCTTTAATCACATGAGAACAAACCTAAGCATTGCAATCAATTTGTCCACTTGATTTTGGTTGCATTCTAAGAATCCCTTACAATTTTTGCAAACAACCTTGATGACAAATCAAAGTTTTGCCCTTAGACTCTCTTTTCTCTTTTTTCTTTCCTCCATTTTTAGCAATCATAAACTTATGACACCTTTCATATTTTTTATAAAATCAAATATCATTTTCAAATTTTCATACTTCTTTCTCATTTTTATTATCACCTTCATCTTCTTATTCTCCATAAAACTGCAAGGAGTAATCACTACCTTATAAAAAAATCATTATATTATACAAAAATATCACTACATTATAGAAAATACTAGTGCTTTCTATAAAAGTACCACCTTATACTATAAAAAATACCACTTAATGCTATAATATATACCATTTCATACTAGAATATTTATGTCAATCAAACATGTGCTATAACTTTACATGAACTATGTCTCAAACATTATATAAAAAAGCACTACAATATGTAAAAAGGTTAATTGTAAAAAATTTCCAAACTTTGGTCAATTTTGTAATTATAGCTTGAACTTTAAAAGTAATAATAAAATGTCAAAACTTTCAAATTTTCAATTCTAGTCCAACGTTAATAACTTCGTTGTTTTTGTTGACATGGCAGTGCCACATGTCTAGGAATCCTAATTAATAAGACATGTTAGCAGTGGTTAAGATTAAAAATCCTAATAAATTAGACGACATCGTTTAATCACTTTAGTAGACGATGTCGTGATGTTCAAATAATCTAACCCCTTTTCTTCTTCAGTGGCAATAAAATATTCAAACTTATTGTTCTCGTGAAACTCAGCCCAGAAAGAAACATAATTGTTTATTCCGATATGTCTATTGCTTTCTCTGTTCTTGTTCCCAAGTTAACATGAAGCTCATCTCTAAGTTACTTTAAGAATATGAGGTTTATTTATCCTATTTTTACTTGGCCACTCACAACACTAACATTGGTCTGGATTCTTTTTGTCTCTATTCCCTATATCTATTATCACTACCCCATATCCTCGTATCAATCAAAATTTTCACCTAATAACCAAAACATCATTCTTCAGCAATCACTTGTTATTTTTGTGTCAAATGAAGAATGAAAAAGATGATAGGTTCTGACCACCAATAAGATGACAAGTTCTTGCCACGGATAAGATTAAACGATGGCTACAAAACAGATAAATAATGATGTCTGCATCTAGGAATAGGGATCGACAAACATAATTAGGGATCTAATGATGTCGTTTCATTAATATAAGTCACTTATCTTCATTAAGACTGACGTATCTTATTAATTAGGTTCCTAGACATGTAGCACTATTACGTTAGCGAAGATAACGGGGTCACTAAAGGCTATAATTGAAAAATTGAAAATTTGAAAATTTGGACATTTTATTAAAAATTTTTAAAATTTAGGTTATAATTATAAGATTGACCAAAATTTGAGATTTTTTTATAATTAACTTTGTATAAAAATAACACTATATTATATAAAATATGACAACATTATACAAAAAATTATCACCGCGTCCTACGAAAATACTCCATATTAGTATGTTACAAACAAGTACCACTTCGCACTACAATAAATACTAATTCACACTAGGTTATCATGTCAACCAAACACATATTATAGAAACTATATCTCAAGTATTATATAAAAAATGTCACTATATTACACAAAAAATAACTATATTATGCAAAAAAAAACCTCCATATCATACAAAAATATCACTATAGTATATACAAAATATCGATACATTATACAAAAATATCATCACTATCTAAAAAAATCACTTTATAATACAATAAAACACGAAAATAATTATATAACTACTCACAAATTATATTTCAAACGTGATACAAAAAGTATTAAGGTATTTCATAGAAAATACCACTACATTATACAAAAATTACCACATAACAATATGTTATCTATATCAATTAGATACATGCTACAATTCTACACAAACTATACCTCAAGCATTTTGCAAAATATATCATTTTATTATATAAAAATACTACTATATTCTAAAAAATATCACTATATTACATAAAAAGTATAATTACATTATAAAATTATACTAAAAATCCCACTATTTTTGGTTATGGATAGTTATACATGTTCACTAGCAAAAATTATAAATGTTATTAATCATATATTTATTTAATCAAATTATTGTATAATTTGGTATGATGTTTATAATATTTTTTTAAAGTGTAAAAAAAGTAGGGATGTCAATAGGCTGGGGGCCCATAGGCCCAGCCTGACTACTGGTTGACACTCGTGGCCTTGACCTATCTTATATATTTTAAAAAATAAAAAATGAATAGTTATAATTATTCATTTTTAAAAATTAATAATTATAACTAAAACAATGTGGGTCGGGGTCGGGACGTCGTGGGCTGGGAGACCACGAGTTGGGTTGACCTGCCTGTGACCTATTCGGCCCTAATCCTCCTTAGATATTAAAAAAAAATTCAAAATCGTGGGCTGGGAGACCACAAGTTGGGTTGACCGGCTTGTGACCTATTCGGTCCTAATCCTCCTTAGATATTAAAAAAAAGCAAGGGTTTGAAAACCGGATCGGACCGGCCGGTCCGATCGAAAATAGTCTGAATCGGCCATGTGTTCGGTTCGGTTTTAGTTAATAACCCTTGAATATAAAAACCGACCGGTTTATCAGATAACCGGCCGATTTTCTGACGAACCGGTTATTTGATAACCGGACGAACTCCTCTCTTCTCTCTTCTCATAGTTCTCTCCATCGCACCGCTTCTCTCTTCTCTCTTCTCAGATGCCTCCATCGCACCAAAATCAGCTCTCTTTTTTCCATCTTCTCCAGATCTGGCC
>JANVCQ010000231.1:43325144-43336215 GCA_025531925.1 Erythroxylum plowmanianum
AAAAATGCATCTTTTCACTTAAAAATTTTACATTTTGGATTGGGCCTCAAGCACGAATCTAATTAGACCCATTTATATATCTTTAATTTTTTAGAAACTCCCTAACTCTGTGTATAGTAGGACTCATATTGGGTGTTGTTGTTAATTTTTTAAAAACTAAAATACCTCATTTTACTCAAAACGACGTCGTTTCACTTAAACATTTCAGATTATGAACTAGATTAGGTTGGTCAGCTTCAGTCTAAGCTCAAAATTTTAGGGAAAAATAAACTCGACCTAAAATTTGATCAACTCGAACTAAATCCTTTCATTTAACTTTACACCAGTCGAACTTAGTCGGGTGGACAAGTTTTACCAAACCTAGTTATCTCCTCAGCCCAACCAAATCTGTTTGGTTTTCCTTTCTTTTCTTCACGTGATATTGTCAAAGTCTATATTGACGTTTTTGGGGTGTACTACACAAGTTTCAACTATTAATGTAAACAATACCTTTCCTTCATTAATTTTGTACTAAATTTTAACAAGAAACAATCTTTTAATTTTAAGAAAATTTGAAAATTAAGATTTTAAACATTTTAAAGAATTTATATTTTAATTAATTTTAGAGTTTCTTGAAGTGTAAACTCAATTGATTTCTTAAACATTGTTTATTATTGTTGAAAATTATTTTTTTCTAAAGCATTTTTGTCTATCTAGACATTTCACTTAAAAGCAAAAGTATATAAATGACAAATAAAGATAGGGAATGCAAAGAGAGGAAGGAAAGTATAGATGGTAGTCAGGGTTGGCCTAGCTCAGTCCAAAATCAACGAGTTAAACCTTGATTGATCAAGCCTTGAGTTAGGTTTTAGGCCTGATTTTTTAGTTTGATTGAATCTCGGGTCGAGCCTTAGGCTCATTTTTTTGATCTAACTGGGTCTTGTGCTGGAAATCAAACTCAAAATAATGTTGTTTTGAAAATTATTTTAAAAAATACTAAGGCGGGTTGGGCTAGTTCGGCCCTTCTTAGGCCTAGTTTGGCCTGGGTTTAGTTCAATTTGTTACCACCTAGGAAAGAGATAAAGATGTTAAGATATATATCTTATATTTTTTTATTTAATTTTGGACATTATTTGATAATTGAACCAAATTGGATTTATGTGAGATTCTTTCAAGATAAGTTTGATAAGGTTTAGAATTCTAAATCAAGATGAAATTTAATGTATATCCCATTTTGGGATAATCACTATCTAAGGAAGGATGAGATTTGATTTGAAAATAGTAACTGTCATTGGCTGTGTGTTCAACGTGTGGGTTGATTGGTGGTCATTTTTTATGAAGAAAAACGATAAGATTTGTGTGTTGCTAATTTTTGGGTCAAGGATTATATATTTGTAGTGGATTGGTTTTTGGTGTTGATGAATTTTTTTTTACAATTGCGTTTTTTTCTCCTTCCACTGAATAACCATCAAGGACTATTTTTGTATAATCTTTTGCATCCAAGTTACGTTGATTATTAATTCATATATTGATGTTACAAGTTCTGTTATTGGGTGATTTGTCATGCAGCACATTCTTTAGTTTTAAATAATCAATAAGGGTTGTATTGTGTTGTTGATTGCGTTGATTTTGGTAGCTGTGATTCTCCATCTTCGCATGACAACAGAGGGTTGTGTGATTGTGGATTGTGTGATTTTTTAGCAGCTAGGTATTCTTCAATTTTTCACCGATAATTGACGACTGTCTTGCATAATTGGTGAGCTGATTTCTTTTCTAATTTTTAAGGCATCATTCTGGTGTTACTATTGGTTGTCAACAGAGTGTTGATTGTGTGGCTGTCTTTTGTGATTTGTGGTGTACGAAAACTCCAAATGTTTTTGTGATTTTAGTAACTGATATTCCTGATCGTTTGGATGATTTTTGTTAGATTGATTAAGAGTCGATTGTGAGTGTTTCTGATGGCTGTCGATAGTGGTGGTGGTGTGCATAAAATATTAGCAAGCATCGTGGATTTTGCAACTCTGTTGTTTGCAACATTTCGGTGAGCAAACGTTTATTTTGTTGGTAATTTTTCATATTGGGGAGTTGTGTTTTCTATCTATTGTGAGGGAATTTTTGGGCTGTCAACCATAATGATTTTTGTGTGAAAAACTTCTACCAGTTTTGGTATTGTTTCAGCTTCATAGTTTGTAACGTTTTCGGTGGAAAGACGTTTGTTTCGTTAGCTACTTTTTAGCTATTGTGTATGGGATGTTCCAGTGACGATATTGAAGCTTCATAACAGATTCTTTTGATGAACAACTTCTCATTTTTTTTGTTGATGAAGCTACATTATTAAGGAAGTTGTTTTCATTTTCAAGTATTTTTTTTACATTAAACAACTAAGAGAGGAAATAAATTAATAAAGAGGAAGCAACTAATCCCAAAACGTCATACACCCAGGCCTAGACCTCATCAGAATTAATTAATGAAGAAGAAACATCAGATAGAATAATAGAGGAAAGAAAACTTGGTAACAAGTGCTAAATAAAACTATCTGCATGTAACAGAGCTACCTTTGTCAAAGAATGAGCAGCTCAATTAGCATTTCGAGAAATCCATAAGAGGGACAGATGTTGGAAGTGAGTCGTTAGCTCCTGGCAATTAGCAAACACTAAACCAACTTTAGAGAAATTAGAAGAACTAGAATTAATCCCATCGATAACCTCTAAACAATCTGATTCTAACGGGACATTATCCAAATTAAGACTTTTGATCCAAGCTAAAGCTTTTCTGATAGACATGGCTTCTGCTAGAGTGGCATTAGACAAAAAGGAATATGTCCCGAAAAGCCCAAAATAAAGTTACCATGATTGTCTCAAAGAATAGCCCCAAAATCTGGCTTGTTTCGTCTTTTATCAATCGAAGCATCTACATTGCATTTGACCCAACCAGTCGGAGGCTTTTTCCAACCTAGAGAACGACTTGGCCTATTAGAAACAACCTGCATTTGCGCAAACGTACTTTTCGCTGCTTTCCAATCTCGAAGATAGTCATCCACAAATGAAACAATAATGTTCGGCGGAGTATCTTGTTGTTTCCAGCAAAAGAGATTTCGATGAAACCATAAACTCCAGCAGATAGTAAGGGCTCTATCTCTATGATCCAAATTATCTCCACACAACCAAGCAAGAATACAATCCTTAATAACAACGCTAACTAACCCAATACCTGAAGACGTCCATGCGTTTCTAGCATGAGAGCAGGTAAGCAAGACATGATCCATAGTCTCCAATGCACCACAGCGTGAACAAGCGGGTTCCAAATTAACACCATGCGTTAGGATGCACTGCTTGTAAGGAACAAAGTCACGCCAAATTCTCCAGGTAAATTCTTTAATCTTAGGGGGAAGATGAGCACCCCAAATTTCATTCCACGGGCCCACCACATCATGACCTCGAATATCTGAAAAGAGAGAAGTAGCAACCTTGTATCTAGACTTCACACTATAAATCCCATTCCTAGAGTGATGCCAACAAAGAGTATCTTTTTGGCCTAGATGGAGAAATGGATATTTGGAAAACCTGTGAAGTCTCTTGAGGAGCTAGAATACCATTAACCAGAGAACAATCCTAAGTTGAACTACTAGGATCAATCAGCTCATTAACTTTCATTTTAGACATACCATGTAAAGGATTCGAGAGCACATAGAAATTAGAATCATTGATCAGTCGAGGGTTTTAAACACCAAGATAGAAGCACCATCACCCACCCGTCATCTAACGCCCTTGTCTAAAAGACTTTTAGTTTAGTAGATACTTTTCCAAATGAGACTGGGGTTTCTTCATTCCCTTGCACTTAGGAAATCAGAATTCGGAAAATACCTGGCTTTAAAGACCTGGCTTGCTAAAGAATTGGGGTATGTTAGAAACCGCCAACCCTGTTTGCATAATATCACAAGATTAAAGCACTTCAAATCACGAAAGCTCATGCCACCTAATTTCTTAGGAACACAAAGTCTCTCCCATTTAGCCCAATGAATTTTAGCACGGTCGCCCAAAGAAGAACCCCACCAAAATGAATTCATCATCTTCTGTAAATCATCACAAATGCCCATAGGGAGTCGAAAAACACTCATACAATAAGTAGGAAGGGCTTGAGCAATTGTCTTCAAAATAATTTTCTTGCCTGGTCTTGAAAGCAACTTGTTCTTCCAACTAGTAATTCTTTTACTCAAGTGATCTTTTAGAAAAGCAAAAACCTGCTTTTTATTTCTCCCAACCAGCGAAGGTAACCCAAGATAACGACCATGGACAATTAGATTAGAAACTCCCAAAATATTAGTGATAGCCAATCTAACATCTTGCTTCGTATTAGAGCTGAATATGATGCCCGACTTTTGCAGATTGATTGCTTAACCCGAATTTTTTTCATAGATAGAAAGAATATTCTTGAAATGACCACCTTCATTGGGAGAAGCTATGAAAAAGAAGAAGCTATCATTTGCAAATAAAAGATGTGAGATAGTAGGGGCACCCTGACAGATACTAACACCATGAATATCTCCTCTCAACTTTGCTTTTCGCAAAAGAGCATAAAGACCTTCAGCACACAGAATGAAAAGATACGGAGAAAAAGGATCCCCTGTCTAAAACCCCTTCCCAGATTAATAGGCCCCACACTATTGCCATTAAATGCCACAAAGTAATTAACAGTTGTCACACATAGTTTAATCCATCCAACCCACTTAGCATCAAAATCTAATCGAAGCATAATAAATTTCAAATAACTTCAGTCAACCCTATCATAAACTTTACTAATATCAATTTTAAAAGCAACATCCCCACGTGAACCACGACTTTTATTTTTCATGTAGTGAATTAGCTCAAAAGCAACTATAATATTATCCGAGATTAATCGACCTGGAATAAAAACCGATTGCTTAGGAGAGATAATTCTGGGCAAGATTATCTTGAGTCTATCAGCTAGGACCTTTGCAATAATTTTGTAAATCACATTACATAAAGCAATAGGCCTCAAATCCTTCATACTACTCGCATTGTCTTTTTTCGGAATAAGAAAAATGGTAGTATTATTTAAGCCAATAGGAAACTCGCATTGAGCCAAGCAAGTATATTTTTTTTAATGTTTGTTGCTATTTCAATCACTTGAGTTATTTTTTTTTTCATCCCTTGTTATCAAATACTGTTGAGAAAATTCTCTGTTGAGGTTAGTACGAGGCAGTCGTACTATTAGGTGTGATTTACTTTTAAGTGTAATTAAGACGAGGAATAGTGTTAAGGGTTAAGTGAGTCGGCTCTGTAATACTTTGAGTAAAACTATTATTGTATCATAAGTAAAAGTAATTAAGCTGGGTAAGAGATTCATAGACATATTCAAGATGTTAAACTGCGTTATCAAATTTCGAATATTAATTTATTTATTTTATATTTATTTTATTTATTTTCTTTTATACTGGCATCCGAATAAAAAATTTGCCAATTTAGAGAGAGAGAGAGAGATGAGATGAGAGAAACTTTGTATTTATAAACAATTTGTTCAACCCACGAACTTGAGAACCATTTGAACACTGTTTATCTTCAAATTGACATTAAATGCTTACTCTGACAAAGTCATCACATGTCATTTGCACGTTTGGAAGATAGGATAATCTAAATCTGCATCGGAAGATGTTAAAATTTAGAGTCCCGAACTGCTTTTACACTAAAATATTTTCATAGTTAGCTACGAATATTGAAGATTTAACCATTTCAGCCATAGAAATCGTCCAAAGCCTTCCTTGTAAACCTTCTTTCTTGCCTTTTCATCAGTCAGCTTAAATATGATAATGGACAGATATTTGTGATGGTTGCAGGGATATCATAAGAATTCCTAATTATTATGAATGCTCAGAGTGTTGAAGCTGGATTCCAAATGTGCTGTTTCACCAGATAATGCTGACCTCCAACATATCACAACATCACTTTCTCCAGATACAGAAACTCAGATTTTCCATGACAGCCATCATCATGTGCTCTTCCTATTTCAATTCCAGATCCAGAAAGAAATCGGCTTTGTCTTCTTTTAGTTGTAGGCTATGCGAAAGGCAACTCTTGGATCTAACATATAGTTGCTTTCTACGTGATTTCTACCTTCATAAAAGATGCGCAGGAATTAGTCAACAAGAATGTGTGCAACTCCCTATTCACTCGCATCACCCAGGTTCTATTCAATATGATTGTGAGAAGTTCATATGTAATCAGTGCAGAGATTTAAGCAGTGACTTTGTTATGGCAATTTGCAAAGAATGTGATTTCAAAACTGATTTCAAATGTGCTTTTTTCGGAAATACCACAGTTCAAAGATCAACTGAGAATAAGGTGACGACTCAAATTAGGTATTTTAACCACGAATTACATCTATTAAGTTTCTTCAATTGCACTAATGGAATTCACCTAGAATGTTCAAGATGCAGATTGCCACTTTCAGACTCAAGTAATGGTTACCTTAAATGTTCAGTGTATTTGCATAAATCTTGTGCAGAACTGCCACGAATAATACAACACCCATATCACCTTCCCACAATCTTCAACTCCAAGCTTAACTAAGGATCTCGGAGATTTCCACGTTTGGGGGTAATATCTACACTCAAGAATAAAGAGTACCACCAACACAATCTCTATTACTTTGTAGTTCCAAATTTGTTATATAATTTAGAATTTCAATGTAACATTTGTAGTAAGAATTGCAAGGGATCGTTCTACATTTGTTTGGAGTGCAACTCAAATTTTCATATGACATGTATTGGAATTCTAAGAGAAGTGAAGCATGATTCTCATATTCATGCTCTAACAATGGATCCATTCAAGAAGGATGACATTAATGAGTGTGAAGAGTATTATTGTTATACTTGTGAGGAAAGGAGGAATCCAAGATCTCATACTTATTCATGTCGACATTGTATGTGTATTATCAAGCTTTTTTCTATTTTCTTAAGATCCTTGTCTTACTCAACTATTTCGTCATCTTTCTGCTTGTTGTTCTGTGTAGTTAAATGAAGTTGAGATTAAGGAAGATGACGAAGAAGATAATAACTTTGGAAAGTTCCCTGACTTGTGCAAGCTTTCAATTAATCCACGGTGCATGAGGCAACTCCTGGTAAGTATCTAGTAATTTATATAATAAATTGAATAAAGACAAAAATGTAAATATTATATTAAACTAAAAATTTATTTTAAACTATCAGTAATATAAATACAAATCTATTTTATTTTTTATTTTCATATATCGATTCTCTTCTTTATTATTATCTTTTTAGCATTACTATGTTTTAAAATAATTTTCTACAATATAGATTTTTATTAAAGCGGTGTAATTAGTTAAATAGATACAAGTTTTGATACTTTATCAATTATTAAATTACAATATAAAATAAGTATATTAATTTTTAAATCATTATTAATTGCAACGCATGGATTTATAATATTATATATTATAAAATTAAATAAAAATGACATATATAATTAAATAATATCATGTATAAGAACTATTTTGATAAAATTAAAATGATAGATGATATGTAAAAAGAATAATATTTATTATAATTAACTTAACTTGTGTTTCTTTTTTTTTTCCCCTTTCTTTATATAGATTAAAGATAAACTCAATGATTGTGTTTTGAACTATTTGAAAGATACAATTGACTTCTCTTGCTATCTATGTGAAGAGTTAGTGAAGAGTCCAAGCTATGAGTGCTCATTTTATCAAATTCATTTACATAAAGAGTGTGTAGAATTGCCTTCTAACATAAAACACAATCTTCTTGAGCACCCTCTTTTTATTAAAAAAGGAGAGTTTCTCAAAAGATTTATATGCAATGGATGTCATGTCGAACATAAAAATAATGTGTATTATCACTGTCAAGAATGTAGCTTTTTCCTCGACAAGATTTGTGTGCTCAAGCGATCCCTTCCATATTGGCAACCATTGTCGAGAGTTGAATGATAATGAGAGCAAAGTTGGATTTTCACATTTCTGCCACAAGCATAAACTTAGATTTGCCTTTATTCTTGAGAAACCCAAGGTTCCATGAACTTACTGTTGTTATTCATGTGACTTTCTTTTTCATGAATCCTGCTTTGACGAAATTGAGATGCAATATATTCGGCAGCCTTTTCACATCCAACATTCCCTTTGTTTTGAGAGGGAGGCATATTTAAGCTTTTGCAAAGCTTGCAAAATGTATTTAAAGATTGGGTATTAGTATGTAGGATGCAATTTTGCTCTTCATATAAAATGTTTCAAGTACCTAACATCTGGTTTCCAACGTAAGTGTCACAAGCATAAACTTTTATACTTTATGGATGAAGATATAAATGAGGCGAAGGAATGGTTTAGGTGCAAAATGTGTGACAAAGATTGTGATGCACCTTTCTATCGTTGTTTGGATTGTGATCTCAACCTACATATTGAGTGTATTCCAATACCAAAAAATGTTAAGTATGCATGTCAGGTCCATCCCCTTACTTTAATTGATTCGATTATAAAAAAAGGACGAAGTGAATATTACTGTTATGCTTGTGAGTATTTCAGGGACCCAAAAAATGTTGCTTATTATTGCAAGCAATGCTACTATTGCTCATACCGGACATGTGCTTGAGGACGTAAGATTTGGATTACAATCGTTTCAAAATGGTTAGGAGTTGCCATTCAATTGTTTTTGGCATGTGTTCTTCTTTTTATGTTCAATTCCATGAAGCGTTTGGTGTTTGCTTCTTGTTATTGACCATTTAAACACTACGGCTCATAACTGACAATGGACCAATTTATGAGAACTAAAATAATATTTTTAAAATTGAAAATATAAAGTAACGCTTTTTATTTATCTGAACTTAAATTACTCAAATTTAGGTCAACTCGATATTTAATTATTTTAAACCAAATATGTTGAAATTTTGAAGAAAAGAAGAAGAATGGAGATGGGATAAGATAAAGTTTAAACAATTCGTAGCACTCCCATACAATTTATTATTAAACTTGGTTGTCTTATATAGGCAAAATTCAAACAACTAAATAAAATTTTCAGCTACCAAATCTAATTTATAAGATAACATTAGATATAATCTAAGATTTATTCTAAGATAATCTAAGATCTATTCTAAAAGAATTTAAACAAATCTAAAATTTGAATTAATTCCAACAAAATAACATAAGCCTGACTCATGAATTAAAAACACTTAAATTTAGAGTTCGTCCGTCCATTGTCATCCCCAAGTTGTATGGTTATTTGTAGCAAAGCTAAAAACAGCTAATGGCACCAACCTACCAAATTACGGTTCACGTGTTCCCTCTCGTTTAAAACAGTCTCCTCGTAGAGGATATGTCGGGGATCAGTTTTTCCCGACTCATTTAGCTTCGGTGTATTCTTTTCCTTTTATGCAAAAAAAAAAAAAAATTGAATTTCTAGTTTTAGAGGGTCGTGTAAGAACTTGATCCACAGCGACTGACTTTGTATTTCTTCTTCTCTCATCAATGATGGATCTTGTCTTACCAGACGAAGTTGGTCTTTCCAAAATCACAATCAAATAAAAAAAGAAAAAAGCAATGTAAATCAATGAAACGAATGTATAAGAAGATTGGTCTGAATTGAAGATTGAGTCTATTCGGTAATTTAAAGCAATTAAACAGAATAAACACGAAGCTTATTTGTTTCTATTTATTTTTTTAATTTTTAATTTTTGTTTTTAAATTTAATAAAAAACTTTTTTTCTGTTTTTGTTTTTAGTTTTGGATTTTTCTAATTTTCAAAATTTATGAAAACTATAAAAAATGGTTTATGTTTTTTATAATATGATTTCCTATCAACTAAATATATATTATTTAATTATTTAATACTTTAATTTAATATTATATTTAATTAATTAAAATTATACATAATTTAATTAATTAATTTAAATTGAATAAAATTAATTCAATAATTATTAACAAATATAATTAAAATTAAAAATTTTCAAAATATATAATTTTAAATAAAATTTGATTTAATAATTAAATTATAATTAAAATAAATATTTTTTAAAATCATTTATTTTAATAAAAATAATTTTTATTGATAATTTATTAATAAATATTATACAAGAGATTAAAATAAATTTAATTAATTAAAAATAATTTATATTTAAGTTTTATCTAATATTTAGTGATTGTTTGGATGAGTTTATATTAGTAGAGCTTTTGTCAGTAGAGTTTTTCTAAGAAGTTATTGGCTGTTTGACTGTCATTAAAAAAAGAACTTTTTGAAAGAGCTTCGTATAATAGACTGTTTGATAACATAAAAATAAAAAATACTTTTAATTTTAACTACATTTTATTTTGTAATAAAAATTATTTATGCAGTAATATTATTTAAAATATATTAAACAATATGCAAAGCACAATATATTAATTATTATATAATTTTAAACCATATGAAACATAAATGAAAATATATTTAACCAAATCTTTTATACGGATTATAATATAAATAAAACTTATATAAAAAATAAATATTAAAATATACAAAAAAAGGTCAAATAATATTATATAAATATCAAAATAAATGTAAATATGTGTTTGTAGGTATTGTGGAAATTATGTTAAAAACATAAGGGTAAAGAGGACTAAAAAATATGTTTATTAATTGATATGAAAAATCAACCTGCAAAAATACTTTTATGAAAAGCTCCAAATTTGTGCTTCTCAAAAATCTGTATTTTAGTTTCCAAAAAAATCATTTCTATGAAAAAAAAGTGCTTTTGAATTTTACAGTCAAGTACTTATTTTTCTTAAAAACAACTTTTGCGGTGGAAAAAAGTGCTTATTCAATCTTCAAAAGCTGAAACAAACAGACACTTAATTATTATCAGTAATGAAAATATAACTACATTGATATTAATAACTAATAGATTTTTATTTTTATTTTTATTTAAAATTAAAAAAAATTATAACAAAAAAATAAAAGTGGAACCAAACAGCCCGTATGTAACACCCCACTCCCTAGTGACCCGAACCCGATATCGTTGGTGATATCCGAGTCCGTGCCCCGCGAGGGTGGCGTACTACATCAGTCGATTAA
>JANVCQ010000231.1:43336315-43354470 GCA_025531925.1 Erythroxylum plowmanianum
AAAATCAAGCTAAAACCAAATTCAACCATAGTCATTCATTATCCTAACACACCATACATTTATACCCAACAATTCCACCTATAACTTTCATCAAATTAAAGCATCAATAATCATAATAAATGCACTAAAAGTCCCATTGAATGCATCTAACAACCATGATTCATCAACTACATAATCAAAGCATAATTAAAACTTAACTTAATCACTTACCAATTCAAGCTTCCACTCTTTCATTCCTTCAATTCTTTCTTTGCAATTCTTTCTAACAACTTCTTCTAACACCATGCAAGTGTAGGTTCTTCATGGGAAGAAAACTAGCTTGGTTTCATGGAGGAGCTCTTAAGGTTTTAGGATTTTCTTAAGGGAGAAAAAGAAAAACAATGATGGAGAGGCTTGCAAAATGGAGAGGAGGTTTCGGTGGAATAAATAAGAAGCACCCAAGTTCATCCAAGCTTTCTTTTATTAACACATAACCGAGAATGAGAGATAAGGGAGCATTTATGAGGGCAATAGGTGGCAAGCTAGGATTTAGCCAACAAGGAGTAGAAAAGTCAAAGTAATTAAACTAATAAACTTTAATCAATTAAACCTAATCAAAATTAACCCAATCAACTCCAATGGCCCTACTTTCAATCCCAAAATAATATACCCAATAGTACAGTGCCATCGGGTAGCAATTTTCACTACCGAAAATCGACCGGTTCGCCAATTGGCGATTTTTCCGATCCGAGAATTTTCTCCGGAAAATTTCAGAAAAATTTCTATAATTCCCATAAAAGGTAAAACACACAAAAACGCAGTTCAATAAATTTTTCACATATATTTTTTTTCCCCATTATTCGCAATAAAAGTCTATTTCGGCCCAATACCGGGAATATCATATATGCATGTACAGCAATTTCATGTGCACAAATGGTATTGCGTACCAATCCTATTATGCATAAACAGTCCTAAGTCATTCCGATCCATCTCATCCTATGCCAAATTTATTATTTTACCCTTCCAGTAGGGGGTGGGATGTTACACCGTAAAATAGGGTTGTCAAACAAAGAGATGTAAGAAACCAATGACTTATTGGAATGTTTGAACATTTATAGGGAAAAAGTGGTAAATTTTTTTTAAACTTTAAATTTAATGTCTTGCAATAAAACTATTGCAAAGGTGAAATGTGAAATTGTTTAGAGAAAAAAGCAAAAAATTATTAAAAAGACTAAAGAGTATGAGTTGAGAAATTACGAACACTAATTATTATGCATACCGTACAAAGCTTACTAAATTCAAGTTTTTCCATTTAAGGTTTATAAAGTATTAAAATTTAAAGGAGTGTTAAAACTAAAAGGTGTAAACTTTTAAAGAAATCTAAAGTTATTAAAATTATAAATCAAATACTTCTTAAACTCTAGAAGAATAAGTTACCTAAAATTAAGTAATTTAAAAACACTTCACAAGTTAATCAAACAAGAAAAAGAATTTTAAAGTGAAAAAATAACCATTTTTTTTAATTAATTGATCGGTTACATCACAAATTTTGACAAAATTACAAATCTTTTCTTGACATTTCTAGTATTGGCAACAAGTTGACTCGGGTTCGAACATGAGTTTGAAATTTGAATTCAAGCTCAAGATCAACCTGAAGTCTAATAGGAACCTCGAGTTCAAGTTGATTAGAATTGATTATATACGTTTTAATTTTTAAAAAACAAAAAATACATTGTTTTATTTAGAATGACATTATTTCACTAAAAATTTTTGAATTTTAAATTAGGCCTTGATCTCGAGCCTGATTAGACTTGATTTTATATATTTAAATTTTTTAAAAACTAAAATGTATCGCTCTGAGTAAAATTTGAGATTTGGATTAGGTCAAACCGATTAGCCTAAGTTCGAGTCTAGTTTGAACTCTAAAATTTTAAGGAAAAAACTTGGGTATGACTTGAAATTTGATCAACTCAAATCCGATCTTTTAACTTCAGACTAGGTGGAACTGAGTCAAGATGGGGAAGGAGATTGTCTGTTCCACATTTCCTATGTCATCCCAAACATGTGTATGAAAGGAATTGGCACAGAGATAAAACAAGTAATGTGAAACAAACGAACTCAAACCTTAAGCCAGGTAGATAAATTTTGGCAACCCTAGTCATTTCTCCAGCCCACCTAAATAGAACTATATCTTTTATTTCGATTAACCAATTTTAATTCCGTGTTAATTAATTCTATTTATATATTTATGTAAGACTCGTATAAATATATGGACAAGATTAAATAGGATAAGGTTGGAACAACATTTTGAAACAAAAGTTTCGTTTGCACCGCATACATTCACCTTTCTTATCCTTACGTGATACTGTCAAAACATCTATATTGACATTTTCTGGCGTTCACTGCATAAGTTTCAACTCAAATGATCACTATGCTTTAAATGTAACCAAATACCTTTCCTTCCTTCATTTCGTGATATATTTTAATAACAAACAATCTTTTAATTTTTAAAAAAATTTAAAAATTTAATTATTTTAAGTATTTGATGAAGTGGAAACTCAATTAATTTCTTAAACATTGTTTATTATTGTTGAGAATTATAATTTTGTGAAAGCATATTTGTCTATCATATTTTTAAGATAAGAACTAGATATTTTACTTAAAAAAAGCAGTAATAATAATAATATCAATAACAACAACAATAATAACAACAATAACGACGATAGCAGTGACAATAATAATAATAATTAGTAAGAATTTCAAAAAAATATAAAAGTTAAAGAGATCTAATAATATATATATCTTACTTGATGTGATAAATAAATAACAAATAAAGATAGGAAGTATAAAGACAAAGAGATCCAAGGTGAGAGAGAGAAAAGAGAAAAAAAGGAAGAAAGAGATAAAGAAAAAAAGAAGGGAAAGTTAAAAATAAAAATAAAAATAAAAATAAAAAGTATTATTAAGTTTTTAATGTAATAATTTATATTGAAAAATGGAAGAGAAAAATTAAATTAAAAATAAAAAGTATTATTGAGTTCTTAATATAATAATGTATATTAAAAAAGGAGGACTCTGACTCTCTTAGAACAAATGTTACAAAAAATAAATAGAAATTAGCATATTCAACAATTAAAAGATTAAAAAATGTACCTTCACATTCTCCTTTCATAGATCTGAAGCTAAAAAGGATGATGATGATGCAAAACTTCACTATTCCTCACTCTCCTACTGTCTAAAACGCCGTAGAAGATGCACAGACCTCATTTCTACAAGTTAATGCTCCGAAGTACCATTCAAGAGAGAAAGTTGGTAACAAAGATCTCACCTTTTTATCTCTTTCTTCTTGTTCCAATGTGTTTCCATCTCATCCTTCTTGCATGTGTTTGTTTTATCGCTTGTGTTTATGCTTTCTGTGACTATTTGCGATTCCTTGATATGGGTTTTTGATAAAGCCTTAAAAGGGGAACGGGTTTTGGTATGGGATTATTTGATGTTAGGTTAGGTATAAAAGCGAGTAACTAACTACTTTATTGAATGTGTTTTATGGGGTTTTGATTAAGTGTGGAACCTATTTTTGCTTGTGGGATATTGCTGGGTATTAATCGACGTTAGATTGAATGTGTTTTACAATTGTTTATGGTGTTCTGTAAAACCCTATTTTTTTCAGTTTGGGGGGTGAAGGTGGAGTTTTTAACTTATCTCAACATATTGACTTTCAACTGCCCGTGTCTTGAAGTTTTGAGCTTATCTCAATGTACCAAGTTCATGAATTCGATTATGAGAAATGAAAAGATGATGGGATTTATTACGTTTAGGAGAGAAGAGGAGGTGATGGGCTTTTGACATTTCTACCGGGTGATTGTCACAATTGTGTTTTGCTGTTCAACAGTTGCAATTGAATTTAATTTTAAGGTGAAAAAAACTTGGAAGTGAATATTAACACAGTCTGCTGTTACTTTACAAGACTTACCATGATATTTCACTATCATCTTGGTTATTTTGTTTTGTTGCAAATGTAGTTCGACTATGACTATTCTGTTTCTGAATTTTGTTTAGAATTTGAAAAACTCCCGTATCTTAATAAAACAAATGTTATATTTTAATTAGATTGAATTGATCACTGTATAGGAATCACAGGAACCACTTTTGCTTTGTTTTTTTACTCATATTGGGTGTAGTTATGAAATTCTGATTCCTTAGAGAATGTAGAATTTGAAGTTACAAATTTTTTCTATGCAATCTTAAACATTGCCTACAATTCTCTAGTTTGCAACGCTTGTTCCAAATTGAATTCTTTAAATGGATGATATCTTCAGTATTAGCCCTAACTTCCAACTTTATAGAGGCACAAGAATGTTCTATTTACATTCTTTTCATAATCGCCTATAATTAATTTGTTGCTTGTATGAGAATACCGGTTTGTCTTATCACTAAATTGGGAGTAGCAGCCTCTTGTTCAAGTGTGCTAGTTTGACTTATCTCTAAATTAGGAGTGGCAGCCTCTTGTTCAAGTGTGCTAGTGTACTGATTTAGGTCATACTTCATGTTATCTTCGAGATGTTATCGTAAGTGAAAAAATTCTTACACAAATTGTCTACCTCTAATTTCTTGTCAAGTTGTTAGACTACAGTTTTCCTTATTATCACTGTCCAGAACCTTGAAAATTTTAGCCTCTTTCTAGATTTTGTTCTTCTAAGAGTAAAAGAGGGCTACTGACTTGATTTTGTTTTTCTTAGAGGATTCCAGATAACTTTATCAGGAAATATGGTAATTATTTCTCTACTTCTGTGAGACTTGCTGCTCCTGGTGGTCATGTGTGGGGCATAGGGTTAATAAAGACTGACAACAAGGTTTGGCTTCATGAGAATTGGCATGAATTTGTAGAACGCTACTCTATCCGTGTTGGGTACTTTTTAGTCTTCAGATACGAAGGAAATTCACTTTTCAATGTCCATATATTTAATTTGCCTGCTTCTGAGATAAACTATCAATCTAAGACCCTTAGTGGCAGAAGGTCTCTTTTGTTTGAAGAAATGGAAGATGATGACTATGTTGAAAGCTTGGGTTCCTCACCTCCAGACCTGGACAATAAAACATACAACACGCCAGTACTTCAAAAGTTCTTTAACGAGTCTAAGCTTAACTATGTAAATTGGTATGGTGAAGGGAACCCACATATACCAAAGGGAACTAGTTTTTCACAAGTAGCAAATCTACCTCCACGAGATGTAGGTATTCATTCTGCTACCTTTGAGCATAAACATTCTGTGGATGAAGGAAAGATTCATAGTCCTGGTGGAGAGTTTCAGAAGCCGAAAAAACGTGGAAGAAAGAGAAAAATCGATCCTAGTAAGTTGTTTAAATTCCATTCTTGCAACCATCTTGAGATGCATTGTGGAAGCAGAGCTTATTTTTGATCTATGAATGGCAGATCAGCTATCATCTCAACATGAAGATGAATCTGAAATCCGTGCCAGTTTTTATGAAAGTGCTTCAGCAAGAAAGAGAACCATAACATCCGAAGAAAGAGAAAGGGCAGTCAATGCAGCCAAAGCATTTGAGCCAGTTAATCCTTTCTGCAGGGTTGTCCTGCGGCCATCTTATCTATACAGGGGTTGCATAATGGTAAGTCATTAACATCACCTCTGTAATAGCCTTTTCATTTGCACAACTGTGTTCTTAATAATGCAACTTGTCTCCCTTCTCGGTGCAGTATTTCCCATCCTGCTTTGCCAAACAGTATCTAAGTGGGGTTTCAGGTTTCATTAAACTGCAGTTTACTGGTGGGAAACAGTGGCCTGTTCGATGTCGTGACAGAGGTGGACGAGCTATGTTAAGTCAGGGGTGGTACGAATTCACATTGGAAAACAGTTTGGGGGAAGGAGATGTTTGCGTCTTTGAGCTGTTGAAATCAAGGGATGTTGTGCTGAAAGTTACCGTATTTCGGGTTCATGAGAATATGAGACCCTGATTGTAATAATCTCAGTTGCATCAAGTAGACAGGTTATGATAACTGCATAATTGAGATACCTTGTTGAGTCAGTCTTTCCTTCTAGGTGTTCTGTTGTTGCTTTGTTCTTTTGTGGGTATTTATGTCTATAAGTTTCAAAGAGAATTAGTGGAAACTTCAAATTTAGGTTTCAAATTGAAAATTTGTGGCTTGATTTTGGGGTGTAAATAGATTGTCGTGGCAAGTTACCAGAACAGATGTACTTTAGCTTGTTTGGTTTGAAATTTTCATTTCCTACCTCACTCATGAACCTCTCCCTACTCTTAAGATGTGCTCTCGTGATTGCCAGGAGGAACTAGTTGGATTAATATTCGTTACTTGTCTGAAATCATAGTGGATGTTTTGGATACCAATATATAAGCTTCAGTCAATTTGATTATGGCAATCAATTTATTTAATATGGGATCATTGTAGGCCCTTGTTCATGTTGCAAGTTCTTTTATTATGATCTCAGTCCAAATATGATGTTTTTTTTCTTTTTGAATGGCTGATCTAAGATCTATATGAAGGTTGTAAGTGCTTCCATAAGGGCGAACATGTACTGTCCCTTGGCTAACTTTCTGCACTCTCTAGTCCTGTGCTGGAGCTAGCGATATTGTCCTCTTCGCTTGTGAAAGTTCCGAAGTCCCTTGTTACATTTATCAAGAGAGTAACAGATGTGTAGATTGGTTCACGAATTATGCCACACGTTTTAATTTAGGAACTACCACTTTTATAAATTCACCTATTGGGTGCCACTCTTTCTTCACTGAGGATATGTCGGGACTTTATATCCCTCAATTTGTAGTGTAAGTTATTTTCGGTTCTTCCCTTTAATAATAAAAAAAAGTTCTGAGGTCCAGATTTGAGAGGACCGATTAAAAGAGATTAAACGTTCAAGTCCTATCAGCTTCGAAAACCCAAAAAAAAAAAAAAAGGAACTTGACATTTCATAAAACTATGAGGTCATCCTTGCCTGGGATTTATGGCTTTTCTCATATTTACACTTCCATTTTTTCAAAAAAAAAGAAACTACAAAGCTGCTTTACTGAAAATGACGCCTTAGGTGACATTTGGCAATGTCTTACTCGCAGAAAATTAAGGTCTTGACCACTACACTGCATAGGAATCATCGGAAAAAGCTGTGCCCATGATCGGACGTTTCCCGCTCATCTGAGAGACGGCAATGGCACAAATTGAAGCACCAGAAAGTTGTAATCTAGGGACAAGAACTCCATGCTTGTTCTACAAGTTAATTGTAGCATCCATTCTCCAAGAAAAAAAGCTGGTACACTAGTGCTTGTTTCACTCTTCGTTTTCGTATTTCTTTGCTCTTTGTCGATTCGAGAACTAGGGCCGAAGCCATTTTTGTCTTCATTTGTAGCTATCTAGAGGGTCTTATGTTTATCATGCTATGTAAAGATCTTTTCTTTACCTTGTGTAATGCACAGTGAACTTCTGTTCCTTTTCCTGAGGTTGCATTTGACTTGGAGATGATAGTTGATGTGGAGTTGGAGCTGTAGAATAGATTTTCAAAAGCTTGCTTATTTGGATGGAAATGGAAAATTGTATTTTGTTTTCATTTTTTTGCATTATTTAAGCAGCATGAACATCTTATGATGCTTACCATTCTGGAACTTTAATTCCACTTTAATGGTTTAGATCCATTACGTTGTTGAATCTTTGTCCATCTGATAAAAGAACAAAAAGTGTTGTTAGTGATTTGTAATCCAGGGGAAAAAATGGATATTATGCATTTCTGTACTCTAGTTCTTTAAACTATTTAGTGGTAATAGCATTGAGTCTCAGTTCCAATACTTGTTTAATGACTGTGATCTGATGAAATTAAAGGATGACATTTTTCTATGGATTCAGAAGATCCCAGGAAAGTTTATCAACAAGTATGGGGATGAAATATGTCCTATTGCTACACTCTCTGTTCCTAGTGGTTTAAAGTGGCAAGTGAAACTTCAGAAATCGAATGAAAAGCTATGGTTTAAGGAGGGATGGCAAGAATTTGTAGATTTCCACTCTGTTCGTGCTGGATTTCTCATGATCTTTAAATATGAGGGCAGATCACACTTCAATGTTCATATATATGATCTGACAGTTTCTGAAATAAACTATTCATGTGGTGCTGTTGGTAGTTTGCAGCAAAATCATGAAAGCCAATGCCTGGAGCCACATAAGAAAGATATAGATGAAATATTTGGTCCTGGCTCTTAATTCCCTTTATACTATTTCCTTGAGAAGAAGCCTTGTTGGATCACAATATTGATAAACGTTGTACTAAATCTACAGGAAATGACACCAGTAAGGAGAAACTATGTCTAGGAGAAAAGGCATGTGATTTGGTAGCTGAACTTCAATCTTCTCATGACATTAGTTTACAGGCTGATGACTGTGAGCTGACAAATACCTCTGGTAAAGGTATTTTGCCTTCTTTGGATAGTTCAGAAACAAAAGACACAATGTTCTAAAACACCACAATTTCCTACTCTTTTCATGTCTTCAATGTGCTGATTCTTGCAAGATTTAGATAATGAACCAGAGCAAGTAGGCACACAGAGAGCCAAAGGAAAATGTCCTGATCTAAAAATTGCTACAGAAGCCTTAACTAAGAGGTCTAGAGTTGTGACAACAGAAGACAAGGAGAGAGCTGTTCGTGTTGCTCGAATGCACAAGACGGATAATCCATTCTTCAGAGGTATCATGCGAAAAGGCTTTATTCTGGTGAGCACATTAATAGGTGGTAGAACCTGATGCAAAAGGTTTGAATTTGTTGCAACTTAATTGCCTATGAGAAACATTAAACATGCTTTGCTTATGCAGAACATTCCAGTTAGCTTCGGTCGAAAATATTTGAGGCGTTTCACATCCTTCATCACTCTTCAAAATTCAAACGGAGCAAAATGGGCTGTTCGATGTGTTCGTAACAATGGTTATTTTAAACTGAGCCAAGGATGGGTAGGTTTTGCACGGGGAAACAATCTGGAAGAAGGAGATGTTTGTGTCTTTGAGCTGATTAGCAGAAAAGATGTGGTGTTAAAAGTTATCATATTCCATGTACATGAAATGAGGAACAAGTTGACAGGTCTTCAAAGTGAAAATGACGCTTAAACTATGCACTTGATCGCTGGATTCTTTCTGGCTGGACAAAACATTCCAAGTACCCTCTTCTCTGACTCTTCCACTCAGTTCTTCTGCATCTCTAAGGCTGGTTGTAAATTGTAATAGTGTCTACTTATCAATTTTCACCTTTTGTTGAATTTTATTAGTACTTGAGTGTCTCATAATGGAACCAACAAAGTACTTTCGGATTACATGCGTACAAAATCAAAAGACTATCAGGAAAGGCCAACCCTGAACCCTGTACCTTCTCTTTCTCATTTGAGCAAGAGATGCAGCCATGTCAGGGGAGAGAGTTCGTCCAATCTCCAACTTCCCCTTTACTGAAGATTGAAGAAGTCGGTATTTTGCCAAATACCATCCAAAGTATTGTGTCCAAGCACTCAAAGCTACAAAGTTTTGTAATTTCTTCCCTGAAAATGGCTTCCCTGAAAACTCTGTCAACTTCACATCTGCCAACCATCTTGAACGTTGAGCAGTCCGTTTGTGCAAAATATAAAATCTGAAAATGACCAAATTTATAAAATATAAGCAATCTTTCCTAAACGGTATCTTTAAACAACGATTTCATTCATTAATATTAAATTCATAAAAAAAAAATTTCCTGACCAACGCATGCATTAAAAAAGAAATCAGCTTGCTGTCCACAATGCTCCAGGTATGATTTTGTAAGACATATTTAAATCTTTTGACCGATACCATAGAACGACCATCATCGTTTTGGGATGTGTTTATTCCTTTTTCTTGATTCTGCATTGCTCACAACGTTTATTATTTATAATCCCCTTTTGATTTGAGCTAGTAATGTGTAGTTCTTCCATTTTTGTTCTTGACTTGTTTATACGTTTCTTATACATATCCCGCTGAGGAGCTAGCCATTATGATATGAACCAAAACAAGCTTCTAGTTTTGGCCATCAGAAATGGGGAGGCGAGCCTTGGGAGATGTTGCAGTACTACTGTTGTTAACGTTGATGGTGCCAGTCGTACTGGTAATAGCTGAAGGGCGGCGACTTAAGGAAGAATACGATGATGTTGTTGTTGATGATGGTCTTCTTTCAACTACTAGCAATCTTAATGATCTTGACAGAGATGCTCTTTACGCTCTTATTAGTGATAGTTCCACCGGAGGTGGCGGCGGCGCAAGAGCAAGTGAAGACCAGACCATGCATTATGACTTAATCTTCATCTTCGAGTTGATGACGATAACGTTAATATTACTGCTTCTGCTCTACTATGAGATTTGGGAAAATCTTATAGTACCGGTTGCTTTCCAATTTACTTTGGATGTATATGTTTTGTTGAGTTTTGTAATGGAAAATTGATGTTTTTCATGATTAATCATTTATTCTAATGTTTTAAAAGTTCAACCGAAAGTTAAACCGATAAGATAAAAAATTTAAAGTTTGAAAGGTTCAACTGATATCGTAATATCAGTTAAAGATTGAATAAAATTAAATAATTTGAAATATGATTGAATTGAAAAGAGAGACTTTCGAATGAAAATTAATTGGTTTATTTTAATTTATAAAAATTAATTATTTTATAAAAATTGATCGATTAATTAATAAACTAATAGGTTTTAACAACGAGGGTTATTAAAGTAAATTAAACTAAAAGATTAAAAATCGAACAAAAAATTGACCGATTCAAGATTTTTATGGTTAAATCAACTAAACCGGTTTAATTTCTTAATCATAGGTTTATAATGCAAAGGAAGCAAATTTAGAAAGCATTTATTAATGTAATGGATTATATTTGGATTCTTGGCCCTTTTTTTATTACATATATTTGTTATAAATATGTCTATTTTCAATTTTAGAGTGAAAGATATAAATATCTAATATAGTTTTAATTTTTTAAAAAAATTCATGATTTTTAAAATTTTTAGTTTTTTAGAATTTTTTCTTAAATTTTGGTTAAAATAAAACACACGCCATATAAATATCATATATGAATTAATTAAATGGTTAATTATTAAAAAATCAAAATTTTGTCAATTTTTAATTATGGCCCGATCTTTAAAAAGTAAAAATAAAACGCCCAAATTTTTAATTTTTCCAATTCTAACTCAAACTTAAAAAAGTAACAAAGAAAATAGTTAATTTTTTTATTTTATTCAATTCTAGCATGACGTCATCAATTATTCGCCCTTAACCCTTTGTTTTCTATTGTTCTTTCAAAGCTCCAAAGTACTCTCGCATTATAACGTATTACATCAGTAAGTTCTTAATTTTTAATTCGTTCTCTTAATGTCCTTAATGTAAGGGTGTCAAGGCTGCGTAATCTAAAAATCGAAGAATAAAGACGTCGAGAGAACAAACTGAAAACGAAGGAGAAAAATTGAAATTAAACCTTAAGGTCATCAGGGTTACGTAATCTAATTTAGGTCATTTGTAAACAATGATGTCATTTTAATTGTGTGATTAAACAATATCATTTCATTAATATTCATTTTTTGTATTAATTTTGGCTAACATGTATTAATAGTTAATGTTTCTGAAACAACAAAATTAACATAAATATTAACATCGTGTTAGAATTGAAAAAAATTAAAAGTTTGAGTATTTTATTATTAATTTTAAAATTTAGGCTAGAATTGAAAAAAATAAAAGTTTGTACATTTTATTATTACTTTTTAAAATTCAAGCTATAATTAAAAAATTGACGAAAGTTTGAATTTTTTTAATAATTAACCTTAATTAAATGTCACTAATATGACAAATAAACTCAAATTTAACGTCTAACTCAAATTAATTAAATTCTACTTAAATTAATAATTAAATTATCAAATTAATTAAATTCTACTTAAATTAATAATAAATTATTAATTTAAGTAGAATTAAATTATTAATTTAAGTAGAATTTAATTAATTTGATTTAAATTTAATTAATACAAGTGTTATTTTATCCTTATTTTTCAATTATGGTAAAGGCTTTCATTGCCTTAATTTGGCACAGCCTGTCCTATAGTGGGACATGCCACAAATTCGCTACGATGTGGTTAAATCAGGCTCGTTGAATAAACAGATGACTGTTGATTCCACTCTTGGTAACAGAGCCTACTGCCTGTGATTGCTATGAACTTCCATCGTTGGGATGCGTATTAAGAAGAGCCTCCGTATTCGAGCTATTATTACAAAGGAAGCTACTAACAAGGTTTGTCCATGGAGAACAGAGAGACGACAATGTTAGTACCAGAAAGCTGTAAATTTGCGACAAGGAGTGCATGCATGTTCTATAAGTTAATAGTTGCCTCCATTCTCCAAGACCAAAAACTGGTACACTACTACTTAGAACTTTCTTCAGTCCAAGAAATATGACTTTCTTTCTGTAAATACTTGGTTATGATCATTTGTAATTCTGGGTTGGCGATGGAAGTGAAGGTTGTAATCGATGCTGGGTTGTTGCTGAAGAGTAGAAGTTTCAAAACTTGTTTGGTTGGACCGAAAGTTAATTTTCTTTTTGTTGTTCTTCAATGATTTTTAGAACCTTGTGATTGAACGATGAAAAAGCTTGAACCTTGCTGGTGTGATGAAAGAACAATGAAACTCGAGATTGATTCAATGAATGGATGGAGGGAGAAGAAAGATTATGTATCTCGATTGTAGACTTTTTGACAAATTTATTTGTATGATAACTCAAGTTTCAACAACTGATACTTTTTCAATTACAATGATCTGTGGAAAATGAAGAATGATTTCATTTTAATGGTTGCAGAAGATCCCAGGAAAGTTTCTTAAGAAGTATGGAGATGAAATGTCTTCCGCGATTACACTCTCTGTTCCCAGTGGTTTAAACTGGTTGGTGGAACTGCAAAAAGCGAATGGGAAGCTATGGTTCAACAAGGGTTGGCAAGTATTTATGCTATACTTCTCTGTTCGTGTTGGGTATTTGTTGGTTTTCAAATATACAGGGAGATCACATTTCGATGTTAATATATTTGATTTGACAATTTCTGAGATAAACTATCCAAGTGGTGCTCCTGGTAGTTTGCATCAACGTCATGAAAGCCAGTGCCTGGAAAATAAGGTTGATGAATTTGAGCCCACAAATATCTCTGGCAAAGAGAGTTTGGCTGTCTTGAACAAAGCAGAAGCAAAATGCAGAAGTCTGAACCAGATAATGCAAACCTGTAAGCTCTTGAAATATCATAAAATCTTCTGATTAAAAGTTCATCCTTTCAGTTACTAATCCATCCATGGTGTAGATAATGAACCAGACGCAACATCTGCAGGGGGACCGAAAGCCAGATATTACAGTCGAAGAAATGTTTCAAAATCTTGAAGATGCTCCCTTGAAGGATTGAAGATGGCCTCTCTACTGCACAACCTGTTAGAGCATGAATGATGGTTGAGGCAAATGTTGAACACTTTCTCCTCTATTCACTCAAGTTTCAGCTGGATGGAAACTTGAAGCTTCTGATCTTCAATTTGAAATTTTCGTGTATAATATGTCTCCAAAACAACAACTCAGATTGCTCACTGGAAAATGTGAATGTATGGAAGATGATATGTGTAAATTGGAAATACTGCAGAATGTAAACTATCGGTTTGTATTTGGGCTAGCTGAACTACTCACTTTCACAAAAACTAAAATTTCTTTTTGACTCAAACCAAAGGACAATGCAGGCAAATCATGTGGAATGAATTGAAAGTTGTATGTAGATGAATTTTCCCTCACTTGTATATGCTAAAATCAAAGGAACCAAACTTCAGGTTTTTTTTCAGCAAAAATAGAAACTTCTACTGCTATTTTTTAACTTCTAACTTGCTACTGTAAATCAAAAGAAACAGAACAAGAAAATTGAAACTTGAATGATGATGAACTTGTATTGAAGTTTTCTGGTTTTTCACTCTTACTTGCTTCTTTTACTTCTTCTGGTTACTTCTTCTTGTTACTTCCTTCTAAGTAACTAATTGGAATTCTCAACTTCTGCTGTGTACCTGATGAGCTTGCATCTTTCATTTTCCATTCTCTTTTCTGCCTTGTGCTTCATTCATATGATCTTTAACTTTATTGGTTTGATCCATACACTGTTGAATTAAGCTTAGGATCATCAACTCCAATTTCCACTAATACTTGAACTCTCTCGTTTTTCCTTTCAGCTTTCTTTTCTTCCTTATCTTCATTGTCATTGCTAATTCCTCCACTAATTTCAATACAGCAGATTGCATAAAACAACACAATTCAACACAAAAGCCTTAACCATGAGGTCGAGAGCTGCAGCGACAGAAAGCAAGGAGAGAGCTGTCCGTGCGGCTTATAAGTTCAAGCCTGATTATCCATACTTCAGAAGTATCATGGTAAATTACAATGTGAAAAAAGTGTTTCTTCTGGTGAGCACTTGTATTGAGCTGCCAAAATTAAGATTATTGCTAAGTTACTATGAGCACATTCTATACTTCATTTATTTATGCAGCGTGTTCCAGCTAGCTTTGGTCGAAAATACTTGTGCGATGTCACGTCATTAATAACTCTTCAAAGTCCAAATGGGACGAAATGGCGCGTGTGATCCATATACAGAAATGGTAGAACTATGTTTAGTAAGGGGTGGATACGTTTCGCACGGGAAAACAATCTGGAAGAAGGAGATCTTTGTGTCTTTGAGCTGATTAGTAGAAAGGATGTTGTGTTTAAAGTTACTATGTTCCGAGCATGCAAAATGCAGGAGCAGTTGGCAGGTGTTCAAAGTGAAAATGATGCTTTAAACTAAGAACCTGTTTACTGGATGATTTCTGGCAGGATAAAGCATTCCTGGTACCTTTCTTCTCTTCCAGTGACTTGCTCTCTCCATTTCAAATTTTAGCCTGCAATGCTAAGCCTAATCAAGTTTCTTATTTGTGGTTGGTCTGCAGCTGTTTTTTGCATGTCAACTGCTAAGTTCACAAGGCAACTTTTATCCTGCTAATGAGAATTCTGGTTCCTGAAATTGGAAGATGACTTCTCTGTATGTACGGTGAAAGGGTAATTTCTGGGTCTATTGTGAGCTCTAATTTACTCTAAACTTGTTCGTTTTTGTGCTAAATTAGTCCTTTGAGAATGTCTGGAATTGCTTAGCTTCTAGTTCAAATTTAAAGTAAAACTATGTCTAATCTTGGAAGAAGTAAGAAATATGTTAATTAAACAAAAATTAAAATTTAATTAGTTCTACAATACCATCGACAATAACAACATCCAATGAGAGTCGTCCTATAGAAATGCGGAGCTTAAGAAGATCTAGTAATATTCAGCTTTATCATTACTAAGTAGATAAAGAGCCCTACAAAAATGCGGGGTCTACAATACCATTTGTATTAATTTCAATTTTGAAAATGCATTTTTGGATATTTTCTTGATGGAGTTATAGTTTGTTCCGTGGTATAATTTACTTACGAGATGGATTATGGGTATAAGTTATGAGGTAGGTGTATTATTCCAAACTGATTCTTAACTGTCTATTAATTTTTTACATAGAAGCTTTCGTATTATAGACAAAAATGATTATGTTCGTATTTCACAAACTAGAGTGATTAAATTAGAAATTTTATCCTCAAGGTGTGTGTTACTTACCTCATTCATACGCTTAATAGTCCATCCATCCTTGTCCCAAATTGTTGAAAATTTTTGGCCATAATTGATATCAACTGTCTGGCTGCCTCAGGTGTTTTGTTTACCAGAGCTTCTCTATTAGCTGCATCGATCATACTTCGATCTATTAGCAATAGTCCTTCATAAAAGTATTGAATCAGAAGTTGATCAGGAATTTGAGGATGTGAACAACTAGCACATAGCTCCTTAAACCTTTCCCAATATTCATATAATGTTTTTCTTGTAATTTGTCTTATCTCACATATCTCCTTTATGATAGTAGCTACTCTTGATGTAAGAAAGAACTTCTACATAAATATTTTTTTTCATCTCGTTCCATGTTGTTATTGAGCTAGTGGAAGATAATATAGTCAATCTTTTGCCTTATCTTTTAATGAGAATGGAAAGGCCCTGAGATTAATTTGTTCTTCTGTTACTCCTTATGACTTCATTCCAGAGCAAACAACATGAAATCCTTACAGGTGTTTATGCAAATTTTCACCTACAAGACTATGAAAAATAGGCAGTAAGTGAATCAAACAAGATTTCAATTCAAAATTTACCTTAACATCTAGAAATTGAATACATAAAAGTTGTTAATTCAAATTTGGTGTCGCTAACTCCCTCAACGTTCTAGGGTTAAGATTTGTTATTTTTTTGTCCGCTTCTTGAAAATTAGTGTCTTCACCAATGGTTAGATCTAATTTAACTTTCATTTCTGAAAGTGAATGATCGCATTCTTGCTTACTCTCTTTTCTCAAACGACGCGTTGTATTCTCAATTTCTGAATTATATTGCAATTTACCTGTATAAGAAGTATGGGTTATACAAGACAAGAGGTTAGCAGTAACTGTAAAAATAAAAACGCGAAGAAACTAAGAAATTTGAAATAGTTTCCTGACAATGGCACCAATTTTTGGTCGAGTTGTTGAAGCTCCTAAAATAATTCTGATTCTCTAAACTTTTGTAGTAGTCGTAGAACCAGGTCGAATCACTAGAGAACTAAACACTAACTTCTTAATTTCAAGTAATAAAAGGAAATGGGGGTTTGATTAAACAACTGATTAATTGAAATTAATACGAAAACAAATTAAATCAACTGAATTTAAATATGAGAAAGTCAAGATTACTAAACTCCGATTCAAGAGAAAGATCTCATTTAATTGTAACATTGATCATTAGTCTAAATAGAATATTTTTACGATTCAAACTGTTAGTCTGAAACATCTTAAGATAGCCGTAATAAGTTTCAATTTTTTCTAAATTAATTGGTTCAAACCCCAGCATCCAAACTAAAACTTATCATCCATTGACTATGTATGATATCATTCCATATCAAATAAATGATAGCAATAAGTTTCGTGAAAAAAACTAAACCCTAAATTAAATAGTCGAGATAGCTGCAACTATTAAATTTAATTTTCTTATTTATCATAAGTTAAATATGAAAATTCATAAATAAACTATTTGCTATTTGTACCAATATTTCATGACAATTATGGATCACTGAATTTTTGGATAGTGATAGAATAATCAATATTAAATTAAATTGTCAAATTAATTGAATATCAATCGTTCATGAAATATGACAACTCAAACAAAAAATATTTGAATTAAAACGTGAATAAAAGTTTGAAACAAAAAACCTCACAAAGTTATAATTAGAGTATTGAATCCCCTTGAATCAGAAAGGTTGAGTTTAGCCACACATGACTTTTACGCCAATAACAAAAATAGAATAAAGACTAAGAATTGTGAAAAACATAAGAATTGAGAACTTTTATCTGTTGTGAGGAGCGTGCCTTTTATAAGATTTTCTAATATAATCCTAATATAACTTTAGCTTATAAAGATGTCTATTTAAAACGAATTCAAAATCAAACTCCTACATAATAAGGATAAGGCGAAGTTTCTCGGTTAAACTTTAACTTATTCAACCTTGTTCACTGCAACAATCTCTTTACTTTATCCGAGATTTGTCATTATTGTCAATAGGGTCTCAATTTGATACAATCTTTACTATTCATCTTTTAAAATTAAACGAAGATTAATTTTTATATTTAAGGATCAAAATAAATTTAAAACAAAAGTGATAATTTATAATATGGAAAGATGATATCCTATCAGTGCAGCTTCGAGAATTTGAGCAATCTGGTATTGAACAGGGAAGTAAACTCCATGAAATCTACTCATATACTTAAATCTCAATCCCTATCTCTCCTTTTCCAGCTTAAAATCGTTTCTCCTTTTAATACCTAATGGTTCATCAAGCATTTAATGCTTCTGAACTCATTTAATACTTACACAGTATCAATGTCAAACCTTTTCCAAAGCAACAGGATTATATGATCTTTACTTCCATTCATGTGAAAACAAAATTTATACCGCACACCATTTAAGGAATTCTTCTCTTTTATTTAAACAAAGCCACGCTTTTCTTACACTGGATTGTGTACAGTGTACACCGAGCTCTGGATAGAAAAAAG
>JANVCQ010000231.1:43354570-43373274 GCA_025531925.1 Erythroxylum plowmanianum
ATTTAAATTATTCTTATTCTGATGATGATGATTATTATTATTATTATTATTATTAAAATTAATAATAATATTTAGCAATAGTTACTAAAACAATGGAAATAACATTATTTTATAAACTATTATAATAATCATAAAATAATAATAATAATAATATTTAGCAACAGTTATTAAAATAATGGAAATAACATTATTTTATCAACTATTACAATAATCATAAAATAATAATAATAATAATAATATTTAACAATAGTTATTAAAACAATGGAAATAACATTATTTAATTACTATTATAATAATCTTAAAATAATAATAATAATAATAACTAAACACTATTATTATTACTATTTAAATAATTTTTATAAGCCCATAGAGAATAATAGTTACAAAGATAAAATAAAAAATTGTATTCAATCATACCTCGCCCTCGCGAGGCTTGGAGCATCTCCAGCCTCACGAGGCTTGGTAAAAATTTTTGGATAGTGATAGAATAATCAATATTAAATTAAATTGTCAGATTAATTGAATATCAATCATTCATGAAATATGACAATTCAAACAAGAAATACTTGAATTGAAAAGTGAATAAAAATTTGAAACACAAACCTCACAAAGTTACAATCAGAATATTGAATCCCCTTGAATCAGAATGATTGAATTTAGCCACGCATGACTTTTGCGCCAATAACAAAAATATAAGAAAGACTAAGAATTGCGAAAAACATAAGAATCTAGAACTTTTCTCTGTTGTGAGGAGCGTTCCTTTTATAAGATTTTCTAATCTAAACCTAATATAACTCTAACTTGTAAAGATGTCTATTTAAAACGAATTTAAAATCAAACTCCTGCGTAATAGGGACAAAAGGAAGTTTCTCGGCTAAACTTTAACTTGTTCAACCTTGTTCACTATAACAATCTCTTCACTTTATTCAAGATTTGTCATTATTGTCAATAGGTCTTAATTTGATACAATCTCTACTATTCATCTCTTAAAATTAAACAAAGATTAATTTTTATATTTAAGGACCAAAATAAATTTAAAACAAAAGAGATAATGTATATAATATGGGAAGATGATATCCTATCAGTGCAGCTTCGAGAATTTGAGCAATCTGGTAGTGAACAAGGAAGTAAACTCCATGAAATTGTTTAAAAATCCTGATTTCCGCAGAAAAAGGTTAAGTTGGAGATTGGAAGAGCTATCTGAGTCCTGACATGGCAGCGGTTCTTTGATCAGGTTACAGAGGAAAAGCTGAAAGGTGTAGGGATCAGCTTTTCAGCATAGCATGTGACATTAAAAAATTAATAAGTAATAATTAGTATTTATTAATTTAGTTACTTTCTATACATTATTAATCATTTTTATGATTATTAAATATACAATATTTTTTATGTTTATAATTAATTTTAAAATTTTCAACAATTAATATATCATATAAGTAATTACAATAATTTTTAAATTTTAAACGTTTATTAACTATACTATAACTAAAATTTCCAAATTTTATAAGTATTTACTAATTCGAAGTATCTTTCTAAATGATCATTCTTACTTGCAATTTTTGTAATGTAAGACTTGGCATATCATACTCGTGACTCACATATGACATGTAAAAACTTAAGCTCACTAATGAGATAGTTCAATTATAAAAGGTAAAGCAACCATTTCTAATTAGGGATGATAATGGACCGGCCACTATGTCAATCATGATAATTTTTTAAAATTAAAAGTATAAAATAATATCTTTTTTAAATTAGGTCAGGGCTAGATCGAATCGAAACCTAACTCTTCTAAATAAAACGATGTAAAAATTGAGCCTCGGGCCTGGTTGGTCTAGGGCAGCTCATTAGTCGGCCTAATTGAAAATACCTAAATTTGTACTCATAACAAGAAAATCAAAATTATGACAAAATTAATTAGTTATCACAATTTGATATTTTTAAAAATTTTCAATCAATATAGGAATAATTATGAGTTAACGTTTAAAGAAACTTGATTATATTTAGAAATTTTGAAGTATGCTAGCTTTGAATTGTATATTATTACATCAACTTAATCCAAAAATAAAATAATTAAAAATATATATCAAAAACTTGTTTGTGGCATCAACACTTAGATTTACTATTATTTTGTTTAGAAATATTATTAGTTTACCATAACATTGGAATCTTTTCCATTAGGGAGTGTCCATTTTTATAGATATATGTACATGATTAAAGAAAAATCAATTTAACAATTTCGCTGCAAATCATTTGGCTACATTGTTCAAATATGAAAACATAAATTAAATTATTTTTGTATATTAATGAATAATTTATAATATGTATAAATAATTTAGTCAAACATGAATTATTATTGTCATAACACTAAGATCCTTGAAATTTGTTTATGGATCATTGTGATACCATGTGTTTTACTTTATTGCATTGCGAGTCACATGTGGATGTGATACATTATCAACGAAATCTAATGTTTTAAAAATCGGACTTAACCAACTGGTTTGACCGGAATAAATATAAACCGGCCTGATTTTCAATTCGGTTTAAGTTAATAATTTCCTATAAGAAGATATTGGCCAGTTAAGTAATAAATCGGACAGTTTTTTGAAAAAATCGGCATAAAAACAACCGATTCTTGGAAAACTTGTAAAGTAGTTTAAAATTTTGTCAAAATGTTGAGTCCACCAACATATTTTACACACCAATTCATAACTGATAGGAACTTGAAATTGCTTCAGAATGCAATAAATGCTTCCCAAACTTGTTCTATATTATATCATAATTTTTAATATGGACAGAATGTAGAGTCTACTAATAAGAATTGAGCTTAAATCAACCATTATTAAAATAATTAGAATTAGTCATTTAGATAGTTGGCTCTTATCACTTACAAAATCTTTAACATTTTTATGTTTATTCAATATGAAATACTCTACATAGAATAATCAAAAGCTTGCGTTCATATAGTTTGGCATTGAATAATAAAGTGTTTGTTTAAACTTTTATGCATACATAGGATGTGGCATTGACTAATTTATATTTATTTTACAATCGTGAAGGTTTTGTTTTTTTTTTGTCTCTTAGGAGGTATCCATTGGGCCAAAGTCGGTGACTAATCCCCTTTTGCTCGTGATACATCCCCCTATCGGGATCACAGCTAGCCCAGGAGTTTGTTGCATTTTTGAGAGCAGGGATTGAACCCGGAACTACTTAGTTAAGCGATGAAGGTACACGCCACCTACGCCAACCCATTGGGTTTTACAAACGTGAAGGATGGGCAAACTCATCCATCCCCAAACAATCTCCCAAAATACAGAAAAACTTTCACAAAGCCATCAGATGGAGAAGGGAAGGAAAAGAGTTCACGTACCAAACGGCATCATATCTTACGTATTGTATTGTACCATGTAATCCATACATGACTATAGGATGAATAACTTAACTTATTTAATGAATATGATGATGTTTATATTAGATAATTGATAACAACTAATACTTATTTCGAAACTCTGAACAATTAGTTTCTCTCCATTATAGAAATAATTTAGTCAAATATGAATTATGATAGTCATAAAAACATTAACAGAGTGTTTGGTTCACTTACTGGAATAGATAAGAAATGAAATGATTATTTTAAGGAATATCATAGATGAGGAATAGAATGTAATATGTATTACTTAGTTTAGTTTATTCCTAAAAATTTTTAAAAATTATATATGTCAATGTTTGGCTTGAAAACATAAATTTGAGATGATAAAGGAATAATTAATAAAAAGACTAAAATATCCATTATAGACTAAAATATCCATTATAGTCTCTAATAATAATAATAATAGTAATAATAATAATAATAAAGAGAAAGATTGTCTTTACTTATTCCGTGTTTCACAGAATAGATAAAAACAATGGGAGGTATTTTTAACTATTCCTGAAAATGTAGGAATAACTAAACTTGAGATTAGTTGTTCTGTATGTTATTATTCTGTATGTTATTTTTTAACCAAACAAAAGAATAACTATTCATTAGGAATACATCGGTAATATAATAACTATTCCACTTAACCAAACATGCTATAAGATCCTTAAAAATTGTTTATGGATCATTGTGATCCAATGTGTTTTACTTTATTGCATTGTGAGTCACATGTGATACATTTTCAAATGAAATCAAATCAACAATACTAGGGGAAAATCTTTTGGAAATGTTGATAATTATTTACTTAAACAATTCGTTGAGGATGTTCATAAATCCCTTGCCTTGTTAGAGTGCTAAATCGAAGCTAGCTCATCTTAGGCCTTTATCTAATGGGAGCCTCCTCACAAGTATCTGTTCTAGCAGAAGATGCACGATTCCAGCAAACCTACACGAGACACAATGACATTATCCAAACCCTTCCAAAACAGAGAGGTGGGACAGGAGGAGTGTGGCAGTATATGGGTTTCTGGTTCTCTTCCGATATTCTCAAAGGTCTCCTGCTAATTCAAGATCGTCACTTCATTCCCAAATCTACGGATATATTCGCCGCCACCTGTCCGAAAGCTGGCACCACATGGCTCAAAGCTCTCATTTTCGCTACCGTGAACCGAACTTTGTTCGACTTTGCCGACCACCCTTTGCTCACAAACTCTCCTCACGATCTCGTTCCCTACTTGGATAGGTTCATTTGCCAAGAGGAGTTCGTTTCTCGTGTTCGTGATCAACCTGCACCACGCATTCTTGCAACTCACTTCCCTTACACTTTGCTTCCAGACAACGTGAGAGACTCGGGTTGTCGCTTCGTTTACGTCTGTCGTGACCCGAAAGATGTCTTTGTCTCAGGTTGGCACTTCATTCACAAGCTAAGGGAAAGATCACCCGTTTCGATACAAGATGCAGTCAGCTTGTTTTCTAAGGGAGTTGTAGAGTACGGACCCTTCTGGGATCATATGCTAAGTTATAAGAAAGCAAGCTTGTCAGCGCCGGAAAAAATATTGTTCTTGACGTACGAGGAACTGACGAAAGACCCTATTGTTCAGGTTAAGAGGTTAGCTGAGTTTCTGGGGATGCCATTTTCAGTGAAGGAAGAGAGAGATGGGGTTGTGGAAAAGATTGTCAGGCTGTGTAGCTTTGAGAATTTGCAGAACTTGGAGGTGAACAAGGACGTGAACTCCATGCAGGAAAGCTATAAAAATTCTGATTTCTTCAGAAAAGGTGAAGTTGGGGATTGGAAGAACCACCTCAGTCCTGACATGGCAGCGGTTATTGATCAGATTACTGAGGAAAAGCTGGAAAGCGAAGGGATAAATTTTTCTTCGTAGTTGTTTAAGCTTTTCAGCATGTTTCCAAATTTTCTGTCCAATATTACCCTGTTTTATTCTGTCCAATGAATCTCAACCATTTATTTATGTAAGTCCTGCGTAGGTCCTGCGTGGGTCCCTCGAAATAAATGACTGAGATTTCATGGGACAGAATAAGACAGGGTAATATTAGACAGAGGATTCCATCTCTTTCTGCATAAAGAGTACTGTGTGGTGTGACGTTGAATAATCAAGTGCTTGTTCTTTTCTTCATATAGCTTGACATTGAAAAGGTATGGGCTTCTTTAAGGTACTATCCATAGAGTTTGGCATTCAATAATTGAAAAATTAAGGAATGGTTTGCTATCATTTCTCCTTTCACATTGTTGTTTTGTAGTTTTTAGTTTTTAGTTTTTAATTTTATTATTTTAGTTTTAATTAAAAAAGATTAAAAAAAATGTGTTTAATAACTACTATCAATATAGTTATTAATCTAATAATCATATAAATATTAAATAAAATACTAATGATGAAATGATTGTAATTATTAAAAATTAAACATTTCTAAGTGATAATTTATTTTTATTAAAAAATTGTATTCCTTAATATAACAATATAAACTCCTTATTTATTTTATTAAAATTTCATATTTAATGGTTATTATTTAAAGTATATAAGCATAATATAATTCATCATGTTGAGAATATGGAATATGATGTTCATAGATGCGCCTAAATCTAGTAGTGTTTTTATCCACCCTAGATTCTCTAATAGTATATGATATAAAGAACATACCTAGGTCTTTTACGTTTTTTCACTACGTTTAGTTATTGTCTCTTATATGCAGAAACGAAACGAGACAAAAATTTAAAGACAGAATGGAACAAAAATAGGAAAAGTTTTTTGAATCACCGCGGATACATTTCCCCTTAGTCTTACCTTTTCGATCCCTTTTTTCTATGGTCTCATCTTTATCATACAAGGTTCCTTAAAAAATTTAACATATCTACGTACTTGCTTAATTGCATCAAAAAGTAAAATGTTTACTTTAGACCTCAGGAATGTTTCGTACAAATCAACATAACATTCCTATCTCTTATCATCCTTCAATGCTTTTGGGAAATGAGGGAGTAAGGACAAAGGGGAAGTGTGCAACTCATCTTTAGGCACAAGCATGCTTCCTCAGTTACAGTATGTTTGTTATCATTTGTATGGAAGTTTATAGCAGGCAGGATCCTCTTGGGTTGCCACAATGGCTTTCCACTTTGTAATGTAATGGCATTGGAGCTTTCTTTAGGATTCACTAAATTGTGTGACAGCAATTTATAAGAACCTTGTGATTCTAACTAGTTGACCGTCGCGGTGAACTGACTCATTTGATTTTTCAAATTTTAAATACTAGTTTTTGTTTTCTGTTGAAATTTAACGATATTAGTGACTAATACTTCAACAATGTCATCAAGAGACACACATGAATCAAAAGTTTAAGCTTGAGGAGGTTGTCTTGGGGGTTGACTATCCATATTGCTAAAAAACAGTCGGGTTGATTTACTAGTGTATTACCGTATCGAAAATTTAGATGATCTCTCCAGCTAAGATTGTATGTATTTGAGTATAGATTATATTGGCATTGGGGTTATCTAGGAAAATTCCCTATTGCATCTGCTTGCTTTGACAGGTCTTCTTGTAAAGTGGGACATATATTTGTTGGGTGCCTCATGTTAAGATAGTTAGTTGATAGTTTCTGTTGTTTTAATACCTGAAGTGTTGTCGTTTTAGCTTGTACATAGTAGAGTGTTTAGTTTCTGTTTTGTACAGTAGCTTAGCTCAGTTGTATATATTATGAAATCTAGCTTCTGTTAACTATACACTAGAAATAATAAAAGGCTAGTTTATTTACTCTCTTTCTTCCCTCTCTCTCTCGAACTTTCTGTACATGGTATTAGAGCAGTAACGATCCCGGTGATTGATCGTTACTGGCGGTCGATTGGAGCTACGTATAACACGAAGGAGTGTGTTGGAGGTCTATGGTAGCTGTATTTTCTTCGGTGGTAAAGAAAGAAGCTTTCCCTTGAAGAATCGAGGGGCTAGGGCTTCGCGATTTGGATGCAATATCTACGACTGTGTCTTCAGCCTGTATTTTTTTCACTAATGGAGGGTGTCTTGGCGGAATCCCCTACTAGATCAACACTAGACCTTCAATTACGAGGTATGCATGAAGAAAATTAGGTGTATCTCCAAGGTTCAGATTATCCAGGTATGAGTTTAGTTACCACAATACTGAATGGAAGAAATTTTTTGAGTTGGAGTAGATCTGTGAAAATTGCCCTAGGAGCTAAGATGAAATTAGGGTTTATAGATGGAACCTTTCAGAAACCTAGTCCAGGCTCAATTGAATGTGATAGGTAGATTAGGACTGACTATATGGTTAGATCTTGGATCTTAAATTCGATATCAAAGGAGATAGTTGAAGCCATTATCTACACAAATTCTGCCCAAGAGCTGCGGTCAAATTTGGTAGAAAGGTTTGGGGAGAGCAATGGGCCTTTATTATATCACTTAGAGAGGCAGATTAGTGTTACATCTCAGGGTAATATGTCTGTAGCAAAATATTTTACTGGTTTAAAGAAATTGTGGGATGAGGTTTGGTGTTTCATGCCTGTCCCGCAATGCACTTGTGGGGTGGCTGCACAATGTATCTATGGAGCACCTAAAGCTTTGGCTGATTTAACTTCAATGAATCAGTTAATGTAATTTCTGATGGGGTTTAATGAAAGCTTTGATCATGTTAGGAACCAGATACTGGTTCTGGAACCACTACCTTCTATTAATAAGGCCTATTCTATGGTGTTGAGGGTTGAAAAACAAAGAGAAGTTCAGATAGTTTTTGGTGAAGGAATAGATCATAGTGCACTGTTAGCAAATATTGGAGGCGGTAAGAAAGTTATAGATGGGGGAGGAAAACAGTCCAAACAAAAGTGGGAGAATGGTGATAAGAGTGACTTGTTTTATAACTATTGTAAGAAAAATGGACATTTAAAGGAGAATTGTTTTAAACTCACTGGTGTACCTGATTGGCACAAGGAGTTACAAAATAGAAGAGGAAAAGGGACTGGGAAATCTTACGCTGCTAATACAGTAAATGATACTAATTCGTTCACTGTCGATAGCAGTAAATCAGTTATGGATAGTTCTGTCAATACTACTAATCCTCCACTATCTGAATTGATTAAGTAAGAGTTGCTGAAGCTAGTTAAGAACAAAGCCCTCATTGATCCTCTTATGGTGAACCTTGCACAGATCTCATATTTTGCAGGTACACTTCCTACGTTAGCCCTTTCTAGTCTTGGTGATATAGATTTAGATTCTTGGATATTAAATACAGAAGCTTTTAATCACATGTGTGTGGATGTTTCTTTATTAACCAAGCCTATTATTTCTGCCAAATACATACCTGTTTATCTCCCTGATGATACTCAGAATTGGGTCCATCACATTGACGATGTTGTGTTACCAAATGACATTATCTTGACAGATACCTTGCATGTTCCTACTTTCAAATTTAATCTGCTATCTGTGAACAAACTTGCCAATTCATACTCTATTACCTTTACATTCTTTTCAAATCACTTCATTTTGCAGGACCTGAAGACTGATCGCATTTTGGCAGTAGGAAAGGTTATAGGCAAGTTGTACATCCTTGACAAGGATTCTTTTAAGGTAGATACAGTAGCAAAATATTCATTATGTAGTGTTGCAAATGATGTTGATAATGTACAGTCTATGTCAACATACAAACTTTGGCATAAACGTTTAGGGCATGTTTCAGATACTGTACTTAGACATGTTATTCTTGTTGATAATAAAAATGTTGATGAGATTGATGTTTGTGATGTTTGCCTACTTGCCAAGCAACATAGGTTGAAGTTTTCCCATAGTAACATTCATACTGTTTCTATTTTTCAGTTGATTCATGTTGACATATGGGGACCCTATAGTCAAAATACTCTTTCTGGGGGGAATTCTTTTTAACAGTAGTGGATGATTTTTGTAGGGCGACTTGGACTTATTTCATGACTCATAAGTGTAAAGTTCTTGGATGTTTTGACATGTTTTTAAAGATGGTTAGGACCCAATTTCAAAATTCTGTTCAAATAGTCCGAACAGATAATGGGGCAGAATTTATGAGTGGAGACTGTCAAAAATTGTTTACAGATTTGGGCATTTTACATCATAGGTCTTGTGTCTATATACCTCAACATAATGGAATTGTGGAGAGAAAACACAAACATTTGTTACAGATAGCTAGAGCTCTCATGTTTCAGGCTTCCTTACCTAAACCTTTTTGGGGTGAATCAATTATTACTGCCACTTATCTCATAAATAGGCTTCCTACTCCACTACTCAAGTGTAAAACCCCTTATGAGATTTTATATGGCTTTCCTCCTAAGTATGATCATTTAAAATCTTTTGGTTGTTTGTGTTTTGTTACTAATGTCAAGCCTTATAAAAATAAGTTTGATCTAAGAGCTTCCAAATGTGTTTTCTTGGGATATAGTGCAAGGAAATAAGGGTACAAGTTATTTGATATAACTTCTGGTTCATTTTTGGTTTCTAGAGAAGTAGTTTTTCATGAAACTACTTTTCCTTATAAGTCATTATCTGCTGCCCCCATGGATGTTCCACTTCCTTTAGTTTCTTCTTATCAATATTCAGATGTGTTGGATGAACCTTCTTCTGTTCCTACCTTCCTTCCATCCAACACTGATCATTCTTCTCCTGATCTTCCTTCTTCTTCTTCTTTGCCATGTTCCATTATTCCTACTCCTACTCTGCGTAGGAGTACAAGAGTCACAACTAAACCCACTTGGCTTAATGATTTTGTCTCTCATGCCTCCACAAACCAACTTCATCCTTCTGTTGTTAGTTCCTCCAATTATTCACTTCCTACTTTCCCTTTTATTCCTACTCTCCATCTTTCCTCCACATATATGTCTTTTTTAGCTAATGTTTCTATTATTGAGGAACCTCAATCTTATCATCAGGCTAAGGTTCATGATCATTGGATTAAGGCAATGCAGCAGGAGTTAGCTGCATTGGAATCTAGCAATACTTGGGCATTGACTTCTTTACCCGCTGGTAAGAAGGTCATTGGTTCCCAATGGGTTTTTAAGGTCAAGCTTAAGCCTGATGGGACTATTGATCGATATAAGCCCAAGTTAGTGGCCAAGGGGTGTCATTAAGTTGAGGGTGTTGATTTTACCGACAGTTTTTTCCTATTGCCAAAACTGTCACTGTCCGTATCTTATTAGTCGTAGCTGCTCAATTTTCCTAGCCTATACATCAATTAGATGTTAATAATACTTTTCTGCATGGGCATATTGATGAGGAAGTCTATATGCTACCTCCGGATGGGTATACTGTAGTTGGTCCTAATCAGGTTTGCAAGCTCAATCGATCTTTGTATGGTTTAAAGCAAGCCTCCCGTCAGTGGAATTGTGAATTCATTAAGCTTTTGCTTTCTTATGGTTTTCTTCAATCTCAGCGTGATCACTATTTGTTTATTAAGTCTACTGGTTTTCATTTTGTGGCTCTACTTATCTATGTGGATGATATCTTGTTGATTGGGCCTTCTATGGATGTTTTGGCTGATGTTAAACATTTTCTAGCTTCTGCATTTTTTGTTAAACATCTTGGTCCTGCCAAGTATTTTTTGGGGTTGGGGATTGCTAGGTCTTCCACTGGTTTATATGTTAATCAACGCAAGTATGTGCATGATTTGTTATCAAATGCGGGTTTGACTGGTGCTAAACCAGTTTTTACCCCATTCCTTACAGACTTGAAGTTCTCGGATACTTCTGGTTCTCTCTTGGAGGATGTTGGGAAATACCGTAGGTTGGTTGGTCGATTGTTGTATTTGAGCTTTACCAGACCTGATATCACTTTTGCAGCTCAGCAATTAAGTCAGTTTGTGACTGCTCAATGTCAGGATCATTGGGCTACTACTATCCATCTATTGAGATACTTGAAGGGTTGCCCTTCTAAAAGTTTGTTTTTTCCTACTTCCTCGGTTTCTTCTGTGCCTGTTAATTCTTTTCCTTGTTCTCTTGTTGCTTATTGTGATGCTGATTGGGGTTCGTGTTTGACTACTCATCATTCTGTTTCGGGTTTTTGTATTTTTTTGGGAAATTCTTTGGTTTCTTGGAAGACTAAGAAACAAGCTACGGTTTCTCGATCCTCAGCTGACGTTGAGTTTCATAGTATAGCTTCCACAGTTTGTGAGTTACTGTGGATTTCCTATTTGTTGAAAGATTTACAGATTTCCTTTTCCTGTCTAATTCCTTTGTGGTGTGATAATCAGGCTGCACTTCATATTACTGCCAATCCCATTGTTAGTGTCTTTAATTTCTATTTTTGTGTGTGTTAATTTTCTTTATTCTTGAGGTTTGAAGTTATACTTAATGGGAATTAATCTTGTTTCATGTCAAGGTATATTTTGGAACTAAATCGAAAGAACCGCAACAATTTTGGGATAAAAAGACCTGAACTAGACGTTGATCCTAATTAGACGTGGCCTCGTGTAACAACCAGGAGCTTGAAATATAGCGGGTTGGAAGTAGGAAACAAATGAAGCAAAGGACATTTTAAAAGGGCGTGAACAGTCAAAAAGGAAGCAAGACGTGGAGACCAAAAGTGTGAAACGCAGCACATGGACCAAAACTACATCTTAGATTGTCGCGTCAAGTGGCAAAAGTGGGAGGCAGAAAATCATAAAGTAAAACAGCCAAAACGTTGACGATGGGGAAGGCATGAAGGCTGGTGTGTAAGTGGCTTGCGTGGACAACAAAAGGACTGAATTTTTTAATTGGCAAAAGAAAAATATAGGAGGTGGCGTTAAACAAAGAAAGGAAACGACATCATGTGTTGAGCGTTTTAATTAAAATGCAGAGAGCTACAACCAGTGACGGAGCCAGAAATTTAAGATAAGAGGGCTCAAATTTTTATTTTTTAAAATTTTGGGGGACCCAGTACACCAATGAACTCCAAATAACTCTATACTTGTATATATATATATATTAAAAATAATAAATATTTAATTTTTTAAAATGTTGGGGGGCCCAATGCACCATTGGCCCCCACATAGCTACGTCCCTGGCTAAAACAAAATGAGGAGGGCGTGAAAACAAGTGAGGGCTTGCGTGGAATAAAAGGGGAGGCTTTTAATTGGTGAAAAAACGCACAACACAAAAGGAGGAGAGGAGTTTGAAATTGAGAGGGGATCACGCACACGTAGAGAGGCTGGGAAAGAGAAAACTGCGACAAATAGAAAAGAAGAGAGAATCGTCCATGATGGTCCCAACGCCAGTGACACTCAAAATAGTTAGGAAAATCATGATGTTGGGTAACTAAATTTTTATTTCTTAGTTTACGGAATCCTAATTATTAAACTTTGCATGTCGTGAGAATTTGGTTCTTTATTTCAATCGATTTATTAGTCAAGTATCAATTATTTTGTTGGGTCATTATTTGATTGTTTAATTAGACAGCTAGGTGCGCAACTAGTTTGTGTTTTTATTCAATTAATCGCTAGATTAAAAAGGTTGACGTTCAATTTTTTAAATCAAAAGTAGCGACTAGGATTTTTGTCTACTACGTTAGGGACATAGTTCTAGGAAAAATAATTATCTAGGCTAAATATACATCGTTTGTATGTTGTCTAGTTCGTCGATTTTCTTGATTCGTAAAGCTATTAATTAATTAAATATGAGATCGTATCCAAGTTGTTAATTAATAAGGGTTAATTCAAATACATGTTTTGGTTAACTAAACATAAGAGAATATAGGTAAAGAAATTTACCAAGACGAATTCTGAACTAATAAATTGGTTATTTTTAGTGTCAATGATCAACACAAGCTCAATAACGAAGGAGACCGGAAACCAAGATTTATTTCTATTGATTGTTAAATTGTCATTATTTTGTTTTCAGTTATTTTTAAATTTCAATTTCCAATTAAATTATGTTTAATTCACAATTACAAAACCCCCCTTTTTATTGCATAACTATTAACGTCTGAATTTCTCGTGGGAACGATCCCTACTTTCCACTTCTACATTAATTTGTGTTGCAGGAAGTTTGTTTCTTTTTATATTTGGTTGCAGGCGACAGCATTCACCACTCGTGTTTCATGAACGTACAAAACATCTTGATAATGATTGTCATGTTGTCATGATCAATTCAAGATGGGTTTCGTAGCTCCTGCTCATGTTTCTTCCAAGCATCAGTTGGCTGACTTATTTACAAAGGCATTGGTTGCTCCTCTTTTTACTTCCCTTTTGTCCAAGTTGGGTTTGGTTGATGTTCACCAACATTCAACTTGAGAGGGGGGGGTGTGTGAAGATAGTTAGTTGATAGTTTTTGTTGTTTTAATACCTGAAGTGGGGGGGAATGGGGGTGAAGATAGTTAGTTGATAGTTTTTGTTGTTTTAATACCTGAAGTGTTGCCGTTTTAGCTTGTACACTTACTCTCTTTTTTACCTCTCTCTCGAACCTTCTGTACACCTCACTGCTAAACATATTCCACAAGCATTTACTAATTCCATTTTCCTACAGCCAATTGTCGGACAAGTGTAGTAAAATCATCCATGCGTTTTTCAAGAGAAGAAATGTTTAAATTATTAGATCATTGAGTCTAATAATTCATCCTAGATTGAACTATTGAGAGTTGGATGCATATTAGTGATCAACGTGTGAGCCTTATCTAGTAATTTGTTAGCAAGTGCTCCTCCACTGGTAGCGTTGATGATACTCCTTTTAGTGGGTAAGAGTCCTTTTGTAAAAATACAGAATTAAGATATGTCGGCTAATTTGATGGTGTGGAAAACTTACACATAGCTTTTTAAAACGCTCCTAATAATCCTATAGTCACTTGTTATTGTGATGTTGAATGCCACAAAGTCTTCTTTCAAATGCTAGTGGCCCTTAAAGCTGGAAAGGATTTTTTCATAAATGACTTCTTTATTTTGTTCCAGGTGGTAATACTAGCAAGTGACAAGTAATGTAACCAATCTTGGGCGTTATCCTTTCAAGAGAATGGAAAAGTCCTTAATTTGATTTGGTCTTCAGTAACACCCTAGGCTTCATTCCTGTGCATACGACAAAATTCCTAAAGATGCTTTTATGGATCCTCAAGTGCAGTATCGCAAAAAATTGGTAATAAATGAATTAAACCATATTTTAATTCAAAATTAGCATTTGCATAAAAATTAAGAAAGGTTATGCAATGAAGTTATTGGTTCAAATCTGGATCAGTGAGTTCTCATAGCATTCAGTTTTTCACCATGATTTTCGTTGTTACACCACTTATACGGTTGTGCTATTTTTGAATCTTCGTTGCTTTCCTTTGTTTTTTTACAGTCTTTTCAATATTTGGATTATATTATAAATTTGCTTATTTTGAAAATCTCGTAACTAAAATACAATATTCGAATCCCCTACCAACGGTACTAAAATTTGGTGGAACTATTACAGATACCCCAAATTAATTCCTAAATTCTTATAATTAAACAAATTTAATAAGAAAAAGTAGGAGTTGATCCCACGAGAAATTCTTGTAGCTAATCATTATGAAAGAAAATGATTTAAAAAAGGGGAGTTCGTGAAAATTTGTAATAAAGAAAATAAAGGGAATAATCAAGCAAAAGTTTTCAACAAAATGAACCTTAGTTTATGGTCGCTTCCACCGTTTAAAACTACCATTCGCGTAATTCAATTAACCCTTATTGCTTAATAACCTTAGATACGAACTAAAATTTAATTAAACGATAGCTTTAAGAAAAGAAAGACCATTGGAGCAAGATAACACAATATCCACAGTTATTTAATCTAGTTGAATGCTTTTCTTAAGCGACAACAAACTAAGACTCCTAGTTGCTACAAGTGATTAAAAGACTTAAACTTTTATGTATTCAAACTTTAATATAGCAAATGATTATTTCAACTAATAAACTAATCAGATGTATTAGACATTCATAAAAATTAATCATGAAATAAAAGCATAAAAAAATCAATTCAATGCATGAGTAAATGATACACTTCACTATAAGACTCAATTGCCTCCCAATCTTAAAAGTTCCACAGATTTGAAGTCTAACATTTGTCATTTTCACTAAGCATGCCAACTCTTAAGATCACTTTCTAACCTTTTTTTTTTTTTTTTCCATATTTCACTTTGATTCCCATAATCTGACCCCAATCTACAAAATAAAATATTTTGTTACCCCAAATCTGCTTGATTCACCCTTGGTTACTATTGAGATTGCTCTTTTTGAATTTTGATTTAAGATTCAATTATCTTTCCATTCAAATGTCATCTTCCAAACCTTCTCTTGCAAAAACTAAAACAAAATACTAAGCTTTGGCATATTAACATAGATTATAGAAGATTTTGAATTCTAAATCTGGAGCCTTTTACCTGAATTATAGTCTTTCATCAACTCTTAAACCAGCAAAATATGATCTCAATATTTCTGTTAGTTGATAATGTCCGATAAGGCCAGTTTAAGTTTTTCAGCTAGAAACTTCGATATCGCCTTATAAATAGTATTAATAGGATATTGGCTGAAAGGCATTCATGGTAGAGGGTCTGTACTTCTTGGGGACTAAACAGATGCAAGTATGATTTAGTTTTTACAAAAGTGTGGCTAACTTGAAGAACTCTTGAACAGTCTCTATAAGTAGTTTACCAGTAATGTCCCGTGTCTGCTAAAAGAACAAAGTAGTAAAGCCTTCAGCGCCAAGGGATTTAAAAGGGTGCAAACTAAATAAAACCCTTTTGATACCATGAACCGTAATAAGGAAGAGGAGAGCATTCATAGTATCCAGCCCAAGGTTACTTTCAAACGGGCTGCAGACATTAAAGCTTGGTGAAATATCAATAGATGTACGCATTAATTCCATAAAATATTGTCGAACTAGTTCTAGGAGTTTGTTTTGATCAATGTGTTCTCGCCCATCACTGTCAAGAAGCATAGGAATTTAAGTAACATTTCTATAAGCAAGTAACATTCCTACAGTTAGTGCAATCGTGCCTTCTGTACTAGGACTAAATTGTGAAACTTGAGAGCCTCCTAATATGACTGTAGAGATTGTACCTCATTCTGTCAATATTCAAGATTATAGGGATTCAAATAACAGCTTTGTTGAGCAAGGATGAGTTTTTCTTTTAGGGTATGCAAACTAGTTTTGACTGCCTAGCATGAATTGTTTAATATTCGCCTTCACACATCTGAGCTTGTACATGAACTAATATGCTTTGTAACTAGTGACAGCAACGTGCCAATAAGTATTAACAAGATCATAGAAGCCTATCATACTAGTTATAGCATTGAAGAATCTGAACAAAGCTCCCATATACTTAAAATTAGTGAGTCTTTGAATCAACATATGTGAGTGGTCAGAAATCAAGTTTTCTCCAAAGTGAACAAACGAAGTAGGGAATTGGTTTAACCAGAGTGTGTTCATAAAGGTTCTGTCAAGTTTCTTTCTCACAAGCAAAGTACCTTGTTGATTATTAGACCAAGTAAGTACCCGATCTGTAGAGTAAAGATCAACCATATCCATTTGCGAGAATAAGTTTGAGAGCTCCTGAGTGAGGCTTATATGAAATCTCCTACTACTCTCCACTTCTGTTGAATTGAGTGAATCATTAAGATCCCCAGCTACAAGCCATGGATTTTGTATGCCTTGTTGTAAAAGTAACATCTCATTCCATAGTTTAGCTCTTTGAAAACTAAAATTTGAGGCACACACTAAAGTAAGGTCAAACCCGTTATTTTGTTGTTCATGCGATAGTAAAAATGCATCAACCGATCAGATTCTTCAAAAGCAATCACTCTAACCATATATGCATTAAACAAGCATATAATTCTTCTATTTACATATAAGTTGTGATTTGAGAACAACTTCCAGTTAGCACCTAAAAATCAAGAACCAAAAAGTGTTAGAGGGTTCTTTATTTTAGTTTCAAGAAGGCCAACTAAAACTGGGTTCTTTTCCCTCACCACCTCTTTCACCATAGATTTTTTGAGATGGGTCATTCAACCCTCTTATGTTCCAAACTAAGACATAGATTGGATTGTAACATATATGCTCTCTCTTTATTCCTAAACCAATTAATAGAAGAAAGAAAAAGAACACATCTTAAACCCTAACTCATAAACACAATCTCTCTCACTCCTTGCTTACATATACCTTTCGAACACCCTTTAGGAAATTTGATTATTTGGTACCATGATTTATTTAATTTAGGAATTAATAGATCTATTGGTAAGATAGAGAGTTTAATTGATTCATTTCTTAATTGGATTATTGATTTAGGAACTTCTTAAATACATAAACAGGAATACTCATTTTCACTAAGATAGTTATGAATTTTTTCTATATACTATTATAGCAACTGTACAATAGTGTGTCCAGGCATATTACAAGTGGACTCGTGGCTTCTTTGTGAACTTCTAAGATGATAAAGAATTCTTTAATTGTTCGAAATATGCAGTAAATTGTATTTATAATTCGGCTAATTTTAAAAAAGCATAATGTTAGTAAAATGATAACTATATTACTAAAAAAAAGGAGCAATACCAAGGATGGAAGGGCAGAGGTCTTTGGTGTCCCCTCCAGTCAAGAATTGGGGCCGCACAATCATTGGCTAATAAAATATGCCTTCTCTCGTGCCTTTCTTCGTTCATGGTTTAATATTATGGTGTTCTAGGCGTAAAGGAACCACATCAATCCATCTCGAACTTAGTGGTTAAACTCTACTGCGGTGAAGATACTATAAGGGAGGTCTTGCGGAAAAATAGCTCGATGTCAGGATGATAAAAAGCAAGGAAAAGAATATTACAATTATTTGAGTATTATGACGAAAAATTTACTCTATAAAGTGTAGATGTTGTAAATAACTTAAAGGAAAGGAACATATTAATGATTTATAATAAATGTAAGGAAGATGATAGTAAACTCGGTTAAGATGGTCTTGTCTTAGATTATGTTTGGTGTTGACATTGGTATATACATATACAAGTAATGAGAATGAAGTGTAATGGATAGTAAATGAATCTATATATGAGTAATTGCAATGAATATATAATAAATGTATTAACCTTATTTCCTAAATTAATCAAAGTATGATGAAACTGTAATTTATCTATATATGATACTACAATGTTCATTTGTACTACTTGTAGTTAGTTATTCAACTTCATGAAGACATAATTTTAGAATTTTAAAATGAAATTCAAAAAAAAGTTGTCCCAAACTAAAGTATCATTGCATATGACTTTCATCAAGTATTTGTGTAACATCCCATCACCCATGGGAAGGTTATTTTAGTAAATTGGGATGGGTTAGGCATAATTCATCGGCATGTAC
>JANVCQ010000231.1:43404416-43420985 GCA_025531925.1 Erythroxylum plowmanianum
TGTTATTAACTGCAATAACATGTTGTGTTAGATCATCTCCAGGCATTAAGTGCATGTTGACTAACTGCACATACATGTTGCTAATTCGTCTCTTTTGTGCCTCACATTGAATAAGCTTGCGTGTTTGCTTAATAATAGGCATTGTCCTGAAAAACAAATTTTCAGGAATCAGAAGAATATATATAAAAAATAACAAATTATTTTTTTCTAACACATAGCGAACTTATGCTCATATATGGAACTTATTTAATTTATTATTTTTGTATTATATTTGTTTATGAACAAGTTATTTGAACAAATCAAAAAAAACTTTTAATCTCTAATTAATTAGACACTTATATCTAATTTACCTTATAATTGAACTAATCAATTATCTTGGTTTAATTAGAAACTAATTTCTAAATAAATAAATAAATAAAATCTCATTTTAATGAAACAATTAGTATTTATCCAATTAGAAAATAAACCAACAAAATAGTTTATTTCTAAGGGTATTTTAACTAAACAAATTAGTTATTTTCCTTATTTTTTTTAAAAAAAATAGTCTAAGTAATTAGAAACTTATTTCTAATTTAAAGTATAATTGAACTAATCAATTAATTATGGTGTAATTATTTTAGAAACTAATTTAATTAAATAAATTAGTTAGTAAAAATTAGAAAACTAATTTCTAAATCATTTCATTATATTATGTATAAGTCCATTCTTAAAGTAGGCCACATAATAAACATTGAGTCCCTTAAGAGCCCAATTAAATAAAAAAACTCTATAGCCCAAAACGAAATCGGGCCTGGAGGGAGGAGGCAGCGTCTGGCGCGTGCAATGCATGCACCAGCACTGTGACTGGGCGACGCTGGTTGTGCCAGCGTCAGGCGCGTGTAGTGCACGCGCCTGACGCACGCTGGCTGTTCCAGCGTCAGGCGCGTACGCTCATCTTCTTCCTCCGGTCGTTTTCGTTTCTGGTTTGTTTTTTTTTTCTCCTATGCTTTTGTTTTTCCTTTTCTGTTCTTTTATATATATAAAATAACGTGTTTATATATATATACACTGCCTTAGGAAAAAACAAAGAAATACAGTAAATATGATAGGACAAAAAAAAAGAACAGTAGCCAATTTTTTTCAACGCAACGTTTAAAAAAAAACCTCTTCAAAACACCCATGAATCTTTCGGACAAATATTGTAGATATACCAGAAGATTAAAACTCATGTATATTTGTTGCTTTCATCCCAATACAGCACATACCCACAATCGAAACACAGAGAGAAAAGAAGAAATAAAAACAATTACGCATGCCATTTCTAAAGATAGAACAAACCCAGCATATTGTATACGGGAGAATCTCTATAACAAGATATGCAAAACCAAATGCTCTGATACCAATGTTAGATTCATATGAACGGATCATTTGCCACAGAATCAATCGTATATGCATGGATAAAACAGAAATCACATACTTGGATTTTGTTATGCTTCCACCGGTTAGAGAACTCCTATGTTTCCACCCTTACTTGCGAGTTGTTCTTTTCTACGTAAGAAACTTGAGAGAGAAAAAAACTGAAGCAACTTCCACACCCACGCCGTTCCTTTTTTTTCTTATATATATTGCTGTATTCAGTTTTGTCTCCGCATAACTACCTTTGGTAGTTATCTCAAGAGGCTCAAGTCTATTATACCCGTCATGGGTGTAATAATAGCTTACATCTCCCACTCACAAATGATGGGTTTAAGTTTAAAACAAACTTGGCAACACTCATACTTGTTCAATAACCAGTGTGACCAGCATACGACGAGAGTATATTGTCATATATCTGTTAGGAGTATATGACATCTTGATTTAACAAATTGATCCTAGGACTTAAATGTCCTTGAGTAGAAATAGTATGCTATACCCTAGGTCATATCACAATAACAGATTACATAATAGTTAACTCTATTGACATTTTTGGAATAGGTACTCTTTCTGTAGCACATTCACGGGGAACCACATGGTTTGATATGAGTTGCTCCTTTTTTGTGTAATCAATACTCTAAATCTTTGGTTTTGACAACACATTTAATGATTGATAAATTTTAATCTTACTTATTAGATAACTCCGCTGTAATAATCTTAATTACTTGGTTGTTTTCATGACAAGTCCAATGAGTATTGACTATGTTTTACTTTTACAGTAAGAATGCCGAGTAAGAGTGCTTGAGCTTTATTTAATGAGGGATTGTAGAAATTGACAATATTCCAATTCTTCCTTTTCCTTTGTCAGTTACAGGAAATCATAAATTTGTATAATAATTTGCTTTAAAGTTAAATCAGAATAATCACATAAGATTTGATGATAATAAAACTTAAGTATTTAATAAGTTTTGTTAAAATAATTTGATAGATAGTTAAGTAAAGTTTAATTTTAAAGTTTCAAATAGTATAATGCATTTTTATTTATTTTAAATGATATTTTTAATAAATAAAAACTATTTTAATCCTAGTCTTGTACTTTAGGCCTCTGTTGGATAATCAATAATAAAGAAATTAGAATAAAAAATATGAATGAAAAATTGAAAGCAAGAAATGAAATTCTTAATTATATATGTTTGGTATCTAATAACTAAAGATGAGATTAAACAGGTCAATAATTATGTCAGTATTAGTTATCAAATATTATAAATAATAATGTGAAAATTTTCACTCGTATAATTTAGTTATTATATGATTACAGATTAATAATTATGATAAGAATAAAATTACAAAATATTTTTATTTGATATAGAATTAACGGAATAAAATTAAATAATTGTTAAAAATTAAATATAAAAGAAGGAATGTTTTATTTTGATAATAATATTAAGATAAAATTAATCAAATATTGGTAATAGATTAAAATCATAATCATATATTGATAAAACCATAATAATATTATAACAATATCTCATTTTTAGAAAATCTATTCTAATTTTATCTTTATTAATTTTATCCATTCAAAACTGTATTCTTCTTTCCAAATTTTTTTATTGATTATCAAAGATGTTCATAAGTGCTAAAACGTGATCGTACAACTGACAAAAGAAAACAAAAGTATCCTAAATATATCAGACTTATTAAACCACAATTCATTGTCATATTTCATAAACAAATCTCAAGTAGAGCACTTGGTAAGGCAGGAAACCACGCCGTCGAGGTCTTTGTATTGATGGGCACAGTCTCTGTAGCATGAACCCTGACTATCTAGAGGAGGGTGCCTACATATCTTGTAGCACTTTCTAATACACTTGGGATCTACGATTATGTCGCAGAACTTCAGTCACGCTTCCAAGCATCTTAGTGGTCCATGCCCGCCGTTTGGCTCCTGATCATTAGCTATGCTGGTTCTGGCGTTGAGCACAAGAACTGTTAGTAGAGTCACCAACATAATGGTTCTTGATCCAAGTCTTCTGTGCTCCATCGTTGATTGACTGCCATTGTTAATGAACATTTTGTATTAATTTTTGATACATAATTTGCTAAACTCTTATATGTTTAATGTTTAAATTGAACTAATTAAGAGTTATTTGTTTTAATTCTAGGTATATATTAAATTTGGACACAATTCAACTCAAAGAGAAGAAAAGAGAGCATCTGACATGGGCATGGACATTGAATAGGAAGAGAACAAAGAAGCATACATTCCAGCTGGTTGGATAATGAATATCACTCAAGACTCTCCAATCACATGGAGGCAGCAGGTGATGTTAGCTAGGGACAACAAAGCATGGGTGGCATCAAAAAGAAGCACTCACGCACAGCTCTCCAGCAGCTAAAAGACACACTCAACCTTCAGCTTTCTTTTTATATCCATTAAAGACACTCTAAAAAGGAGACTTCAGCATGAAACAAGTAGCGTGGAGACACAAAAGAAGTAGGTGGAGATAAAAAGGAGGGCCAGCTGTTGAAAGGATGGGGAGTTATAACGTAGCTACTGGTTAGTGGAGACAAGATTGCTGGAGATGAGAAAACGTTGAAGCTATGTGGAACTCACTTGCGTTGAAGACAAGCAAAAGGAGAAATAATAGAAGCTAATGGGGCAAGTAAAAACAACGTGAGCTGGCTTGGTGATTTGAGAGGAGGTGCGTGAAGAGTGTTATAAGAGAAGGTTGAAGCTGCTGGAAAAAAGAGAGGGACGTGACCTTGGTGAAGAGGAACTCCATCACTTAGGGACGCAACCCTTCACTGAGTCACTCACATTACAACCAAAAACGTTGAGCAACGTTGGGTTTATGGAGATCAAGACGATGTTAGCTAATGCATGAAGAAAGCAGCTGTGTGGAGAGGCTGGAAAAAAAAAACGCTAAACTGATCACTCATCTCTCATTTAACTCTCAAAAGCAGCTGGGTGGAAGGTAGGAGAGTGGAAGGGAGAAAAACGATTTTGCTGGAAAATTCCTCAACAGCTGCTGGACGCAAGGTGGCTGAAGGAGAAGACACACGTTGAAGCTTGAAACAAGAAAATAACGTGAAGCAGCTGGAGCAAGGCGTGACCACGTTGGAACAGCTGAAGGGGTTGAAACAAGGAGCAGCAACGTTGAAGGAAGCATGAAAAGAGCTGCTGGTGAAGACTCTCTATCACTCACGTTAAAGACAAGTAGGACGTGATCAGCTAGAAAAACAACAAGAGAAGAAGCCAGCTGTTGAAGAGAGAGGATGTTGAATTTGTGGAGTGTGGGCAGCTGATAGAAGAGAAGAGAGACATCAACGTGCAGCTGGGAAAAACGTTAGCAAGGTAAAAATTAAATGAAGACATTGAAGACATGGAAGTAACGTGAGCTGATGTGGGAGCCAATAACAAAACAAGATATTTGTGGAGTAAAGAAGCAGCTGGTGGCTTGAGATAGGTTGGATTTAAAAGGAAGCAAGCTGTGTTAGTGCGTGGACAAGAGAGAAACGTGGGGGCTGCTAGATTAAGATACAAAGCTGCTGGCTTATCAACGTGGGGGCTGTTAAATTAAGACACAAGGCAGCTGGTGGAAAGAAGAGTAAACGTGGAGGCTGCTGGAAAGTTCACACAAGGCTGGTGGAGTTAATTAAAAAACAATGTTGGCTAAGAGTGGAGGAGGACGTGTATGAATAAAAGGAGACACAACCTTATTTGTCACATCAGCTACAGTAATTAAAGAAGGGGGTGTTTTAAATTTATTTTCTTTATTTTATTCCATATTTATTTTAATTGTGTGGATTTAATTAATGCAAACAGCCACCAAGTCTGTGAGTGCTCCTTGAGTAGATAAATCGAGTCTTTTTATAGCTCAGGTTTCATGCAAGTAGTTTTTCTGTTTAGTAATAAATACTGTAAAATCACTGCTTTTTCACAGAACATCTGATGAATTAAATGTTAATTTTACATTTGAGGAAAATTACAATAATAATATTAATTGCTATAGTACTTTCCTAATAAATACAACGTAGGTTGACTAATATTTGAATATGTTTTTGTTAATAAATAATAACTTATTATGTAGGCAAACATGTCATGTATGGTGTTTTTTAAATCCATGATGTTTTATTCCAAACTTGTTTCTCTTAGCCTGTCTGATTCATAGAGGGGCAAATGGCAGATTTTCAATATAAGTTATCCATAAAGTTCATGTATAACAAGACTCTTAATTCACAATAAGAAACTGTAACATGTAGTATAGAACTTATTATGTGTCCCGGATCGTTCATGAAAGGGCTAAAAAACGAAGAAAATACAGAATACTTGATTTCCGTTCCATTTCAGCTTCTAAAGCAGTTTCCGAGGTCAAAGCGAACTCCAATCACCCAAGGCATACACGGAAAGTGATCACCAACATGTTTCTTTCTACAATTTTATCAAAACGTAAGCTCTCTTAATAGGTCAGAGAATCCTTATACTTACGATTTATATTTGAGCAACTGCAGGATACCTTAACCTTTATATATAACATTCATATCGGGCTTCCTCAATACAAGTCTGATATGAATCTGGTCCACACTGATTGGATCTATTTTTTACACGAATTTCGACCTATTAATTTAGATGATTTATTGGGTCACTTTATTATCTTTATCTAGATCAAATTAGTAACTTATCCGATAAGTTATTGAAAAACCAAAAAATACAATTAATAGTTATCCAACTTTATGAAAAAGGAAAAAATGTCCAACATTCTCTCACTTGGAAAAAGTATTAATTGCAGTTTTGACTCAAGTTTAAAAATGATTTAAAAACTAGGTTAAGCCAAATTAGTCGACTAGGTTTACAAACAAAACATTTAATCCAAAGATAACGAAAGTCTATCATTATGTCCTGCAAGACTTTCGATACCGAAAAGTATCAAATGCATGTGTCATGTGCGACACAGATTCAATATAATCACGTATACCTAATACCCACTAACATGAATGGGAAAATGGAGTGTGACAAACTAGGATGATATCTTTATCATCTAAAACGTATCATCTTTGCTTATAGGTCTCGATTTCTCTGACTTTATGCTTAACTGCATTAGAAAAATCTTATTTTCTCTCACCGAATGCTAAACAACATTAGAGAAAACTTGTTTCCTTTCACCAAATGCTAAACTGCATTAGAGAAAATATATATGTTCTCCAACTGAATGCTAAACTACATTAAAGAACCTTTATGGGATTAAAAACTTATATCCCCTATGTCATGTCAAATTTCATAGATATTCGTTTAAAATTGTATGCGTCTAAATGACATAGGTACAAGGTCAATCTATATATATGCCCAATAACTTTTAAATCCTTAAGATTGACACAAATGTTAAGACCTTTATACGTATTATGACAATGTATGATAATACATATTACTGAGGATAAATGATGATCATCTTTATTGATGAACCATCACACTGTCATAATACATCAAAATGTACAAATGTACATAGAGCAAACATAACGATCCCCTAACTAACAATGTCTAAGGACTTCAAAACACCTATACCGTATACTTGTATTTCAAATACAAGTGGGTGAAGTCCTTTAGTTAAAGGATTAACTAGGTTTCCTCAGTCCTTAAATACTCCAAATCTTAATGTCACCTTTTTGTATTAACACCTTTACGGACAAATAATTGACCTTTAAATGTTAAAACCCTATGGTATTTTTTATTGTTATTAAACAACATAGCAAGAAGATTACCATAGCACAACCAAATGAGTCTAGTCACTGAATTAACCATAAACAACTCAGAAATAAAATTTCTGAGCTAAACCGTAGGTGAAGTAGTCCCATAGTATGCAGTCTGCATGCATAGTCGAGGAAGTTACTTATGTCTGCTTGACACACTTCCACGACATTGTATCATCTGCAAACTTAAAACTGTAACCTTAAATGGACTTTCGATCATCCAGACACATGACTAACATCTGAATCTAAATTTCGTACGAGGTTTATCCTGTTGATTGTACTATATGTCAACATATAATCCTTAGCTCCTTTAATTATCTCAACACTCGCTTAACTGCATTCTAATGGTCTATACCTAGATTAACTAGACATTAACCAAATAGTCAAAAAGTGAATGCAATGTCCTGCCCAGTACATAGCCAAGCATACATTAGGCTATCAATCATATTAGAATACAGTACATTCTTCATAACATTTCTCTTTACTTTATTCTTTGGATATGATACCAAAGATTATCTCTCATTATAAGAAATAGGTGCTATGATAGGTTTACTATTAACTGTATTAAACCTTTGTAACACAAGCTCAATGTATGCATTATATGAGAGGTCTGATGAGTATTGAGATCTATCCCGGTCAATTTGAATATGTAGGATAGAAGCTGCTGCACTAAGGTCCTTCATGTCAAAGTTCTTGACCAAAAGTTGCTTAACCTCACACAATATGGTCAAGTAATTTGTCATAAGCAATATACCATCCACATGAAGATAACTTTACTCCCTCTGATCTCATAGTACAAGCATCTTTTTAACTCTATTTTCTATGAAGCCGAAAGTGGTCACAACCTCATGAAATGTAAGTTATCATTTTTGAGAGGTTTGATGTAAATCATATATTGATCTGCATAATGCGCAAATCATGTCAGTTCCATTTGGATCCTGAAATCCATCAGATTATACCATATAGACTTTTTCATAAAGGTCTTTATTCAGGAAAATAGTTTTAACAGTTATTTGATGTAACACTATATCGCCATGAGCTACAATTGCCTTAATCGCTCAAAATATATCCTATGAGGATATGGGAGAAAAGTAACATAAAATCAACCTTTCTCTCTGAGTGAAGTAGTGAACCATTAGGCATCTGAGCGGGCCCATAAACTGTTGAACTTTATCCCGAAATCCTTTAGGTTTAATCTTCATTTACAACTAATGAGTTTGCAATTTCTCTATAAATCAATTGGCTCTCAAACCTTACTATACTTCATGGATTGCATCTCATCATTCATTACGTCTCACCACACATCCGCATTAGGTCCAGAAATAGCTTTTGTAAAACTAACTAGATTCGAAACGTGTCTAATATCGTAGTCCTGGATGCCTAATAGACTATGTAACCAGATGGGATCGTAGGTCGTATCACTCTGGTAGATTTACCTAACTGCATTAGACCTTGTACCCCCAAGAACCACCGTGTGTATAGGTATAGATTCCTGTTCTTATACAGGTACGGTATAGAGACTTAAATTCAGCAGATCTAACTTTATGAGTAACAGGCACACGATAATTGTATCATTTGCCCTGCTATCATTCGATAGGTCAAAGAGCTCATCATTATCATAGACATTATAGGATTAGGAAAGTCAGTCTCATCAGTGTTTAGTACCGGTGTATCACTAAGTGAGTTTGCCTCAGACTACAAGCAGTCAATATAGTAAAGGAATAGGATTTGATGAGGTAGACATTTAAAGAAGTTTACTTGAATTAAGATGAGTGTTAGAAGAAGGTAACCGAGTATCAAATATATGAAGAGCATATGAGACAGCAGTAGGAACAGATAAAGATTTAAAAGGAAAGACAGTCTCATAAAAAATGTGTCAAGAAATAAAAAATTACCTAGTAGATGGATGGAAACACTTGTAACCTTTATGTTTTTGATAATATCCTACAAAAACACACAAAACAATTTTAGGATCAATTTTATGAGTTCTTGTATCCCACGTATAAGGAAAGCATTTAGAACCAAAGACACTAAGTGATGTGTAGCCAGGATGAGTGTCATGTAGCTGAAAATATAGAGTGTCAAAATGAAGAGACAAAGATGGTAACCTGTTAAGAAGAAACACTGCTGTGGTAAATGCTTCTACCTATAAACAAAGAGGTGCATGACTATGAAATAACATTGTCATACCTAGTTCACGTATAATTCTATGCCTTCTCCCAACCATACTTGTTTGCTGTGGAGTATAAGGGCATGAGATTTGATGAATAATACCTGATGCAATAAAATGTGATGATAATCTAGAATTGACAAACTCTCCTCTACTATCCGAATGAAATATTTTCATTTTTTATTAAACTATCTTGAGACATATTGTTCGAAAGCTAAATATGCAATAAAAAAAATCAGATTTATGTTTTAATGGAATGATCCAAGTATATTTTGAAAAATCATCAACTAAACATGCATAAAACTTAAACTTCCCAATAAATAATATAGGAGCAGGTCCCTACAAATCACAGTGGATTTTATTAAAAAAAACCAGAACTAAAATGTTCAGAAGAAGCAAAAGGAAGTTTGCTGAGTTTCCTAATTAATAATTATCACATAAATGTGCAGGTCGTGAAGGACTCATAATAAATCCTTTATTTTTTAACAACTGAACAGTTGAAGCCTGAGGATGTCCTAGACGTTGATGCCAAATTTCTACAGTGCCAAATTTGAAACGATGAGAGAAGTGGGCTTTTGGTATATCAGATAAGATGTACAGGTTATGCTTCCTTTTCCCTGTTAGTTGAGGATGCCTTGTTTTTCGTTCCTTTACACAAAAACCATTATTAGAAAGTTCACATTTGACAGGAAAATGGAAGGTTACTTGACTTATTGAAAGCAATTTTTTTTTCAGATTTGAAACTAAAAGAACATCGTGAAGAGGCAGAATCTTTTCTTGTTTAACATATGAATCACCAATGCCTATTATAGGTAGAGAAGAGCCATCTCTAGTTAAGATTGAATCAAACGCAAAATATTTAAGAATATTAGTCAACATGTTATACTTACCTGTCATGTGATTTGAAGCTCCTATAGCAGTAGTCCATTCTGCGTCAGTGGCAGAGTTGTCTAAGGTGAGGGTAGCAAGAACTTGTGGGATTAAATCACTGTGAGTCATTCGTTTTGGTACCCACCAGCAAATTTTGGCAATATGGCCTAGTTTCCCACAATATTGACATGTTTTATTCCGTACAAATCTCTCTTTGCTACTGTCATTCGTTGTTCGCCTAGAGGTGGTGGTCGTTGTTATTGTGCAGCTGATGATGAGTTGTCCGTAAAATTTTGATTTTGGTTTTGTGACTATTGTGCCTTAAATCCATGACCTAAGGAAGTGAAGGTATTATTGCGATTCCTTAAAAAACTACTTTGAGATTGTTTCTCTTGCTGACCATAGAAGGCTAGGTGTGGGGGAGGTCAGAGAATGATGTGTTTGTTTGGTTTAAAAACCAATTACGACATTGGTCAAAATTTTGTAGTTGTGAAATTAGCTCATAATAGGTTGGTCTTGGAAGTTTCAACATCATTGTTGTAAAGGTTTCATACTATGGTCCAACACTTGTGAGAAGGAAGAATACTTTTTTTTTATATATCTGGGATAGGTTTTCCAATGGCAGGAAGATTATCACACAGGCCCTTAAAGATGCATATGTAATCACCAATGGTTTTCTTATCATCCTTGGAAGATAAGTCAATTATTGTTGCAGTGTAAATTCTCGCTTTTGAGAGTCCTGTGCATAAGCATCTTTCAGTGCTTCCCAAACTACATATGTTGTATCTAAACCAATGACAAGTCCAAGAGTTTCTTCAGAGAGAGTGCTGATGATCCAACCTCAAAGACGATTAGACTTTTGCCAAGCAATGAATTCTTTTATCAATTGTGATGTAATGTTTTCTATGATGTTTGAATCTAGAGTAGTAAATTTTGCTGGAGCTGGAGTTTCATTGGTGATATGACTAACTAAATTTTGGCTTTCTGTTAATCCTAGAATTTGTTCTCTCCACAATGTATAATTTGATTGGGTGAGCTTTAAGGTGACGAAATTTCCAACATTCAAAGACAATGAAGTCATGGTAAAAACTAGAAGATGCTAACCAGCAATAAGAGCAAAGGCAATTGAAGGACAAGGAAGGGAGGAAACACTGTCAACAAGAGAAGTGGATAGATCTGACCTGGTATCGAGCAATCAACAGAGAATAGTGGATGTGTGTAGCGTTGAGCAAGACGAGACTAAGCTAAATAACAATTTTAGCTCTGATACCAAGACAAAAATAGAATTGTAGCAAAAAGAATGACTTTTATTATTTAAAAACAAGGTGGCTCCTCCTACTTTTGTAATATGTACATAGAAAGCAAGCTATAAATAAACTATTACATAAATGGCTATTATACAAGATAGAACTAAAAGATTATGATCTCCTCTAATTTAGCAGCAAACAACTGATAAAAATATCAAATATATCTGTCAGTTAATTGGAGTTTCTTTTATATATTGAACTACCATATTTCCTTTAATATTTATATGAGTATTACTACGAGTATTATATCCTTATCACTTCATAACTTATAGGATTCCTTATCCCTCCGCGGACTCACACGTTTGATATCAAGATGGGTTGTATTAATAGTGATAGATTGCTCACCAAGTTTGTAGTTAACACCACTGTTTTAAAAATCAGACCGGACCGACCGGTTCGACCTGTGACTGGTAGGTTATCCGGTCCGGTTCACTCCTAAAAATCGGTTCTTAATTGAACCAGTGGGAACCGGTCAATTGATCGGTTGAACCGGTCCGGTTCGACCACTGATTCAATAAATTTTTATTTTATTTTATTTTTAAATATTTTCTATATTATTTGGTATATTTTGTATTTTTTATTATTAATAGTATATATAATTAAATATAATTATTGCATAATTATGGCGTCACACCGGTTCGACCGGTGGTTGAACCGGTCAAATCAGTAATCAGTAAGGCCTCCATTTTGATATCTGGTTCGGGTTTCAAAACACTGGTTAACACAGTTAATCAACGTTATTGACGCCCCTGGAGTAGATAGATTCTTTTTATAGCACATTCAAGTGGAGTCGTATGGTTTTGTATGAATTACTCTTTTGTTAGTAATAAATGCTCTAAATCATTGGTTTTGACAACGCATGTAATGATTAGTAAATTTTGAATCTTACTTATCAGTAATAATACTAATTACTATGATGTTTTCATAATAAATACAATGAGTGTATTGCTAATCTTTGGATACGTTTTTGTTGACAAATACTTACTTACATGGTGTTTTTGTTGAAATGAAGTCTATAAAATAATAACAATAGGAATGCCGAGTAAGAGTGCTCGAGCTTTCTCTAATAAAGGTATCGTAAAAGTTGACAATATTCTAATTTTTCCTCTTCCTTTGTCAATTACAGGAAATCGCAAATTTGTATGTAAGAATAATTTTAAAATAAATAAAATCACAATAGACAAGGGCACAGTCTCTGTAGCATGAATTCGGACTATCTGGAGGGTGCTGCCCATGTTTACATGCCTCGTCGCACGTAAAAAGACACTTGGGATCTAAGAATATGTCACAGATCTTCAGGCACATTGCCCAGCATTTCACTTTTCCATTCCCGTTTGGTAGCTCCTGATCATTAGCAATGCTGGTTCTGGTGTTGAACACAAGAACAGCCACTAGAATCACCAACGTAATGGTTCTTGATCCAAGTCTTCTCTGCTCCATCGTTGATTGACTGCTACCAAGTTTGTAAGTGCTCCTTGAGTAGATAGATATGCCCTTTTTATAGATCTCATTCAAGTGGGGACACATGGTTTCAAATAAATTGCTTTTCAAAATAAATACTTTAAACCATTGCCTTTTCACAGCGCATTTAATGAGTTAAATGTTAATTTTATATATTAGGTAAATTACTATAATAACATTAATTACAACAGAACGTTTCTAGTTATAAATACAATGTATGTTATCTAATATTTGAGCATCTTTTGGTTAATACATAATAGCTTATTATGTAGACAATCATGTCATGTATGGAGTTTTTGTTAATCCATGATGTTTTATTCCAAACTTGTTTCTCTTAGCCTGTCTGTTTTTAATAGAAGTTTGTAGCAGGGGACTAAAATCACAATAACAAATTACATAATAGTTAACTCTATTGACATGTTTGGAAAAGGTACTCTTTCTGTAACACATTCATGGGGAACCACATGGTTTGATATGAGTTGCTCCTTTTTTTGTAATCAATACTCTAAATCTTTGGTTTTGACAACACATTTAATGATTTATAAATTTTAATCTTACTTATCAGATAACTCCACTGTAATAATCTTAACTACACGGTTGTTTTCATGACAAGTACAATGAGAATTGACTAATATTTGGATATGTTTTCGTAAAATCTATTTAGCCAGCACTTTACCCCTTACGGGCTGACCTGGTGCGAGCGGGGATTAGTCTGGAAGTGGATGGCTTAAAGGCGCCTTCTCACAGTTGAGACCCTCCTAAGACATCTCGTGGGCTAACAAAACAAAAATACTTACATGGTAATGCCGAGTAAGAGTGCTCGAGCTTTATTTAATGAGGGATTGTAGAAATTGACAATATTTCAAATCTTCCTTTTCCTTTGTCAATTACAGGAAATCATAAATTTGTATGATAATTTGTTTAAAAGTTAAATCAGAATAATTACATAAGATTTGATGATAATAAAAGTTAGCTATTTAATAATTTTTGTTAAAATAATTTCATAGATAGTTAAGTAAAGTTTAATTTTATAGTTTCAAATAGTATAATGCATTTTTATTAATTTTAAATGATATTTTTAATAAATAAAAACTATTTTAATCCTAGTCTTGTACTTTAGGCCTCTGTTCGATAATCAATAATAAAGAAGTTAGAATAAAAAATATGAATGAAAAATTGAAAGCAAGATTGAGAATAGAAACGAAATTCTTAATTATATATGTTTAGTATCTAATCACTAAAGGTGAGATTAAACAGGTCAATAATTATGTCAGTGTTAGTTATCAAATATTATAAACAATAATGGGAAAATTTACACACATATAATTTAGTTATTATATGATTTATTTTGTAAAAAATTAATAAATATATTTTATAATTTATAAATAATTAATCGAAATTATTTGACAGATTACTAGTTATGATAATAATAAAATTACAAAATTACAAAATATTTTTATTTGATATAGAATTAACAGAATAAAATTAAATAATTCTTAAAAAATAAATATAAAAGAAGGAATATATTGTTTTGATAATAATATGAAGATAAAATTAATCAAATATTGGTAATAGATTAAAATCATAATCATCTATTGATAAAACCTTAATAATATTATAACAATATCTCATTTTTAGAAAATCTATTCTAATTTTATCATTATTAATTTTACCCATTCAAAACTGTATTCTTATTTCCAATTTTTTTCATTGATTATCAAAGATATTCATAAGTGCGAAAACGGGATGACAAAAGAAAACAAAAGTATCCTAAATATATCAGACTTATTAAACCACAATTCATTGTCATATTTCATAAACAAATCTCAAGTAGAGCACTTGGTAAGGCAGGAAACCACGCCGTCGAGGTCTTTGTATTGATGGGCACAGTCTCTGTAGCATGAACCCTGACTATCTAGAGGAGGGTGCCTACATATCTTGTAGCACTTTCTAATACACTTGGGATCTACGATTATGTCGCAGAACTTCAGTCACGCTTCCAAGCATCTTAGTGGTCCATGCCCGCCGTTTGGCTCCTGATCATTAGCTATGCTGGTTCTGGCGTTGAGCACAAGAACTGTTAGTAGAGTCACCAACATAATGGTTCTTGATCCAAGTCTTCTGTGCTCCATCGTTGATTGATTGCCACCAAGTTTGTGAGTGCTCCTTAAGTAGATAGATCGAGCCTTTTTATAGCTCAGGTTTCATGCAAGTAGTTTTTCTGTTTAGTAATAAATACTGTAAAATCACTGCTTTTTGACAGCACATCTGATGAATTAAATGTTAATTTTACATTTGAGGAAAATTACAATAATAATATTAATTGCTATAGTACTTTCCTAATAAATACAACGTAGGTTGACTAATATTTGAATATGTTTTTGTTAATACATAATAACTTATTATGTAGGCAAACAAGTCAGCTATGGTGTTTTTTAAATCCATGATGTTTTATTCCAAACTTGTTTCTCTTAGCCTGTCTGATTCATAGAGAGGCAAATGGCAAATTTTCAATAGAAGTTATCCATAAAGTTCATATATAACGAGACTCTTAATTCACAATAAGAAACTGTAACATGTAGTATAGAACTTATTACGTGTCCTGGATCGTTCATGAAAGGGCTAAAAAACGAAGAAAATACGGAATACCTGATTTCGGTTCCATCTCAGCTTTTAAAGCAGTTTCCGAGGTCAAAGCGAACTCCAATCACCCAAGGCCTACACGGAAAGTGATCACCAACATGTTTCTTTCTCCTTATACTTACGATTGATATTTGAGCAACTGCAGGAGACCTTAACCTTTATATATAACATCTATATCAGGCTTCCTCAACACAAGTGCGATATGGATCTGGTCCATACTGATTGGGATCTATTTTTCACACCGATTTTGACCTATTAATTTAGATGATGTATTGAGTCACTTTATTATCTTTATCTAGATCAAATTAGTAACTTAACCGATAAGTTATTGAAAAACAAAAAATACAATTAATAGTCATGCAACTTTATGAAAAAGGAAAAAAATGTCCAACATTCTCTTACTTGGAAAAGGTATTAATTGCAGTTTTGACTCAAGTTTAAAAATAGTTTAAAAACTAGGTTAAGCCAAATTAGTCGACTAGGTTTACAAACAAAATATTTAATCCAAAGATAACAAAAGTCTATCATTTTGTCATTTAAGACTTTCGATACCGAAAAGTATCAAATGCATGTGTCATGTGCAACACAGATTCAATATAATCACGTATACCTAATACCCACTAACATGAATGGAAAAATGGAGTGTGACAAACTAGGATGATATCTTTATCATCTAAAACGTATCATCTTCGCCTATAGGTCTCGATTTTTCTGACTTTATGCTAAACTTTGAATGGTTTTAAAGAAGCCATATCTGATGCTGGGCTTGTGGATCTCGACACTTCAGGCCCATTTTTTACCTGGGAAGGGACTAATCCGAACGGTGATAGAGTCCAGGAGAAGCTCGATCGAGCTATGGCGAATTCTGATTTCGCGAGCCTGTTTCCTAACGCTAATGCTACTATTCTTGTTACCCCAGTTTCAGACCATTATGCTATCTTTTCGGATCTGTGTCCTTTGGCTAATGATAGTTCTGCTCAA
>JANVCQ010000231.1:43421085-43440060 GCA_025531925.1 Erythroxylum plowmanianum
AATTACTATAATAACATTAATTACAACAGAACGTTTCTAGTTATAAATACAATGTATGTTATCTAATATTTGAGCATGTTTTGGTTAATACATAGTAACTTATTATGTAGACAAACATGTCATGTATGTAATCAATACGCTGAATCTTTGGTTTTGACAACAAATTTAATGATTTATAAATTTTAATCTTACTTATCAGATAACTCCACTGTAATAATTTTAATTACTTGGTTGTTTTCATGACAAGTACAATGAGTATTGACTAGTAATTGGACATGTTTTCGTTGATACATACTTAAATGGCAATGCCGAGTAAGAGTGCTCAAGCTTTATTTAATGAGGGATTGTAGAAATTGACAATATTCCAATTCTTCCTTTTCCTTTGTCAATTACAGGAAATCATAAATTTGTATAATAATTTGTTTAAAAGTTAAATCAGAATAATTACATAAGATTTGATGATAATAACACTTAAGTATTTAATAATTTTTGTTAAAGTAATTTGATAGATAGTTAAGTAAAGTTTAATTTTAAAGTTTCAAATACTATAATGCATTTTCATTAATTTTAAATGATATTTTTTAAATAAATAAAAACTATTTTTATCCTAGTCTTGTACTTTAGGCCTCTATTCGATAATCAACAATAAAGAAATTAGAATAAAGAATATGAATGAAAAATTGAAGGCAAGATTGAGAATAGAAATGAAATTCTTAATTATACATGTTTGGTATCTAATCACTAAAGATGAAATTAAACAGGTCAATAATTTTGTCAATATTAGTTATCAAATATTATAAATAATAATGAGAAAATTTTCACTCATATAATTTAGTTATTATATGATTTATTTTGTAAATAAACAATAAATATATTTTATAATTTCTAAATATTTAATCAAAATTATTTAACAGATTACTAATTATGATAAGAATAAAATTACAAAATCACAAAATATTTTTATTTGATATAGAATTAACGGTATAAAATTAAATCATTATTAAAATTAAATATAAAAGAAGGAATATATGATTTTGATAATAATATTAAGATAAAATTAATCAAATATTGGTAATAGATTAAAATCATAATCATATATTGATAAAATCTTAATAATATTATAACAATATCTCATTTTTAAAAAATCTATTCTAATTTTATCATTATTAATTTTACCCGTTCAAAACTGTATTCTTATTTCCAATTTTTTTTATTGATTATCAAAGATGTTATGGTTCTTGATCCAAGTCTTCTGTGCTCCATCGTTGATTGATTGCCACCAAGTTTGTGAGTGCTCCCTGAGTAGATAGATCGAGCCTTTTTATAACTCAGGTTTCTGGAAGTAGCTTTTCTGTTTAGTAATAAATACTGTAAAATCAGTGCTTTTTCACAACACATCTAATGAATTAAATGTTAATTTTACTTTTGAGGAAAATTACAATAATAATATTAATTGCTATAGTACTTTCCTAATAAATACAACGTAGGTTGACTAATATTTGAATATGTTTTTGTTAATACATAATAACTTATTATGTAGGCAAACAAGTCAGCTATGGTGTTTTTTAAATCCATTATTCCAAACTTGTATCTCTCAGCCTGACTGATTCATAGAGGGGCGGATGGCAAATTTTCAATAGAAGTTATTATAAGATATTTTTGTCCTTAGGGATAATTTTATCCATGTCTTATAAAGTTGGACAACATTAATTACAGTTTTAGTTTTTAAATAAATTATCGGTTAAGTTGCACCATTTGATCCAAATAAAGATAAAAAAGTGGCACAATAAATGATCTAAATTAATGGATCGAAGTCCTGGTGAAAAATAAGTTCCGATTAATGTGGATCGGTTTTATATCGGCCTTGTGATGGGGAAGCCCAATATGGAAGCTATATAAAGGTTAAGGTTTCCTGCAGTTACTCACATCAATCGAAAGTATAAGGAATCTATGACCCATTAAGGGAGCTTTCGTATTGAGCAAACTATAAAAATGCCTAGCCCATGTCGCAAGGAGCACTTTCCACTAAAGATCCCAGTCGGAGACGTTTGGAACTCGGAATCGGCATCGGAATCAGAGATGGAATCGAAATTCAGGTATTCCACATTACCTTCGTTTTTAATCCTTTCATGTAGATCCGGCATACGTAATAAGGCTCATACTACGTATTACAGTTATCCATAAAGTTCATATATAACGAGACTCTTAATTCACAATATGAAACTGTAACACGTAGCATAGAACTTATCACGTGTCCCGGATAGTTCATGAAAGGGTTAAAAAAATGAAGAAAATACGAAATACCTGATTTCGGTTCAATCTCGGCTTTTGCAGTTTTCGAGGCCAAAGCGAACTCCAATCACCCGAGACCTACATGGAAAGTGATCACTAACATGTTTATTTCTACAGTTTTATCAAAACATAAGCTCTCTTAATGGGTCAGAGAATCTTTATACTTACGATTGATATATGAGCAGCTGCAGGAGACCTTAATCTTTATATATAACATCCATACCGAGCTTCCTCATCACAAGATTGATATGAGTCTAGTCCACACTTATTGGGATCTATTTTTTACACGGATTGCGACCTATTGATTTAAATGATTTATTGGATCACTTTATTATCTCTATCCGAATTTTATTGAAAAACCAAAAAATGCAATTAATAGTAGTCCAACTTTATGAGAAAGGAAAAAAAGTCCAACATTCTCTCTCTTGCAATTTTGACTCAAGTTTAAAAACAGTTTAAAAACTCGGTTAAGCCAAATTAGTCAACTAGGTTTATAAACAAAACATTTGATCCAAAGATAACGAAAGTCTATCATTCCGTCCGCAAGGCTTTCGATATCGAAAAGTATCAAATATGTCTGTCATATGCGACACAGATTCAATTTAATCACGTATACCTAATACCTACTAACATGAATGTGAAAATGGAGTGTAGCAAACTAGGATGATATTTTTATTATCTAAAACGTATCATCTTTGCTTATAGGTCTCGATTTCTCCGACTTTATGCTAAACTGTAATAGAGAAATCCTGTTTTCTCTCATCGAATGCTAATTAAAGAAAACTTGTTTCCTCTCACCAAATGTTAAACTGCGTTAGAGAAAATATTTATGCTCTCTAATTGAAAGCTAAACTGCATTAAAGAACCTTTATGGGATTAAAAACTTATATCCTCCTATGTCATGTCAAACTTTATAGATATCCGTTTAAAATTGTATGCGTCTAAATGACATAGGTATAAGGTCAATCTATATATATGCCCAATGACCTTTAAATGCTTAAGATCAACACATATGTTAAGACTTTTATACGTATTCTGACAATGTATAATAACACGTACTACTGAGAATAAACGATGATCATCTTTATTGATGAACCATCATACTATCATAGCATCAAAATGTACAAATGTACACGGAGAAAACATAACGATCCCTTAACTAACAGTGTCTAAGGACTTCAAAACACCCATACTGTATTGTATTTCAAACACAAGTGGATAAAGTCCTTTAGTTAAAGGATCAACTAGGTTTCCTTAGTCCTTAAATGCTCCAAATCTTAATGTTACCTTTTTGTATTAACACCTTTATGGATAAATAATTGACCTTTAAATGTCAAGACTCTGTGGTATTCTTTGTTGTTATTAAACAATATAGCAAGAAGATTACCATAGTACAACCAAATGGGTCTGAATTAACCACAGACAACTTAGAAATAAAGTGTTTGAGCTAAATCATAGGTAAAGCAATCCCATACCATGCACTCTGCATGCATAGTTGAGGAAGTTACTTGTGTCTACTTGACACACTTCCACAACATTGTACCATCTACAAACTTAAAACTATAACCTTAAATAGACTTTCGATAATCCGGACATATGACTAAAATCTGAATCTAAATTTCCTATGAGGTTTATTCTATTGACTGTGTTATATGTCAACATATAATCCTTAGTTCCTTTAAGTATCTCAACACTCGTTTGACTGCATTCTAATGGTCCATACCTAGATTAATCAGATATTGACCAAATAATCAAATAGTGAATACAATGCCCTGCTTAGTACATAGCCGAGCATACATCAGGCTATCAATTGTATTAAAATACAGAACATTCCTCATAACCTCTCTCTTTACTTTATTCTTTGGATACTATGCCAAAGATTATCTCTCATTATGAGAGATAGGTGTTATGATATGTTTACTTTTAACAGTATTAAACCTTTGTAACACAAACTCAATGTATGCATTATATGAGAGGTCTGATGAGTATTGAGATCTGTCCCGATGAATTTGAATATATAGGACAAAAGATGTTGCACCAAGGTCCTTCATGTCCAACTTCTTGACCAAAAGTTGTTTAACCTCATACAACATGGTCAAGTAATTTGTCGTAAGTAATATACCATCCACATGTAGTAATAGGAAGATAACTTTGCTCCTTCTGACCTTAGAGTACAAGCATCTTTTTAACTCTATTTTCTATGAAACCAAAAGAGGTCACAACCTCATGAAATGTAAGGTATCATTTTTGAGAGATTTGATGTAAATCATATATTGACCTGCATAACGTGTAAACCATGTCAATTCCATTTGGATCCTGAAATCCTTCAAGTTGTACCATATAGACCTCTTCATAAAGGTCTTTATTCAGGAAAATAATTTTGACAGTTATTTGATGTAACTCTATATTATCATGAGCTATAATTGCCTTAATCACTCAAAATGTATCCTACGAGGATACGAGAGAAAAGTAACATAAAGTCAACCTTTCACTCTGAGTGAACCATTAGGCAACTGAGTGAGCCCATAAACCGCTTAACTTTATCCCAAAATCCTTTAGGTTTAATCTTCATTTACAACTGACAAGTTTGCAGTTTCTCTGTAAATCAATTGGCTCTCAAACCTTACTATGCTTTATGGATTGCATCTCATCATTCATTGCATCCCACCACATATCAACATTGGGTCCAGAAATAGCTTCTATAAAACTAACTAGATTCGAAACATGTCTAATATCATAGTCCTGTACACCTGATAGACTATGTAACCAGATGTGATAGTAGGTCTTCTCACTTTGGTAGATTTACCTAACTGCATTAGATCTTATTTAAATGATAATATTTAAATCAGCACAAATGTAGGATAACGGCAATACTCAAAGCCCTTAAATAGTATCTTTTCTGAAAATCTAGTCACATATATTATGAAATACCTGTGGGTTGTACATAATATATGCAACTAGACCTCCACATAAAAGCGATTAGAGCACAAATCATCAACTCTTATGATACTACCACCTATGGGTGAATAAATTATCCAAGCAATGACTTTCCTTTATCTACTGCCTTTGTGCACATCTCAAAGTCTCATATAAGGCCAACACATGTGGGTAGAATAGCTAAACTTGAGACCAAAGATATCCCTTAACGTGTAAGCAGAACAATTCAAAATACTGACTCGAAAGGCCACTGTGGTGATTACATCCTCATCAGCACTCAAAAAGTCCATAAACACAAGGGATACATCTATATGTTATCCTCACATTCTTTACAGGCATATGGTATGTGACAATGTAACACTAATAAATGTAAAAATCTGAAAGCACAATCTCATTGTCACACACTCGTGCTGAAACTATTTTCTGAAAACTTCATTTGAGACTTTTGTAGAAGGAAAAATCTCATTAGAGCGACCATCGTGCATCAACAGATACTGAACTGACCACCCAAGATATGAGAATCTCATGTATCTCCCTTATGGCAAGTTCGTTGCACAAAAATTCACTCAAAAATGGCTTCAGAATGTCTTAATTCCTTTTTCAAGCAACTATTATGCAATTCCGAACATTGAACATGAGACTCGAGACACAAAAACTTGAAATATCTCCCTCATTTGATGTATGAAGCATGAAAATTCACTTGAATTCGGATTCAGAATACCTTAATTCCTTTTTTGGAGTTAATCTTTAATTTATTACTAATGTAATAAATCTAGAAAAATGAAAAAACTCACTTAATGAATTTCTCGAACTCAGAAACTGACCCAAAACACTCCGGGGTACCTTTATAGGAAATCTGAAAATTTTGTTTTTTTTCTTCTCGATGCTAACATCAGCATGATGTCAGCGTAACATTATGCGCTGATGTCAGCAAGCATTAGCTTGCGCGAGAGTAAGGGGCATGAGTGCGTTACAGGCGCATGTACCGACACACACCAGATGCATTTAGCTCGTGCGTAGCAAGGGCCCCAATGTGCACACACGCGTTTACTTTATGATGCGTGCATTACATGTGTTGCCATGTGTTTGAATCCCTGCCATCCAAATGTCGGAATCGTTGCATGCATTACACGTTTCGTGCTCGTGGGAGAGCACGCCACATGCGTCCCTTAACAAGTGGAGCCACTTTGCGGCACGTGATTGCTGCACACGCCATCCGTATTGCCTCTTCGTCGGTATTGTAACACCATTGGGCATGTGTGGTGCATCGCCCTCCAATGGGGAGGGCAATTTTCGGTGACTCGAGATTAATATTTTGCTCTTTTTGGCCTGTTTTTCATAGCTAGTCTTATGTATACAACTTTTACGTAATCATATACGTAAAAAAAATGGAAAAACGAATAAAAAACTGATGAAAACCATGCTACATGAAAATAAAAAAACCTTCATTTTTGACAACTCGATCACATAACCGCTCTGATACCATGTTTAACACATAGCATATACCTTATTGTATATCCCACATCGTTTATGAAAGGGTTAAAAAATGAAAGAAATGCGGAATATCTGATTTTGGTTCCATCTTAACTTCTAGAGCAGTTTTCGAGGCCAAAGCGAACTCCAATCACTTGGGACCTTCACAAAAAATAATCACTGACATATGGTTAATGCCTTTGTATAGTTTTCTTAAAATGTAAGCTCTCTTAACGGGTCAAAAAATCTTATGCTTATAATTGATATAAGCAACTGCAGAAGACCTTAATCTTTATATATAGTGTCCATATCAGGCTTTCCCATTACGAGACCGATATGGGTCCGGTCCATACTGATTGAGATCTATTTTCTACACGAACTTCGACCCATTGATTTAGATTGTTTATTGGGTCACTTTATTATCTTTATTTAGATCAAATTATGTAACTTAACTGTTAAGTTATTGAAAAACTAAAAAATGTAATTAATAGTGGTCCAATTTTATGATAAAGGAAAAAAATGTCCAACACAAACTACATAACCATCATCTAAATTTAATGTAGTATTAGTAGAAGACATCGAATTTATAACCTTAAGATGTTACTGCAATTATCACACTATAATCATTAGCGCTCAAATTCATAAATAAACTAACAAAAGAAAGCAATAAACTGACAATAAAATTATGTAATGAAATAAGTGATAATATAGTTACTCATTATAATCGAATGACAATATGGTAATACTTCAATTTGATTGATTAAAGTGTATAATGTTACTCCCTAATAGCCAAAAAGTTGGCAGTAATATTTCTATCTCTTCTAATTATTCTTGTCAACAACAATTAGAACCTGTCTTTTTAAAATGAAAATGAAAATGTTGTTCACATAGATCAATTTTTTAGGATAGTTTTTGTAAATTCAACACAATAAGAAACTATAAGTTAGTAGGAGTAATCATATTCAATATAAATTACTGATCCTAGTTCATTGCATTTAATTCTACATCAAATTGGTTTAACACAATGCTAAACACTTATTAACTAAATTTAATTCACTTTATTAATTAGTACTCACAGTAACAAGGTTCATGATGGGCTAATTTGGGTTTATCAAACGTTAAATTGAACATTTTGGCAGACAAGACAATTCATTGATATGAAAAATGTAATGTTGTTTAGTATTTGTTCTTCTTTGTTTTTAATAAAGAATTAGCTCAACTTCATTTGCTCAATAAGAGGAAACACTATTAAGCAACTACAAAGACAAATCATGACCGTGGTGACGATTTTAATAACGTGTTGCTAATTCCAAATTGAGAGGTTATGAATCATTACCAACTCGAAATTACTGCTAATTCTAAAGATTTTTTACAGTTTCAAATAAAAATAGATGAATATTACCACATGAAATGAAGGAGAACCCAAGTCACAAAAAGCAATCAAGAACTACTGTCACAAACTTGGTCATACCGCTGGAGTAATAAGAAAAGTAACAATAATGAGAGACCACACACTGCTGCCAAAATGAGACAGAAATCAACTGCGTCAGTGTAAGACCGAGAAGCAACGTGCAACTCCAGGGCGCATGTGAGTTGGTAAGGAGCTCTCTTGACTTAAGTGAGGTCGTGAGTTCGAATCCTCCTTATGTATGCAGCCGTTTAAAACGTGGATCCAGAGCTTTGCCTCCCACAAAGGACCTACTCGGCTCGAGCGGAGATTATTCTAGATGTGGATGGCTTAAAGGTGCCTTCTCATAGTTGAGACTCGTCTAGGACATCTCGTGGGTAACCAAAACAAAAAGAAATAATGTGCAAGAGTGTGATGTGCAGGAGTAGAGCATGACGGAGCCGGTGACCAAGTGGGAAATAGAAGCGCGGAGACAAAGCAGTGAAAAATTTCAAAGAGTAAGATTAAAATTTATAAATTGTAATAATCTTAATCACTATGTTGGTTTCATGATAAATAGTTAAATACAATGAGTATTGACTAATATTTGGATATGTTTACGTTGCCATTCTTACATGATGTTTTTGTTGAATTGATGTCCATAAAATAAAATAAGGAAGAATGCCGAGTAAGACTAAGAAACGCTTGGTTCAAATTAAGTAATGATATTAAAAATAAGAATAAATATAGTGATAAATGAGAATAGATATAATTATTATAATTATGATGATCGGTTAGAACAAAGGAATAATTATTATTATCATTGATAGTGATTAGTTTGTTAAAAATATTGATAAATAAAAATTTGTTAAATTTTCATTTTATATCAAATTTTAATATATTTTATATTTAATTGCTAAAAAGGAAAAATATATAATTAATTAATTATATTGTAATTAATTAATATTGTAATATTATTTTAATTAATTATATTGTGGTTCTTCCATTTAAAAAAATGATATCAAATTTGAAATTTAAATATCTTTGAAAGTCTTAGAAATATTAATTTAAAAATTATTTTTATGATTTAAAATTATTAAAAATATTTTATAATATTACAAACATTTTATAAAAATTATTAAATATTTATTTAATTATTAAATAAATTTTATTATTAAAATTAGTTTAAACCCACATGGTAATATGTATTAAAATAATTTAATAAAATAATTTATTTTAATAATTTTTACACCATATTTTGTTATTTTAAACTTTAAAAATACTTTTTAAAATAAATAAAACCACAAGACAAATTCACATTTCTTACCTTATTTTTTATCTTTCAAGAATGAGAAACTCATACATATGTTTGTAGGCATTCTTGTAATTTTACTTATTTTAAAAATATACTTGTTATTTTAAATTACTAAATAGTGACACTATTAACAAATTTTAAAGTTATTAAATTTTTTAAAGCTATTATTAAAGTTAAATCAAAACAATTACACAATCTGACAACAATTTATTTTAAAAATAAGATTCCTTATTATACACTTCTGGTACGTAAGCATTAATAATGACATTAAACAAATTAATAGTTATTTTGATGTCAAAAATTAAGAATGGTAATAAGAATTTTTTTACTTAAATTTAGTTATTACAAGGTGTAAGGTACTATCAGATCGGGGCAATCATCAGGTATATATGTCCTTATGTATTTTATTGTAATTCTATTTACTTAAATATTCTGTGTGCCAATTTTTACTTATTTATTCTGTTAATCTGAATCACTATTTTTCTGTTTCATCTGCATGTGGGTCTACCGAAAACAACCTCTCTACTATGTAGTGGTAATGTTGTGTACTATCAAAACTCCACAGACCCTATTTCATTATGGGACTTCGGACTGGATGTGATGATGTTGATAATAATGATGAGTTATTATATGATCTATTTTGTAAATAATTAACAAAAATATTTTCTAATTTTATAAATAATTATCAAAATTATTTTCAATGTTTCAAATTTTAGATAATTGTAAAAGATTTTTACGATAAAATAAAATTTCAAAATTTCAAAATGCTTTTTATTTAATATAGTATTAACAAAATAAAATAATTGTAAAGAAACTAAATTATAAAAGACGCAATAAGTTATTTTAATATTAATATTTTCATAAAATTAATCAAATATTAACTAACAATATCATAATAACATTTCAACTGTTATTATTTTTATTTAGTTTTAAATTATACTCACACTCTTTTTTAATAATAAAAATTTAAAATTATTTTAATTTTATCTATTCCTAATAATAAAATAAATAAAAATTAAAGAATTAAAACTGTATTCCACCTCTTTATTATATGAAACGTGACATACAACAGCCAAAAGAAGACAAAAGTATCATAAATATATCAGGCTTATTAAACCAAAAATTTATTGTCATATTTCATAAACGAATCTCAAGTAGAGCACTTGCTAACGCAAGAAGTCACGTCGCCGAGGTCTTTGTACTGATTGGCACAGTCTCTGTGGCATGAACTCCGACTGTCAAGAGGAGGGTGCCTACATATCTTGTAGCACTTCTGAATACACTTGGGATCTACGAATATGTCACAGACCTTCAGACACGTTTCTAAGCATCTTAGTGGTCCATGCGGGCTGTTTGGCTCCCGATCATTAGCAATGCTGGGTCTGGTGTTGAACACAAGAACTGTTACTAGAGTCACCAACATAATGGTTCTTGATCCAAGTCTTCTGTGCTCCATCGTTGATTGATTGCTGCCAAGTTTGTAAGTGCTCCTTGAGAAGATAGATGGAGCCTTTTTATAGCTCTCATTCATGTCCACATATGGTTTCATGTAAGTTGCTTTTCTGTTTTGTAATAAATACTGCAAAATCAGTGCTTTTTCGCAACAAATTTAATGAGTTAAATGTTAATTTTACATATGAGGAAAATTACTATAATAACATTAATATTTCCATAATAATATTAATTACTATTAATATAATAATATCAAATCTATTCTAGAATAGAATGTTAACAACTGATAATTTGTTGTATAGGTCCTAGATAAAGCATGCATATGTTAAAAAAGAGCTTAAATGTAGGTTTCACAAATACGAGACTTGTTACATTATTTAGACCATCAAATCTCAAGTAAAGCACTTGCTAAAGCAAGAGGTCACACTATGTAAATCTCTGTGGCTGTTCTTGTAATGACGGGCGCGGTCTATCTACCATGAATTCCGACTATCGCTGGTGGGGGAGGGCGACATAGCCTTAAGCACCTTACAAGACAACTGGGGTCAACGAATATGTCACAGAACTTTAGGCACACGTCCACGCATTTCGGTTTTTCCTTCCCGTTTTGCTCATGATCATTAGCAGTGCTGGTACTGGTGTTGCATACAAGAATCGTTAGTACCATCACCAAAATAACGGTTCTTGACCCAAGTCTTTTGTGTTCCATGATTGATAGATTGCTTACACAAGTTTGTAGTATCAACTCTATTGACACGCCTGGAGTAGATAGATTCCTTTCATATATAGCACATTTATGGGGAACCATATGGTTTGATACGAGTTACTCTTTTTTTCTATAGTAATAAATACTCATAAATCATTGGTTTTGACAACACATTGAATGATTTATAAATCTTAATCTTACTTATCAGATAAATCCAAGGTAATAATATTAATTACTAGGGTGTTTTCATAATAAATACAATGAGTGCTGACTAATATTTGAATTATGTTTCTGTTGATACGTACTTACATGGTGTTTTGGTTGAATTGAGACTTGTATCATAAATATAACAGACTTGTTAAACCAAAATTCATTGTCATATTTCATTAACAAAGCTCAAGTAGAGCACTTGCTCAAGCAAGAAGTCATGCCACCGACGTCTTTGTTCTGATGGGCACAGTCTCTGTAGCATGAACTCAGACTTTCTAGAGGTGCGGGCTTACAAATCTTGAAGCACTCTATAATACACTTGGGGTCTACGAATGTGTCACAGGACTTCAGGCATGTCGCCAAGCATCCTGTTGGAATCTTCTGCCAAACTGATTTTGCTTCTGCTGGAGAGCTCTACTTCATTTTACCCCTTGTTTTTTAAACTGATAGTGATTAGAATGAATGATGAATACATAATTCAAAGAAGAGTAGAAGGTGATATAAAAGGTCAGTAGCCGTATGCTAATGTCGGGCTCCACAATAAGCTACCGATCTCTGAAGGCCTGAGGTAGTAAAGAAGCTGAGTTCAACTATCATCCTGTCATCATTTAACAATGTTTGAAGATTCACTATCTCCATCAAATGTTCTAAAACTTTTATGAAGAAAGTGCAGAGGCATGATCTGATAATAAGGATGCAGGAATTGTAAGGAAATAAATCAGATAGAACACACGAGGCACAGTTCTTGTTGCACTAACTGTCATTGCACAAGGTTTCCCACGAGAATTAAGGGAGGGTCATCAATATACGCAGCATTTCCTTTGCATTTTTTTTACAAAGAGTTTATTTCTATGACTCGAACATCTTCTGATACAAATGAGTAACTTTACTAGATTGCGCAAAAAAATACAGTAAACCTTAAAAAATGCGGTAAATCAGGTTCAAAAGAGCTGGCCAAAGATACAAATCATATCAGAACATAAACTACATTTGGCAGAGGAAGCAATATTTGTCGAGCAAATGTTGAGGAGATAAGAAGAGAGAAGAATCAAGAAAGAGGAGATAAGGCAGAGAAATACACAAATAGCTAATTCATATTGTTCTGCTGCTAAGGAAACTGTTACAGGGTATTTTCATACTACCCCCACTTGCATTTACAGCTATATAATTGTTGTAACATTTTATGCTTAGCATACTAAGAGGTCAGCTTCAATCAATTTGGCAACACAAATGCAGAAGCTGTTTACCAATAAAGAGAGATACTTAATCAGTCTGATCCATCAGGGAATGGCTTTAGTGCATCTTTCTTTCCATTAACATAGAATTCCATGACAGCTTTCATTCGTGGGAGCTTATCAGGATGGTAATTGACATGAACAATCACTGGCTTGAGCTTGCTTAGGTTATCATCTTTCCTCACAGTCTTGAAGAGGACTTTACTGTTCATGAATAGATACATATCCATGGTTCTCTTGGCAGCATGTAGCCCATCATACCCTGAATGTGAAGGGAAAAAGAGTTCCTCGTTGAAAACTGCCTGATCCCAACCACCCCCATGAGAAAGTCGAGTTGCCACACGATCCAAAAGCTCAATCGAAGGAATTGTCGGCCTGATGTAGAAAAAACCCGAGTTGTAAGCCCATATACACATTGTATGCACATATCGAGCCCAACCCATAGCAGGTTCATCAAATACATCATTGTATCCATAAGCTGTCATATTATTGTGACCATCACTCATCGACTCTACATCTGAATCCCTGTAAAGATAACTAAAAGGGTTCTGCAGATATACTATGTCAACATCTGAAAGGAGAACACTATATCCAAGCACTAAAAACTCTCTCAAAATACGGAACTTCAATGAAGAAACAGCATGGCTTCCTCCAGTCTTTCCAATTGAATCAATCTCCTCATCCGGGTCTCTTGTGTACACAGGAACGTTGTTTGATTCACAAAACTGGGCAGTCTCATCATCTAAAGCAACAACTAGATAATTAGGTATACCCACTCTCTTGATGCTACTAAACCAAACTTCTAACATTTCTTTCACGTTTGAATTTGCTAAAGCAACTATAATTTCTCTCTCAACAGCAATCTTTTCTAATATCTTTGCCAATCTTGGTTTCACAGATTCATCTGGTACAACAGTGGGGTTTGTTCTTAAACCCTTCACAGTACCAAAAGGTCCAGCTTTATGCGGCTCAGCCAACACTTGTTTCTGTGCTTGATCTTTACGCTGTTCAAACTCTGTTTTCAACAAGTTCAGCTTCTCAGATGATTTACTGGACCTTGATGAAACCTAACACGAACAATAACAACCATAACTAGAAATCAGAAAACAGACCAAGATTCTTACCCTAAAGAAACACAAAGACAACTCCGTCCTAGCTAATCATCTAACTATGGAACCTCAGTTAACAACTGACAAACTAATGGGATCAATCATAAAAACTATTTTTACATAGAGCCCCTCTATGTTCTTTCTAATTTGTGAAAGCTAGACCAATGGTTACTCAGTATGATGCTTAAAAACAACTGGGTTCGTCGTTGTGAGACAAAGACAAAGACAAAGCAGATTCATAGACCCTCCCACAACTTCCTCAGAGATCAAGTCCCGTGTTAAAGCTACCATTTTCACAACACAGAACAGTAAGTCATACATGGTATCCAATGCGGACAAAAGCTTTGATAAACAAAAGCACAATGGTTAACGGTCACCAACCAAAAAGACTTTAACACCTTTCAGAAGTTTGGTGAAAAGGGTGTACCCGAGAATCAGATTTGGAGAGGTGGCGACTTTTGAACTGAGGATTGGAAGCAAAAAATCCGTGCGGAAATAAGATGGCGAAGACGCATCCCAACAGTATTCCGACGGCTATAGCAGCGGCGATTTTCGATTTCCGAACAGAGTTGGCATTGTCGGGTTGCAAAAGTGGAACATCTATGCGTTCAATCATGGTTGATATGTCTTTGCATCCAAGGAAGTTTATTGGAGTAGAAATTCTTTAGAAGTGGTTGAGAGATGGCCAAATATAATTGATAAACACTGTGACGGAACATGTTTAGTGGTTGACAATGAACATCACATTAGATATTCATTGTGATAGAGAGGGACAGAGTTGGCTGGTTCAGACAGTAGTTAAATTTACCATAATCAACGAGGATGAAAGTAATTACAAGAAAAATACCAAATTAAACAAAATTTGCAACAGGAAGAAGAGACCTGGATTGGTGAATCCATGGAAAAATAATGAATATTTACAATACTTAATTTTAAGTATTCAACTTTCACCATTGGTGTCGTCGTGTAGTTGGTTATCATGTCAGTCTTAACACACTGAAGGTCTCCGGTGGCGACGCCATGAAAATCATGTTTTTACTGAGTGAAAATGACTCATCTTATTGAACTAAAATGTCGGAGAAAATAACTGAAAGTTTCACTCATCTGGATTTTATAAGAATGGATTTCCAATTCTGACTGTAAAATTCAAGTTTTGAATGTCGTGAACACAATGGCCGAATAGATGGAGACAGTGGAAAGAAACAGATTCTCGAATAAAATTCCAACTTATGTTCCATTTGATCAATCGTGGAATAGCTTCTAACTCAATCATGGACCTGAGTTAGAGAATAGGACTTTGGCTGCAGAATACACCAGTCTAGCATAACCTGCAGGAAATAAAATCAACTCAACAAAAACATCGGCCTTACCTGAAAAGATAAACACCTGATTGTTCCTTTATATATATATATATATATATATATAAGGAAAGAAAACACACTAAATATTACATCATAAGTCTAGAGTGATAAGCACCCGATATGTCTTCTAATAGGATTGAGAGGCACCATGTGGGTGTACTATCAAAAGTAATGATCCTGATCTCAAATTGCGTTGCATAGTTTGCGAGCCAGTCTGCACATCAATTACTTTCCTTGTAGATGTGTCGGGGTACTATGACCTTGTTTCGGGTGAAAAGTTTATTAATACCCAGAACTAGGGGATTGAGAGACATTTGTCATTGAGATGAGGCTAGTAGTTGAATCACCTCTCGTGAGTCGACCTCTAACTCACTTCTCTGGTGTCTCAGGTTCCAGGCGAGGTTGAGACCTGAATAGACCTCCCAAAGTTCAACAGAGAGGGTGGAGCACCAGTCAATGTTCTGTACAAAGCCTCCAAGCCAAGCACCCGAACTGTCACGAACCAGGCCCCCCGCTGTGACTGATGTGAGCGATCTTTTGCTTGTTCCATCTGTATTTAATCGAACCCAGCCCGCTGGGGGGGGTTCCATCCGAGAAGTTGTTCACACCGAAGGCGAATGACAAGTTTGGCTTGACTTAGCTAGATAGATGCCTTGTGGATCTAATGTACAAACTTTAGAACATGATGCGTTGGAGAAGTCGATCAGGAAAAGTGTTTTTCAAAAAGAGTCATGTTTCACCAAGTCCATAGAAACTAGCAAGCAATGTCGAAGATGATTGACTAATCCCATCCAAAAACAATGCGATGTGTTTGTAGGTTCTTAGAAAGCCACTCTTGGGCTGTCATGGTGAAGAAATCAGTGGAGACTACTTGGAGAGGGAACATGCTCCACAATTGTTTGGCTTTAGGGCAGTCTTGGACTACATGAAATGTAGTTTCTTCAGATAGGCAATGATAGCATGTGGCATTGGTTGTTAGCTGTCTTCGGATCCTTTGTTGGTTTGAGGGGAGTCGATCGTGTGATAGAAGCTAGAGTAATGATCTAATTTGTGGTGGGCCCTACCATTGCCAGATTAGCTTCCAATACCCAATGTTAGAAGTCTCGTCCTGATTTATTATCATGGAGTAGGCGGATGCAGTGGTAAACTACCCGTTGTCTGTCTTTCTCCATGTTAGCTTATCCGGGCCTAAATAGGGCCGGGGTAGTAAGGTCCCTGCTATGGACATACAAATCATAGAAGGAAGCAGATGTTGGAATGCTTTCCATTTCCAATTGCCGGTGATGTCCACAAAATGTTGAATGTAGAGATTCGTACTTGTTTAGGGAATAGGAGCTACTGCATGGTGGATAAGAGGATCCCAATCGCCAGCCCAGGGGTCTAACCAGTATTGGGTTCGGGCTCCATCGCAGACCGTCCACTTCATACCCTGTAAGACATGGTACCATGTAGCTTTAATACTTCTCCAAACCATCGAGCCACCTGTAGCAATAAGAGAAGATGGAATTTGGTTAGCATCAAATTTATACTTAGTAGAAAGGATTTGTACCTATAATGTTTCCAGCTTGGAAATCATAGACCCCCTTAATTTTGTTAAAAACACATCATTGGTCTCCCAAATTTTCCTAATGCCTAGGCCTCCCTTCTCTTTGAGTTGACAAACTCTGTCCCAATTTACCAAGTGGATTCTTTTGTTACCCCACAGAAATTTGCGAATTAATGTCTTTAATTCGTCATAAAGTTTCCTAGGCAATCGACCATCTGCATAGTGTAAGTGGGAGAGTTGCGAGGACGGACTGCGTTAACGTGGTGCATACAGCGAGCGATAATGGACTGGCTGACTCATAATAATCAGAAACAAACTAATAAGTGGTGACATTTTCTAAAGAGGGTAAAAAATCCCTCCAATCCGAAAGAGTCTCTAAATGCTTCCAAATTAAGGAAAAAGCATCGAAAGTATTCTTCTTCTCCGCCCTAATCAAAATACCAAGTTATGGAATTCTCTGTCTTGAATCATACATCTTCTTCTTCTTTTCTGCCATTGATTGTTGTTCTACCTTTGCTAGGCTTGTACTTTAGCTTGGAGCAATTATAGGCCCTATATATAGAGGGTCAGTTCTAGACCAGGTGAATTTCTCACCAAAGCATTTATAGGCCCTAGCTGAAGAGGAGATGAGAAAGGAGCTAAATTTCTCACCAAAGCTTGCAATTAACATACCTTAACTTCAAATGCACAAAGGGATTTAACAAGATGGTGGATGGAGAGACAGAAGCTCAATCTTCTACAAATTTTTGTGTTTGCCGACCCTCCCCTTCTTCATTTGCATGTTTTTAGACAAAGGTACAGATGAGTGACATGCCATTTATCACATTGCTAACCCAACGTTTGGATAGTGTCCCCGGGGACGGGGACAGTGGACAAGACAGGAAAATCCTATCTTCGGATGTGTTTGGTTGGCTGTCCCTGCTGTTCTGTCTACCGTCCCCGGGAGACAGGGATACATTTTTTTGTCCCTCCCAAAAAGGGAGGACAGGGATAACGTGTCCCTGTCTCCGCAACATAAAACCCTTCTAAGACACTACTGCCCCAACTCCATCGTCCCAGGCTGCCCCCGACTCCTTCGCGACTCTGTCCCTGACGACCCCCGACTGCTGTTCCTCCGTCTTGGATCAAGTCGCTGCCCTTCGTCACACGTTTTCTCTGTGTTGTTGGATCTCGTCGTCCCAACCTTCCCTCTCGCACGCTCCCCTTCATCCCCAAAATGTTTAATTGACAAGGTCGGGTAAGTTTTTGATAACCCTTTTGTGGAACATTGTCGGTCTTCCTTGCAAGACCGACACTGTGGTTGCGTAAACGCTGCATACTTTGTCGTCTTTGTTGCAGAACTCTCTGTCCCTGCTTATGCTTAAATTTTTTTCGGTTTACCCGGAGACCCACTTGTTTTTCGGATGAAGCTACCCATGCCCAGTGGGTTTTTTTAATTGACTTCATCATGTGTTGGATGTGGTGTTGGGAAGAAGGAGTTTGGTTGTTAGGTTGATTAACTTCTCACTGTTTTGATGATGCACGAGTGAATGTGGGGATTTGTATACTGATCTGTGTTGGGGTTTTATTTTATGCAAAATTGGTAACAACAATGTTTAGTTCCCAGGATTTGATGTAGTTATAGTTTGGATTATGTGTATGCATTGTGTCATATGACATGGATAGCTGTTGAAATTCCGAAATCAGTAACATTGGAAGTGTTGAATTGATATGGAAATGTTGTATTGTTTGCATATAAATATCTGAGAATGTGTTTGGTTGATGGTTGCAATTGCAGAAAGCTTAAATGGGTTTTGGATCCTTTGCAATAAGTTAACCTCTATGTTTTGTTTCTGTTTTTAGGAATCATTGGTTGTTGTTGCTCGGTGAGAGGTTGCAAGAATCTCCAAAGATAATCTTCAGTTTCTGTTGAAAGGTATTTGATATATTCTGATTTTAACCATCTGCTTGAA
>JANVCQ010000231.1:43446108-43482505 GCA_025531925.1 Erythroxylum plowmanianum
TAATCATATTAAAGACTAGGGGCATATTCGTCATTTGCACTATTTTCTGTCTCTGTCCCCTACAACCAAACACATCTATCCTGGAGACGGAGACAAGATTATCTGTTCTGTCAACCATAAACCAAACAGCTCACTGTCCCCAGTTTTTGTTCCGTTCCGTCTCCAAATTTCTGTTCCGTTCCGTCTCCAGCTACCGAAGACGCTAACCAAACGCAACGTAAGTGTTATGGAGTGGGACATATGACAAATGATTCCATCCTATTGGTTTCTACTTTTCACCTTTCATTAATAACAAAAATGACCACACCATTGTCTTTTTCTATAAAATTGCATTCTGTTTGAATACATTTAGTAATTTAGTCCATGATTAATGTATTTGTATGCATGTATAACACAATTAACACAAATTATCGAAATACCCTTACAATTCCGTTACTACCGATTATGTTTCAAACTAAACACTTACTTTCCTAATCGTTAACACCCATTACATATACTTTCATGGACAAGAAACATTCCTACTAAAGTATAGTTTGGGGTCTTACAATTATGTTGCTCTAATTTGAAACTATTATGTTGCTTTAGTAAAAAACTTGAAGCAACATTATTCAAATTGCTGTTATATCCATTCAATATTATTACTATAGTTTGTAACTATTTTGCTGTCTTAATCAAAATTTTAAGCAACATTATTCATTTTGTTACCTTACACTTATAATAACATCACGTTATTTAACGGTACGAATTCCGTTGCCTTAATAAAAAGTTAACAATATTGTATTTATAATTACGTTTTGTCTTTGTCTTAAAGCTCTTTTTGATGTATTGTTACGAGTCTCATATTTGATTATTTATTTATTTGTATTTTTTTAGAAAACACAATTTTTCTTTAAATTCTTACAGATTGCGCCTATTTATAGTTTAATTACCAGATTGTTCTTAGACAAGGCCTTTTCTAGGACTATGCTATGGTCAATAACAATGTATTCAACTGCTTTAAGCCTGCAAAATAACAGCATATGAAAGAAAACAAAAGTCTCATAAAAATATCAGACTTATTAAACCAAAATCCATTGTCATATTTCATAAACAAAGCTCAAGTAGAGCACTTGCTCAAGCAAGAAGTCAGGTCGTCTAGGCCTTTGTACTGATGGGCACAGTCCTTGTAGCATGAACTCGGACTATCTAGAGATGCGGGCTTACAGATCTTGAAGCACTGTATAATACACGTGGGGTCTACGAAAGTGTCACATGACTTCAGGCACCTCTCCAAGCATCCTGTTCGTCCGTCAAGATTATTAGCGCCGGTGGTTCTGGTGTTGCACACAAGAACAGTTAATAGCGTCACCAACATGATGGTTCTTGATCCAAGTCTTCTGTGCTCCATATCGTTGATTGATTGATTGCTAGCAAGTTTGTAAGTGCTCCTTGAGTAGATTGATAGAGCCCTTTTATAGCGCTCATTCATTTGAAAACTTACAGTTGCATGTTGAGTTGCTTTCCTTTTCTGTTTAGTATTAAATACTCTAAATCATTGCTCTTTCACAACACATTTAATGAGTTAAATGTTAATCTTAATTATGTGGAAAATTACTAACTATAGTACTTTGCTAATAAATACGATGTATGTCGACTAATATTTGAATACTGATGTTTTATTTCAAAAGTTGAAATCTTCTGCCAAACTGATTTCGCTTCTGCTGGAGATCTCTACATTTTACTCCTTGTTTTTTAAGCTCGTAGTGAGATGAATGTTGAATACGTAAATCAAAGACAGTATCTCCGCTTGAGGCTGAACTTTGAGATATCATTTGGGGCTCCAATTGGCTTGGTCTCTTGAATTTCGCATAGTTATCATCGAAGTGTATTTTTTAGAGGTAATTAATCTTCTCTCCATTTCAAGTATTGTAAATTTTGTAAATTTTGTTTTGTTGACAAGCACCAAGGCGCTGCTCCAACAAGATTGGAAGGTCATAATTCAGCACGTGCTTTGAGAAGAAAACTAATGTACAGACTGCCTAGCTGCTCTTGCTGTCCTTACAGATCCAAGGTTGCATTACCTACAGGAGCCACCGATTTCGATCATGAAGCTCATCCACCAAGATCAACACGGAGCCATGTACTGTTGATCGCTGCGTTAGCTTCCTTGTTTGTGTTTTCGTTTGGTCAATTGTAAAAAAAAAAAAAGATGAGTAAAAGGTCATATAAAAGGTTAGTAGCTGTATGCTAATGTCGAGTAAAGAAGCTGAGTTCAACTAACATCCCGTCATCATTCAACAATGTTTGAAGATTCACTATCTCCATCAAATGTTCTGAAATCTTTAGGAAGAAAGTGCAGAGGCATAATCTGATAATAAGTATGCAGGAATCTTAAGGAAATATATCAGTTAGGGCACATGAGGCACAATTCTTGTTGCACTAACTGCTGAAAAATACAGGAAACCTTAAAAAAATGCATTAAATCAGGTTCAAAAGAGCTGGCCAAAGATACAAATCATATCACAACATAAACTAAACTTGGCAAAGGAGCAAAATTTGTCGAGCAAAAGTTTGAAATTATCAGTTCAGTGGTAAAAACAAGTCGATTAAGGTAAGAAGTTGTGGTCCACGTTGGCCTTTCCATATGCCTGAGCTCATCACTACGAGGTTGGCTTGAATCAGTCCAGCAACACAAATGCAGAAGTCGTTTATCCATAAAGAGAGAGACACTTCATTAGTTTGATCCATCAGGGAATGGTTTTAGTGCGTCTTTCTTTCCATTAAAATAGAATTCCATGACAGCTTTCATTCGTGGGAGCTTATCAGGATGGTAATTTACATGAACAATCACTGGCCTGAGCTTGCTTAGGTTATCATCTTTCCTCACTGTCTTGAAGAGGACTTTACTGTTCATGAATAGATACATATCCATAGTTCTCTTGGCAGCATGAAGCCCATCATACCCTGAATGTGAAGGGAAAAAGAGTTCCTCATTGAAAACTGCCTGATCCCAACCACCTCCATGAGAAAGCCGAGCTGCCACACGATCCAAAAGCTCAATGGAAGGAATTGTTGGCCTGATGAAGAAAAAACCTGAGTTGTAAACCCATATACGCATTGTATGCGCATATCGAGCCCAACCCATAGCAGGTTCATCAAAGACATCATTATATCCATAAGCTGTCATATTATTGTGACCATCACTCATCGACTCTACATCTGAATCCCTGTAAAGATGACTAAAAGGGTTCTGCAGATATACTATGTCAACATCTGAAAGGAGAACACTATATCCAAGCACCAAAAACTCTCTCAAAATACGGAACTTCAGTGAAGAAACAGCATGGTTTCCTCCGGTCTTTCCAATTGAATCAATCCCCTCATCCGGGTCTCTTGTGTACACAGGAACATTGTTTGATTCACAAAACTGGGCAGTCTCATCGTCTAAAGCCACAACCAGATAATTAGGTATACCCACTCTCTTGATGCTACTAAACCACACTTCTAACATTTCTTTCACATTTGAATTTGCTAAAGCAACTATAATTTCTCTCTCAACAGCAATCTTTTCTAATATCTTTGCCAATCTTGGGTTCACAGATTCATCTGGTACAACAGTGGGGTTTGTTCTTAAACCCTTCACAGTACCAAAAGGTCCAGCTTTATGTGGCTCACCCAATGCCAACACTTGTTTCTGTGCCTGATCTTTACTCTGTTCAGCTAATCTGAGCTTCTCATTCAGTTCTTTAACCTGCTTTCTCAACTCTGCATTTCTCTCCGATTCGGACTCAAACTCTGCTTTCAACAAATGCAGCTTCTCAGATGATTCACAGTGGCTTGATGACACCTAACACGAACAATAACAACCATAACTAGAAATCAGAAAACAGACCAAGATTCTTATCCTAAAGAAACACAGGGACAACTCCATCCTAGCTAATAATCTATGGAACCTCAGTTAAAAACTCACAAACTAACTAAAGGGATCAATCATAAAAACTAGTTTTACATGAGAGCTCTAATCACCGTATTCGTTCAAATTTGTGAAACCTAGATCAATGATGCTTTAAAAGAACTGGGGTGGTCGTTGTGAGACAAAGAGAAGACAAAGCGGATTCATAAGCCATCCAAAAACTTTCTCATAGATCAAGTCTCTTGTTAAAGCTACAATCTTCCCAACACAGAACAGTAAGTCATACATTGTATCCAATGCGGACAAAAGCTTTGATACACAAAAGCACAATGGTCAACGCTCATAACCAAAAAGACTACAACTTTCAGAAGTTTGGTGAAAAGGGTGTACCTGAGAATCAGATTTGGAGAGGTGGCGGCCGTTGAACTGAGGATTGGAAGCGAAAAATCCGTGAGGAAATAAGAGAGCGAAGACGCATCCCAACAGTATTCCGACGGCTATAGCGGCGGCGATTCTCGATTTCCGAACAGAGTTGGCATTGCCGGGTCGCATCAGCGGAACATCTCTGCGTCCAATCATTGTTGACTTGTCTTTGCATCAAAGGAAGTTAATTGGAGTAGAAGTTCTTTAGAAGGGGTAGCGAGATGGTGAAATATATATGATAAACATTGTGACAGAACATGTTTAATGGTTGACTATGAACATAACATTAAATATTCATTTCTCTGAATGGTGGTGTGTTTTTTATTTGGTCTTGAGAGAGACAGAGTTGTCTGGTTCAGACATTAGTTAAATTTACCATAATCAATAAACTTGGCAACAGGAAGAGAAAGGAAGAAAGCTGGATTGGAAATCAATGAAAGCTAAATATTTAATATGTTTAGTTTTAGGTATTCAACTGTCATCAAAGGTGTCGTGGTGTAGTTGGTTATCACGTCAGTCTAACACACTGAAGGTCTCCGGTTCGAGTCCGGGCGACGCCATGTTAATCAGTTCGTTATTCTTTAACTAAGATTATGTTTTCCTTTATATTTATAATGGTAGAGCTGAGCCAAGTTCTCCCCTGAAGCTCAACATGTCAACATTTTATTACACTTCACCATTTTTCAAGCAAAAATTGTGTTATTCTGAGTGAAAATTACTCATCCTATTGAACTAAAATGTTGGCAAAAACAACTGACAGTTTCACTCATTTGGATTTTTATAAGAATGTGGTTTTTCAATTCTCAAGTTTTCAATATATTGAACACAACGGCCTAACACATGGATACAGGGGCTAGAAACAAAGTTGATTCTCAAATGAACTTCCAACTTAAACTCCATTTGATCACCATGGAATAGCTTCTAACTCAATCAAGGACCTGAGTTAGAGAACAGGACTTTGGCTGCAGAATACACCAGACTAGCATCACCTGCAGGAAATAAAATCATATCAACAATAACATCAGCCTTGCCTGAAAAGATAAAAACCTGATTGTTCTTTCTAAAACCAGAAAGACCACACATTTTGTTCAAATCCTCTCTTATCTTCTTTACCCTTATCTGGTTTATGAAGCAAAAGGATACCCTAATCCTAAATTTGTATATGTTAACATTCGAGAAGCTCGTTTTTGAATGTTTTCAATGATGATGATCAGAGTTGGAAATTGACTGTGTCCACAAGATATAATCAGTTTAGATGATGCATAGTATTAACACTTCGTTATGAATCCATATGACGAAGAAAACTAGTACCGTTTTTAAATGCTATCGAGAAACAAATATGTCATTCATTCATTCAACCTCACTTCTAGCAAAATTTCCAGATTCCATAAACAAAGTCTAACGATACCTGCAATTTTGGCCAAATCAAATGCTGCAGGCACATTTGTCTCTGCCTCAACAGTAGATTTGGCTACAGCAATGCCAACTGCCACACTCTGCATGACATCTAAGCCTGAACAAAGAGAAGCAAGAGTCCCACCAACTAAGCAGTCGCCAGCTCCTGTAAGCCTCACAATAGATGCAGGAAGTGCGGGAAAATGTACAGCAAAAACATCAGAAGTTAAGTCGGTTGTCTGCCTGATTTCAAAAGTTCTCATTGCAGGACAGCTTGGTGCTACAAGATGGTACAATTTTTTAGTGGGCTTATATGTTCTTGTTTTCTCCAAACTCAGTTTCATGAATTTTGATCCTTTCGAGCATAAGAACACTCCATTTTCACCAAGAGTTAGAAAAACCAGCTTGATACCTTTCTCTAGCAAAACCAAGATTGCTGGCTTTAACATTTTGAATAAATACTCAGCTGAAAACTTCTTTCTGTCATCCTTTTCAATTGGAAAAAAGATGTCTCTGGAAGACAAAGCATTTGCCATGGCAACAAGCTCATCTTCATTAGGTGACACAAAAGTTACCTGAAAAATATCTGCATCATGGGCCCAATTATAGAGGTTTCCACGTACTATTATTTCAAGAGTATCCTGTGACTATTCTTTCTGTGGTAAAGCATCAAAATCCAAAGCAACACAGGTGTTGAAATGAGATACTGAAATATGATTCAATATTTTGACCTAAAAAGATATTGTTAAATATCAAGTCTACCAAAAATTTAGAGTAAATCATCATAAAATATTCAATGCATTATCAATGACATCTTCACATACACGAAGGAGTATGGTTTATTCAAAAAATTCCTACCTCTCTATATCTCTAAGATGTTTGGACTTTCAAAAATCTATGCAAAAGAGAAGCTAACTCCATAGCCAAAAAATACACTATGTTAATAATCTAAAAGAAACTCAAAGAACTCTCTTCTTATTTTTAATTATTCTTATCAAAATCAAGTACTAGTTTACAATAATTTTGTTTTTTTTTATGTATTTACATTTTGGCGATTCATAAATTGAAAGTTTATATGTTTTTTTAATAAGCATTTTCCCTGATCATGGACTCGATCATAAAAATAAAAAGTTATCTATTGAAAAAAAGAAAAAGAAAAAGGTAGTTTATTTATTTATCTATTTTTTATTTATTTTCGTTTTATCTATTTTAGTTCAATGAACTTGGAAGAAATGCTGTTGAAATCAAATTCAAACTAAAAAATAAGTATTCTACATCGATATATGAAAAATATTCTATCTAAAGAAATATTAATGAATTGAATTTAACTGGCCAGTAGGAAAATCTCACAGGATAGAAGATAAATCTGACTTGATTGAGCTTTCTCCTAATAGATGCAAGTAAGAATAGAAGGCAATTAAGGTCTAAAAATGAAATTGGATGAGTTTACTAGACAAAGGCAGTGGGAATGACTGGTTCTATTTGATTGCTAAGAAATGCATGACTTAGAACTAGGAAAATTTTCTTTTATGATCGATAGGTATAAACATCACAATTCTGAATTTGATCAGTTTCACCTTAACAGATAAGTGCTTGGGCGAAGAAAATCCGACTTAATAGAGAGGTGAATGCTGTTGTAGATCTGCCTAATCTACAGTTGATTATGTCAGGAATTTGTTTTGAATATCCATTATCATCATTAACGAGTTTTTAAGAAATAAAAAAACAACAGAACATAAGGAATGTTTAGCTTAATTCTTAATTTAGAAGTCAGTAAGCTGTAAGACTACAAGATAATAATGTTGATTCAACAAAGAAAAGATTTGAATAGTGAGACAAGAAAATATAACACAACAATCATCAAGAGGAAACAAAGCACTCATAATATTATTGTATAAGAGCTAAATGAAGATTTGAAAACTCACAAACTTCACAACTGAGGCAATTCGTCTTGACTTTGTTACCGAAACAGGTTCAAACCAAACTGGGATGTCACATTCTGCCGCCACTGAGTGAATAACAAAACTTCATGATTAACAAGAGAAAGACATACACATTTTCATTAGCATAGATGTCATTATCAAGCATCTGAGATATGAATGTCCAAGAGAGAGAGGTAGGCGGAAATAGTCTACTTTGACAAGAGGCTTCAAGAGCAGGGAGACCTAGATTTGCATCAACCATCAATATGGGAGCAGAAATTATTTTGGTCCTTGATTGCTGAATCCATTCAGGTGTCAGGAATTTTTCCTGAGACAAAAGTCACCAAGAAACAGTAAAGATTCTCACAGTATTACATTGACAAAAAGGGAGTCAAGCCAATCCTGTGTGTAACATCATCCATGGGTGATTAACTCACAATTGCTTCCACACTTGCAATGCCAGCAGCCACCTCCCCTTCAGTATTGATTATATTGCACACAACAGCAGTCTTAGTGTGGGGGTGCTTCTGAATGCCTGTACAGCATTTAGAATGGACACACATCCCTTCCAATCATATCCTGATTCAGAAATTTGAGAAAAAAAGGAATTCCCACAAATAGCCCAAAACCCTTAAATGTTCAACCTTCTGTAGATAGCCCAAAACCTTTCCATTGCTCAAAAAGTTGTTTCCCTGGAAAAAGAAGTGAACTTTGAGATGTAAAAGTATAACTGTTGGCAACCACAAGGATACAGTAATTAGTCAGAAATGTCACATCTCAACAGAATATTATAAAAGACACAAAAGACTAATAAATCCATCAATTCAATTACAGAATATTACAGTAATCATGCACACATTATTCAATCTGATAGCACCCTAGAAATCTGGATAACATATTCAGAATTTTTATCCACAAAAGATGAGATCCTGACAAAGCGACAATAACCTTCCGAAATTCAAATCATTTTTGTGATCAACATTAAATATCAACATCAAGGATCACATAATCTGATGAAGCAAGTATAAAACAGGTCCAAATTTTGTAGCTAGGTCCTCAGTACAAAATATCACAACGTAACACCGAAACAGAAAGCTAAAAACAATTACCTGCCATGTCAAGCCCCACAACACTGATCATGTATGGTTTTGTATCAAGCTTTGCCATGCACTCCGCAATATTCCTTGCTACACCTCCTGGTACATAATTGACCTGAATTCAGTTACACAGTTAATGTAAGGATCAGCAAAAGGGAATCTACTAACCTGCTTGTGAATGGGATAACATATCAAAAGACAAAAAGAGATAATTCAATGGAAATTCAGGCTACCTTGCCAGGGCTGGTGGTTCTTGGAGATGGAGGAACTAAAGCAATGCCATGAATATCCAATATCATACCCCCTATAACTACAGGGTTTGTCACCTCTTCTTCTTCTTGTTCAGTAAATCCTCCTCTTAATAAAACCTTAACCAAACACTCCACATGTAAATATCACAAAGCATCAACCCAGTCAAAGCACAAATGTATAACCACATCATTTAAAGAACCTTACTTTCTCAAGTGAACTGTCAGCTTCCAGCGGCAGTAAAAGGAGACGAGAAAGAACACCGAATCTTCTTTGAACACTCTCCTCCATGAGCTGATGTGGTAATCTTCTTCCTCAAAGGTACGGCAATCTTCTTCCTGAGACCCTCCTGAGACTGAGTCAGCTGATTGCTCTCAAGTTCAGCATTTGTCGTGTAGTGTTCCTAACATTTGAGACAGACCTACTGGGCATCGTATAACAAACCCCAACATCACCATATCCATTAGGCTGCAAAATGAGCCATTCAAAGCCATAATTATGCTTGGGTAGTCATAGGCCTTTAGGTTAGCGGACCCCAGGCCTCATGAACTGAAAATTTCAACTAATTATGTCGATTTAATTATAAAAATTTTAAGTTGGTCAAATTTTATATCCGTTTTACTTCAAAATTTTTATTTTTAAAAAATAATTAGTTTATTAATTAATTAGTCAATTTTTATAAATTAATAAATTATTATAAAATAAATTAAATCAATTAATTTTTATTTAAATATCTTTTTTAATTAAACTTTAAATTTTTCGATGAATAAGAATAATATCTCTCAATCATATTTCAAATTCTTTAATTTTATTCATTTTTGGTTAATTTTATAACAATTTAATATTAATTGAATCTTTAAATCTTAAACCTTTTGTCATATTAGTTTAACTTTCTGTCCATTTTTTAAAACATTAGTTAAAATAACTCAAAAATCCAACATGGGACGTAGACCAAAAAAAGTTATTAATTAGTTTATATATATATATATAGAAAATGATTTATAGTTTATTGTTTTAAGATTTGAAATTAAAATATCAATCTCTTTATATATAAATAATTTCTCCTTTTTAAAATAAAAACAATTATAAAATTTCACACATTTTCTAGATTTATCTTATTTTTTAATAGGTAAAATTTACAAAGAGTAAGATTTTACCAAAATTTTATATTTTAGAAGAAAAAAAAGAAACTCATTAGGTTGAATGCATAGTATGAAATCAATACCTAACCCACCAAAATACGCGAAACTTATAAATCAATCAGATTTTATTTAATATTATTATGTACATATTTATAAGCATATAAATTATATAAAAATAAAATAATTCAAAAAAAGTAGGTTAAAATATTAGTAATTATGATGTATTATTTTCAAAGTTTTGAGAAACTTTTAGTATAATAAGATCACTATAAATTCTTTAGCCTTCAACTTTTTTTAATGAAACGCCATATTGAAATTGATTTATAGTTCATGTAAGTGTGCCTAGCAAAGTGTTAAATTGTTAAGACTAAATTAGAGAATCATACGATTATTAATGAGTATTGACCGTTGTTTGCTATTCAGGTTGACATAAAGATGGCATATGATAAAGAAACAAGACAAAGATTGAAGAGTAGGGAACAAAAAAAAAGGAGATATTGATGGAAGCTTGAGAGAAGCAAGCGTTTGCATGCGTTGGTGTGCATTCATGAAAATCTTTGATAAAATTCATGATTCAAATATGAGACCAAAAGTCTTGCTAAGTTCGAGGGTGCCAGAAGGCAATTAACTTCGAAAAGTGTGTAAATCTATAAAAAGGCTTGAATCGTTACTAACTTATATCGTGAATGTAAGTGTTGACCTTTTAGCCTCATCTCAGTCAAATTTTAAACATCAGTCGTACGAAAAACCTAGGAAAATACCTAGGATTTTCGCTTATTCATGAACGTACAACGAGGCAAACCTACCAGCATATAATGGATACGAAACAAAAGAAACTCTTAAGATGGAGGGCTAAGACTTTGTCGTTAGCAGGGCGAGTTACATTAGCTCAGTCTATTATCTCAGCCCTCCCTATCTTCATCACGCAAACGGTCAAACTTCTACGGCAACTCTGTGATGATTTGGAGAGTCTCATGAGAGCGTTTATCCGGGGAGACACCGGCGATCACCGGCAAATGCATCTGATCAAGTGGGAGGAAGATTGTTAACCCAAACAAGCAGGGGGTTTAGGCTTAAAACGTCTTCGCACGTCTAATGATGCTCTTTTGACCAAACTTGGATGTGATTTGATTACTAAACGCACAGCTTTATGGGTCAAAGTCTTACGGGCTAAATATTGTCTAGACCAAGATCATATCCCCATCACTCTAAATAGATCTAAGGCTTTGACTACCTAGAGAGGTCTCTTTGCCATTTGGCCTTTTGTCCGCCAAAGCCTCAGGTGGAAGTTGGGAAGTGGGAGGAACATCTTATTCTGGTTGGATCCCTGGATGCTTGACTGGGGACCCTTAATTTCTATTGTAACCTCCCCAATTCCAGAGAGGGCTTTATACACCACAGTGGCGGATTTCATCAATGGAGTAGGCTTTTGGCAATGGCATCTGTTCTAACAATATCTCCCCTCCACCGTATGCATGGATATAGCGGCGATCCAGTTAGCTACAACCAGCACCGCAGTGGATACCATTGCTTGGGGTCCTACCTAAAATGGAAAGTTCACAATTGCGTCCGCTTACGACTTAATAGAGGGCAACGCCATTGTTGAGACTAGAAGACCGTGGGACGCTATCTGGAAGTGGGCTGACCCCTAGCGGATTAGGGCTTTCCTTTGGTTATTAACCAAGCAAAAGCTTTTGACTAACCAACGGTGCGTAGCTCGACACCTCACGATCAACAGCAAGTGCCCTTTTTGTGGACATGAAGAGTCTACTTTGCACGCCCTTCGTGATTGCCGACAAGTCAAAGCTTTCTGGTGTAAATTCCAACCCGCAATAGTGGACTCGGAATTCTTTCTACATGATGTGGAACAGTGGGTGACTTGTAACCTTAAAAAGCATGACCAAGTTCAGCAGGTTCAATGGAATACAATTTACGGGATAGCCTGTTGGTTCCTTTGAAAATTGCGTAATCAAAGTATACTTGAGGAGGCTTTTATTTGGCCAGAAGATGGTCATAGAGTAGTTTTGGACTATGCTAATTGAATAGTTAGGGCTAGAATCATTGAGCGTTGTGTGTATGGGGAACATGAGTTAGCAATGGGTCAATTAGTGGGTTGGGCCAAACCTCTAGAGGGCTGGGTCAAGATCAATACTGATGGAGCAGTTAAGAATGGGTCCAACATTGCTACTGCTGGAAGACTGATCAAGGATTGTCAAGGCCAGTGGTGCGGGGGTTTTCTACATCACATTGGCCGAAGCTTCCGTCTTGTTGCTGAATTTTGGGGAGTCCATTCGGGCCTTCACTTGGCTTGGACACTTGGATTCCGGCGTGTTATTATTGAAGTGGATTCTTTAGATGTGATAAATCTCCTTTCCTCGGCAAAATTACCGTCGACTGAGTACTCTTTTTTGGTGACAGGTATTCGCCTGTTCATTGAGAAGGGAACCAGTGTGCGGACAGCCTTGCCTCTCTTACAGCTTACTGCAGCCCCAAAGTTCATACTCTTCAGGAGGCTCCGACGCTTGTCATGGCCCATATGCACTGTGATAATCACGGAGTCCTGTACCGCAGATCTCTGCACTAGTTAGGGTCTAGTGTTTCATTTATTTTCTTTTCCCTTGTAAAAAAAACTTATGTCGTGAATGAATTGCACAATGGACACACTTAGATTAACTATACACAAAGATATCTCAGATAGCTAATACAAAAATTTATCAAGGCACTTGTCTTCATGAGGTGACTATATGGCAACACTTAACAAGAACATGTAAGTAGTGAGTTAAGAAAGTGGACCACTGCCTTACAAATTGGGAACATTTTTTAAAGTAGTGAGAAAGTGGGTTGGATGATGTGAGAGTGGATTGACATATTCTAATACATATTTCACATTTGTTAAAATGGAGTTAGTGGCCTAAAATAGATAACTCCCTACCAACTTAGTGGAGTTAGTAGAAAAAGTGGTAACTTCCTACCAACTTGGTGAGTTGATAGAGAAAGTGGGTAGTTTAAACTTAGCTGGTTGTTAAGTTCTTTTAAGCCTATATAAAGACACTTTTTATAGTTCACTTGTAATATTAAGTACATTCAACCATCTGTAAGAGAGTTGAGAGTTATAAAAGAAAGTTCTTCCTAAGATTTTCAAGTAAGGAATTCTTAAATGGCTTTATTGTAAAGTGATTAAGGAGGAAGTAACTTAAGTTCCTTTATATTGTTCCTTTGTGAATAAGTCAATAAAAGATTAGCTTTGTCATATCTTTCTTATTGTCCCATTTGATTAATTTTTAATAAACACTTGTGTGTTGAGCGCATGAGTGAAACATTTAAATATGAGTAGCATGAGTCATAAATATCAATGTACTAAATGCACAAAGCTCCCTACTTTGTAGGGGTTCGGAGAGTTTCATTGATGTACGCATCCTTTCCTCTTATATGAGTAGCATGTTTACGTATACGAGTAGCATGTCTACCAATATGAGTAGCATGAGGCATTTGAAAATAAATAAACTTGTTGGTCATCAATCATAAAGGAAGGTTGAGATGACCGATAGTGGAACGTATTCATCAGCTTGAGAGCACAGTGCAGACCTTGACAAGTCAGTTGCAATAGACAATGAAGTACATGACTAAGCTCCAAAATAATGTGGAGCAGTTAAAAGGGAAACCTACAGACTCAGACCATCCACGCACACCAGAACAATAGGTTTGTTGTAATCATTTGATTTGTGTACAATTTAAAGTTTTTATTATCAATGAAGAAATTTTTTTCCTTTATATGATTAATTAATCTTTTATTTAAATAAATTAAATATATAAACAAATCAAAAAATTATACACAGATAATTTATAGCTATTGAAATTATCCAAATCAAATTTAATGTCGAGATTTTAAAAAAGAAAATACTTACGGACGAAATTGTGGTAAATTGATGAGGATGTGTATTGTCGTTACCGACAGAATTTAAGTCTCCGTCAGTAAGTTAAGACATATTTACTGACGGTTTGAGGTCAACTGTTGGTAAATGTTTAGGGTTGTTATGAACGGAAGTTTAGTTTCCGTCCGTAATTTGAGCAATATTTACTGACGATTATTGACAAATCGTCGACATTTTACATTTTTACTGTGCATTCATCGACAGTTTATCACAAACTGTTTGTATCCATACTGACTGAGATGAATCCTTCCATCGATAAATTTATCAACAGATGGTTTCTTCCGTTAGTATATTTATCGACGGAAACAAGATTCCGTCAGAAACATTACTGACCCCCAATTTCACGACGATTTTTTTATCAGTAAATACCATCGCAAAATTACATCACTGATGGAAAGTTAACGTTTTCCATAAGTAAGTTCCGTTAGTAAACACCTTTTTTCTTCAAGTGAAATGAGCTATTCAAAGCCATAATTATGCTTGGCAAGTCATAGGGCTTTAGGTTAGTGGACCACAGGCCTTGTGAGGTTTGGTATCAACGATGAAATAATTGAAACAGGATCCTTAAGCTTTCATTCACTTATAATCTTTTGGTTTGACATATTCCAAATTTGTCCAACTTTTTAATAGGTAAAAAGTGGGCTGCCAAATTATTTTCTTCTCTTTTTCTACTTTATAAAGTGTAAAATTTTATCAAAATTCTATATTGTATAAAATAAAGTCACGAAACTCATTAAATTTCAATATATAATATAAAGGATCCGATTACATGATTATCATTTTAGTAGTTCTTATAAGCATGACGATTAATTTTATTTTAATATACTAAAAAAATTTCAATATATAAGATTAATTTAAATAATATTAATTACAATGATCGTTAAAATAATTAAAACAATAACTCCTAATTTTTCCATACTATAAAATAGGTACTCACCAATTTAAATTTATGAAACTTATAAAACAATAAAATTTTAATAACTACTATTGTGAATATATTAATAAGCATATATAATACATGAAAAATACTAAAATAAAACTTTTAAATTTATAATAACTAAAAAATTTTAGATTAAAATCTTGAGTAATTATCATAAATTAATTTCAAAGTTTTAAAGAAAATTTTGGTACAAATAACATCACCAGAATTTTTTGTGTGGAAAATGAATAATTTTCGTTAACTATAAACAAAATTAAAACAACTTTATGCAGAGTTCACGTGTAGCCTATACGAACAAGTATACTAAGGGAAGGAAATAGAACGTACTAAAACTACTTTAAAGATTCCATCTACTTATCATGTCAGGAGTAAGAATGAGTTTGAAAGTTTTTGCAATTAAAACAAATCTAATCTAGTTACTGAGCCTGTCTTCCAACTGGTACTTCCCTTCTTCCCGTTGTTAAACCTGCTAGAATTTCTGTCTCTTTAGAGGAAGTAGACGGTAGAAGTGAATGCAACTTTGTATAAAATTGCATTAAGCTTACCCTGATAAAGCAAACACAAGCAAAAGTGAGATAATTGTGTGTAAAAAATTACAAGGTACTTTAAAGAAAACAATATCCTTAACAAAAATCTATAAATAGAAGGATTCTATCAACTTTCGAAAAAATCCTGTTAACATTGAAAACAAAAGGATCATATTAATTGAAAGGAGCTTGCTAGCACTCAAAAAGAAATGAACTTATTAATCGATAGGAGCCTTTTAACGCTCAAATGAAAGGAACCTGTTAACGCTCAAAATGAAAGGAGCATGCTAATCGATAAGAGCCTGTTAATTGTTTCAAAAACGAAGGAACTTCTTGCGATATAAAACAGAAAGAGCCTATTGTAAAATCGAAGGAGACTCTCGTAAGTTAAAAAAATACACACACTAAAACGCATAAATTTAAAAGTAAAGAGAGAGAGAGTGACATAGTCGATTTATACTGGTGTGACTTCTAACTTAAGCCTACGTCTAGTCACCAAGTATCATACTTGAGTATTTCACTATAAAAATCGAGTAGCATATTTGATGAGCCTTTTCAAGCTCACAAGTATATAGTTTTTAAGGTTCTTTAACCTTACATACTCGTAGTGTTTAAAAAACCTCTACAAACTTATATATATAGTTTGTATACATTTGCAAAGAGTTTGATATAACTTTCAAGAATATTGATGCTACTAAGGTATTTGCAAGTCTCGTGTGTTTTGCAAATGTAGCGACTCGTCTTCAAGTAGACATCTTCCTCAACTAGCCATTGCTTAATCTACGATATCATTTATGCTGAAATCTTTGATATTAAGACGTTAAAAAGAATGTTTTGTCAAGGCTTTTGGAGCTAATTATTCAAATTAGTAAAAACATTTTGGATGTTGTGGAACCATTTCTGATTAGGTAAGTTTATAAAGAAGGTTCATGCTAGAAAGGAAGCAATTATCCTATGATTTTGTTTCCTTTTAAGAATTATATCGTTGCTTATATAAGGAAATAAATCTAATTTGAAATATGAAATATTATAAAGTTATCTTCAAAATCGTTAAACATAAATGCTAAGCTAACAATCTCCACCTTTTTGAAAATAACAAAAAATAATAGATATATTTTCAAAATTCAACTAATAATAAAGGATTTCAAAAATACCTATAAACTTTATATATTCTTACTCATAGTTATAATTAGAAAGAGCCTGACTTTTAAAGGAAGGAGTCTATCATTTATATGTCACAAATTTAAACTTCACAATTTCAACAACATTTCAATAGCAGTTAGCAGAATATATCATTAATGACAAATATATCATCAAGGCAATATTGAAAATATATCACAGATGTAAAGTTTATCAATAACTATTCTCCCCCTTTGTCATTATAAAAAAAATAGAGGGAAAGAGTAACTGAGGCATCAAACAATATCATAAGTCATTAAGAAACAGAGTCATTAAAAGGATTCATAAATATTTCCCAGCAAGAGTTGCATATCAAGAAACTAATTTTGCATCCTGTTTATTTTGCTACAAATTTGATCTCGATTAGAAAGAATTTCCTTTAGCTGTTGAAGGATCAGATCATTGGTGTTTTAGAGGGCGGCATAGGCTGATTTTTGTGGGGCAGGTCCCAAGAGGTTTGCTACTTTTTCAGTTTTCTTCTCAACTCATACACTGTCTTTCAACTTGTACCCGAATTGGTAGGGAATGGAAGAATGAAACTTACCTGGTGCATGCCAATCTAGATTATCAAACAACACTCTATAGTAAGCAAAAATTTTGGTTAACAGTATCCCATATGGCAGACCACCAATTGTATTCTTGTGACTTCCCCTGTCCATCATAAACTTCAGAATCATTGCTGGGAGGTTCATTTTGTTTCCCTTTAAAAGATTGTAGATCACATACGTATCTAGAAGTCTGCATCTTTCTACTGAGCTACTTCTTGGAAAAATTGAAGTAGCCAATATGGATGCAAGGCATCTTAACAGTAGGTCCAAGTGTCTACATTAGGGTCTCCCTTCATGGGCATTCTCAGTGTGTAGACATATAAAGTCTACAACCTGTCCTAGATCAAGGTCAACAATGTCCCATTTATGACAGGGAAGATCAGTCTTACCAATGGGAAGCTCATTTGAAATGTTCGCCAAAATTTCTTCCATAATCAAGATCTTACACTCGCGGACCCAAAAAATTATTATTGCTAGCTTTCCATCAATTTCTTCTTTTCTCATGTGTGTGTAAAAACATCTAACCAGGTCATCACATACTGTTTCCTAGCCAACAACAGTAAAAAATGAAGAGATTGGAATACCAATTTTATTAAAAAGGTTAGGAGGCAAGATGCATCCAGCTACCACCTTTCTCTTATTGTAGTGCATCTTATACCTTACTTTATCTTCCATCGATTGAAATAACTTCACTGATACTAAGGATTCTCCCTTATGGGGTACAGTGAGTTTTTTTTTTAAATGGCACATACCTTAGGGATTTCTTAAAAAATGGCTTCTTTAAAAATTGGCCCATCCCTAACAATTGACTCCTCAATCTTTTTTTTTTTTTGGCTAAAGGCACTTTGCCTTTTCTTATTTCTTCCCTTTTTTATTTTTTGTGAAACTATTTCCTCTTTCTTTTCGACCTCAAGAGTTTCTTCTTATATGGTTTGCTTTGCCATACTTGCTCTGGTTCGTAGTCTCCTTTTTAACGGAGCCGATTCTTCATCTGATCCATCATCGTTTACAACCTAATGCACTTCAAGCAATTTCTTATTCTTAGGACCAGTTTTAGGAGTAGTGGAAGGAGTAGGAATGGTTAGAGTAAGAATGGGTATATGAAATCTTACTTTCTTATTTGCTCCCCCTGACTCAGGGATTCTTCTACTTCTTTTTCTTCTCCTTCATCATCATCATCATCATCATCATCATCATCTTCTTCTTCTTCTGCTCCACTAGAGTCATAGCTAAATTGTTATTTGGTTGAAAGTTCATTGCTCTCAGAGGATGAGTCTAAGTCTAAGTTCGAGGCCGATTTTAGTGATGACATAGCCAAAATTAGTTTTTTCTCTCCTCTGGAGTTTTTTGAATGGGTGTTTCTGAAGTTTGGGGCTTAGATGAAACAAAAAGGGGTTTAGTAGGGGGTTCAAAGAACCTAGTATTGGAGACAGAGAAGATGACTCAAAAGCAAGAGTTTGTTTATGGTTGGAAGTTGAAGTCATGGTTTTCTTCTATCCCTTTGATTTTGTTCGTGCCATTGAGGTTTAGGATTTCTTTGGAGGAAAAAACAAAGAGAAGGCAGAAAATTAGGGCGTAAAGAGGAAACAAATGGTGCTTCTAAGAAAAACAATGATGAGTAGAAGAGATAAATCTGTTTCTGGTATATTAAATGATTCTTAAACAATGATCTCGTGTGTGGATGGGAGTCGTACACGCTAAAGAGAAAGTATGATCGTCTCTGTTAGATAGATACAAAGAGCTGTTAGAACAACATGCGCGATTTTAAATGTTGAAATGACACTATGAATGACTTTATTTTTAGGACATATGTATCCTACTTTGTCAAACTAAGAGGACTTTTCGAAAATAAGAGGGGCCTTTTAAACTAAAAGGATCCTACTAAACTAAGAGGAGGTCTCAAAACTTGGAAGAGTCTTTTAAACTATAAAGAGCCTACTAATGGATCAGACTAAAAGGAGCTTGCTAAAAAAGAAGAAGCAAGGAGAATTTATATATAAATAATACCAGATGGCCTGCATATACCAAACTCTTTTCTTAACATGCAAAATTTATCTTCAGAGAGTGGCTTAATGAAGATATCAGCTACTTAATTTTTAATATTAACATGCAAAAGATCAATGGTTCTTTCTAAAACATGATCTCTAAGAAAATGATGCTTGATCTCTATATGTTTAGTCCTAAAATGATGCACATGATTTTTAGAAAGATTTATTGCATTAGTATTATCACCTAATATATGAAAATGATTAAAGTTCAGAGAGAAATCCTATAGTTGATGCTTTATCCATAAGATTTGAGCAAAACAGCTGGCAGCTGCTATGTATTCTGCTTCAGTCATAGAAAGTGTTATGCAATTTTGCTTCTTGCAGGACCAAGATACTAAACATCCTCCAAGAAATTGACAATACCCACTTGTGCCTTCTCGATTGTCTTTATCACCTGTATAATCTGCATCACAATAGCCCACTATGTCAAATGAATCAATTTTTGGATGCCATTGTCCAAAATCCATAGTTTCATGGAAATATCGAAAGATTCTTTTGACTGCTTAAAGGTGACTTTCTTTTGAATTTGATTGAAAGCGTGTACAAATACACACACTAAGTATAATGTCTGATCTTGAGCTTATAAGATATAGTAGTGAGTTGATCATTCCTCTATACTTTGTCTCATCCATAACCTTGCCTTCTTCATCCTTATCAAGTTTAGTTCTAGTATACATAGGAGTACCCATAGATTTGGCATTATCAAAATAGTACTTCTTGATGAGTTCCTTTGTGTCTTTTTCTTGGCTAATAAAGATCCCGTTTTTTATTTGTCTGATTTGTAATCTGCGAAAGAAAAATAGTTCTCCCAACATGCTCATTTCAAACTCCCCTTGCATTAATGCTGAGAATTCTTCATAAAAAGATTGATTAGTAACACCTAATATTATTTCGTCAACATATATTTACACTAAGAGTAAATCATTCTTCATTTTCTTACTAAATAGGGTTTTATTTACCTTTCCTCTTTCGAAGTTATTCTCAAGAAAAAAATTACTTAACCTCTCATACCATGCTTGAGAAACCTGTTTTAGACCATACAATGCTTTAGTCAACTTCATCACGTGGTCAAGATGGTTTTCATCTTCAAAGCCTAATGGTTGCTTAATAAACACTTCTTCGTTAATATATCCATTTAAGAAGGAACTTTTGACATCCATTTGGAGCAATTTGAAGTTTCTATAACATGTGAAGGCAGGTAAAATTCTAATCGATTCCAGTCTAGCAACAGACGCATAAGTTTCATTAAAATCAATGTTCCTGTTGATTATAACCTTGAGCTATAAGTTTAGCTTTGTTTCTTACCACCTTACCATTTTCATTAGGTTTGCTTAGAAAAACCCAACGAGTTCCAATGACTAACTTGTTTTTTAGATGAGGTACTAGATTCTAAACTTTGTTTTTGTCAAACTAATTTAGTTCGTCTTTCATATATGAAACCCAATTTTCATTAGTATGAGCATCTTCAACGGTCTTTAGTTATATTTATGAGATGAGGGCAACAAAGTTATTATTGAAGGATGATCTAGTTCTTAGACTTTTAGAGGGGTCTCCTAGAATGTACTGATGTGTATCAAGACCTCTCCATTCTCTTAATGTTCTACATTGTATAGGTTCTTGTTGAGAGGAAGGAGCCTGCTGTATCCTGGCTTCAGAAAGACCTTCTAGATCTTGTAATTTTGAAGGTAGTATAAGTGTTATTTAAGTCTGCGATGTATTTTTACAAGCTAAGAGATACTCTTCATCATCTGAATCAACTTCTGTTGTCAAGGGTATTGCTTCATCAAATATTACGTGTATTGATTCTTCTATCTTCTGTTGTAAACTTTAAATCCTTTACTAGTAGTACTGTAGCCTAGAAAGATGGCTTCATCTGATCTCACATCGAACTTTCCAAGATTATATTTTTCATTATTTAGAATGAAGCACTTACAACCAAATGCTCGAAAGTAAGAGAAATTTGGTTTTTCTTCCTTTCCATAAATCATAAGGGGCCTTTTTCAGAATGGGTTTTATAAGGCACTTGTTAAGTATGTAACAGGTAGTTGACATGACTTTTTCCCAGTAACAATGAGGTAGATCACTTTCACATAGCATTGTTCTGGCCGCAACGAGAGTCTTGTTCTGTCTCTCAACAACTCCATTCTGCTAAGGAGTCCTTGGGCATGAGAAATTATGAGATATCCCATTTTCATTCAGAAATCTTCGAATTTTTTATTATCGAATTCTCCTTTATGATCTCTCCGAATAGATGTAATGCAATATCCTTTTTCAATCTGAATATTTCTGCAAAACTTTTCAAAGACTTCAAAAATATCATCCTTATTTGATAGAAAATAAACCCATGTAAATCTAGAATAATAATATCCTATAACAAAGTCGAAATGTTTACCACTAAAGCTTTGAGTCCTGGTAGGACCAAATAAGTCCATATGTACAAGTTCAAGTTTGTAGACACCATGTTTTTAGGAGGGAAGTTACTTTTGATTTGTTTTCCTTTTAAACAAGCTTCGTAGACTTGGTTATTCTTAAACTTTAGGTTAGGAAGTCCTCTCACTAATTCATTTTTAGACAATTTTGATAGGTGCTTATGCTAGCATGTCCAAATCTTCTGTGCTAGATAAAAGAGTCTTTTACTATAGAAACAAAACATTTGACAATTTATGAAGGCATATCTTCCAATTGAGCACAATATATGTTCTGATTTCTAGGAACAATAAATACAATATTGTCATTAAGATTATCAACAATTTCACAATGTGATGCATAGAAAGTAACACTATAACCCTTATCACATAATTGACTTACACTTAACAAGTTATGTTTCAATCTATCAACATAAACAACATTATCAATGGAAGCAAAGTTACTGTAAACCAATTTTACCCATGGTGGTGACATTTCAATCTTACTTTGATCTAACTCCATCCCTGGCTTCCATTGTTGAACAAAAAAATGGTTGATCCCTTATATGCCAAGGAACCTGCTCTACTATCTTAGAAATGTTGGTTTAATTCACAAATTTGAAGAGAATGGAACCATCCTCTCTTAGCAGTACCTTATCTAATCCCTTTTTCCCCTATTTAGCCTTAACCTAGGCATTAAAAATTGAAAAAGCCGCTAGTTTATTCCAAAAAAACTAATCAAAGCAGATGACCATATTTTGGTTCCAGCTTGCAAGAACTCAATCGGGGGAGTAACAACCCCATTCTTAACCACATTTGGAAAATACTTAAGCAATCCTTTATTGTGCTAAGAATGTACTTTATATCTTTAATCTCCGTGAGGTCAAGAGTCAATCAAGGAAGCTACCTTGGTATCAGTTTTCTTATCACTCATATTACCCGTAACTACCTCCCTAGAGAGTACTAGGAAGTCCTTCGAAAGGGAAAGCTCACCGCTAACCTCCAAGGCAAAAGCCTCCGACTCTGTGCAACTTTCAAGTAATGAGAAGGGGAAAAAAATAAACGTCGGAGAGGATTATTCCAAAAAGGGAAGACGTGAGAGCAAAATTGGAATTTCGAGTAGAGAGAAGTTAGAGAAGGGGGTGTTTAGAGAGAGAAGAGAATCACTCAGGTGTTTGTTTTACATTACAGGTGAAGACTTAGCTTATCTTTATCATATGTATAACTGTGGATGTTTTGTAAGAATTAATCCTATTAGTTCCCATTAATATAGCAATTTGAAAACTATGTAACAATGCAATCACATTAGCATCGAATAGACCTATATGTATTTTTAGTTTTCTATATTACTTAATTTTAGTGTAAAAATACATTTAACAATATCATATCCAATTAACAAACAAAACATGACATACATAAAGTGATTTAAATAATATTTAGTAATAAAATATATCATAAAACGCAGAATATCTTAATCCTAACAAATTTATGCAATTGAACTTATTATTGTTGATTTATATCTTACAATCAATCACTTAGTTATATATTTATGACATAACTAATTAAAGACATCGACATAACTAATTAAAGACATTCTTTTTTATACATGTTTATTTAATTAACTAACTTATAAGATAAAGTTCAAGGGATATGACCATTTATTTGGTGAGAATTCCGTTGCTACTCTACCGAGGAGATACAATAGTAATTGGCAATGCATCAATAGAGTGTTGCACTAACTCGCTTTTAGATTGGTCGGTTTGACCAATCCCTTTCGTGGACATGCTCATCTCTGTTTTACCATGGATGAAAAATGCTGGTTGTTTTGGCAAGGGCAAATCAAATACGTTGCTGTTGAGCATGAGAACAACAGTTGTCATTGTTGGCCTTTGAGCTGGATCTTCCTGGACACATAGTAATCCAATATGCATGCATCTAAGAACTTCATTTGCTAAACACGTCCCAGCAATACTAGGATCAAACGCTTCCGCATGTGTCCCTTTTTGCCAATGTTTCCACACCTACATATATGATCAAATTATAAATTGGTACACTCATTTTTTTAATTGACGATGGTTGTTGTAAGTACAACTCAGAAGTTTTCATAAACTTACACAGCTGATGAGGTTCTCAGAACCTTCGGCGTGATAGAAGGAACTGTTCCTCTTTCCAGTTATAATTTCAAGAAGTACGACTCCAAAACTGTACACATCAGACTTGATAGAGAACTGCCCATGCATTCCATATTCTGGTGACATATAACCACTGTTAACCAAGTAGGAAAATGTTAGTTCCACACTGTTCAAAGAAAGAAAGACATTGAGAATATGGCAGTTATCTAACACACAATTATACACAGGGACGGATCTATATGGTACTGCCTCCAAAGTTTTTTATAAAAAAATTATTATTTTAAGATTTGATCCCATAAAAAAATAAAATTATGTTCTTATTAAAATTTTGCCTCCATTAAAAATAAAATTTTGCTCCCACTCAAAAATTTTTTTGGATTCGTCCTTGATTATACATCTAGAAAAGAAGATTATCAAAGCTAAAATGTGATATGGATAAGTATAGGCCAACAAACTCAATGTAATAAATCTACTATTATCATCTGTTCTCTTAATGGTATGAGAGTTTCATAGGCTTCACAGCCATAACTATGTCAGATACCGATTACGCCATAATACAACTATTGTAACCTCCACTTCTTCTCCAGTAACTCCTCCCATGCCAACACCATCTCTTAGTCAAAACTTCATCCTTAAATTGACTTCTTCCAATTTTCGCTCGTGAAAAACACAATTTTTACCCTTTCTTAGTTGTCATGACCTTGAAAGTCATATTGTGATGAACTCCATAGGTCAACACATATAAGCAGAAGAAACCCAAAATACCAATGTTACATGTGAAGCAAACAAGTTGTAGTAGATAGAAAGTTTTCGTTGATTGGGAGTCCAATAAAGTTGGTTAATGCCAACAGTGTTAGTTAGAAGTCTTTAGAAGTTTTATTAAATTAGGATTTCAATTGCAGAACGTGTTTAGTAGTTCCATTAAATTAGTATTTCAGCTTTTAGTTCTATTTAGATAGGATTCTGATTGTACATCTCGTATATATACAAGCTTTCATTAATTGGTATGGACAATAGTTTTTAATCAATTAAATCATTGGTTTGTTCATACCAAAAGTAGAATATTTGCAAATCTCTCTCTTTTTGCTTGTTATTAACATCTCTCTTACTGGGACCCCAATATTGGTATTAGCGTTAACATCACTCCTTCAAGTCCTAGTGCCATGTCCACAGGTGGTGACGTCGATATTGCAGTGATTGCCCGAGGCTAGAAAAGGAAGAGCATACAGCTAACCCGAGGGTGTGTAGGTGGTGACGCCAGTGTTACAGTGTTCACTTGGGGCTAGAAAAGGTCTAATGCACAGCCAGCTTGCTGGTGGCTGTGAAGCGTGGTGAAATATTACGGTCTAATTGTCCCACATTGGCAATAAAAAAGGCTGATGTGGGGTTTATAGGCTTATGGGCTCTCCCATCCTTTAAGCTAGCTTTTGAGGTTGGTTCTCCCATAAGACCTATAACAATTGGTATTAGAGCCACATCGACAAACAAAGAACGAATCGAGAATCTTGAAGCAGGTTTAGGCAGTTTGCAAGATGGAATGAATTGAATGGAGTAAGGCTTTATTGATAAGCTTTGTTTAATCGAAGAAGTGATTGCTCAGTTGCCTTATGTAGTCCGTTCTAAAAATATACTAGTATTTCCCATGGTCAACCCACAAACATCCAAGAGGGGACCAAAGGGGTTACAAAGGAGGGACACCACATGTTCTCTTCCAAATTCTCAAGTCTTGAATTTTCGAGAATCACCAGAGGTGACCCCATTGAGTGGTCTAGTCATATGGAGCAAGTTTTCGAATATCAATATACACCAAGTTCGCAAAAGGTTCCTCTTGCCTCCTTCCACTTTGAAGGTGAGGCAAATCAATGGTGGCAATGACTCTGCAAGACATACCAAGATGAAAGGTAGCAGGTGTCATAGGTGATTTTCAATCCAAATTATGGGCTCGATTTGGCTCAATGGAGTGTGAGGATTTTGACGAAGCATTGTCAAAAATTCAACAAACTGGAATCCTTATGGGAATATCAACAGGAATTTGAAAAATTAGGGAACAAGGGTTCAAGGTTGGACTCAGAGGGCTTTAATTGGCACTTTTATTGGTGGGCCGAAACAAGAGATCATTGATGGCATTAGGATGTGTAGGACAAATAGCAATAATAATCACGTGCACAATCACAAAAGCACCAAAAATAAAGAAAACGAAACAAAGATTTAACGAGGTTCGACCAATGATGCCTATGTCCTCAGGCAAAAGCAGAGAGAGAATTTTCACTATAAAGAAAACGATACAGATATATCCCTTTTACAACCAGGTTTTATTTTATTATCGACCTAAGCTTAGAGCCCAACACTGATTTTCATTTTTTTTCAATTCAAGTAGCACTGCGAGCTTATCAGATCAGATCGCCATTCGGATCCACTAAAACTCAAGACAAAATAATAACAAATCTTCCCCTTCACCTGAATTCTCTTCTTCACCAAGGAAATCATCACTCTGTCTTGTACACAGCCCTCACAAGAGCACTACTCAGTACTTTACACACCAATCAAATCTAGGCAATGCCTAAACTTGTTAATTGGGACTGCCTTGGTCATCATATCAGTTGGATTATCATGTGTAGACACTTTCTTCACATCAACTACACCTTGTGATACAATATTCCAAATGAAATGATGCCTAACATCAATATGCTTTGTATGCTCATGGTACATCTGGTTTTTGGTAAGTTGAATGGTACTCTGGCTATCACAAAACACTAAAGTCTTATCCTTAACCAAACCATGATCACTTACTAGACCCTATAACAAAATAGCTTCCTTCACTGCTTCTGTAACAACCATATATTCAGCCTCTATGGTAGACAATGTGACAACATCTTGCACAGTCGCCTTCCAGCTAATGGCACTTCCAAAAAGAGTAAAAACATAACCTGTTAACAATCTCCTCTTATCTAAGTCCCCTGCATAGTCTGAAACAACATAACCAACAACTAAACTACACAACTTGGCCTTATCAAAAATCAAACTAATATCTGTAGTACCCTTTAGATATCTCAGAATCTATTTCACAACCTGCCAATGTTCCTTTCTAGGAAATGCCATGTATCTACTCATAACACTAACCGCATGTGAAATATCAGGACGAGTGCAAACCATAGCATACGTAATACTACCCACAACACTTGAATATGGAAACTCGACATCTACTCCATCTCTTTATTTGTCTTCAGTGAGAAGTCTGCAGACAATCTAAAATGGAAAGCAAGCGGGACAGATACAAGCTTAGCAATTGTCATATGAAACCTCTGAAGGACTTTCTCAACATAAGACTGTTGAGAAAACATGAGTTTCCCAACATTTCTATCCCTTGTTATTTCCATCCTTAAAATCTTCTTTGCTACACCTAAATCCTTCATCTCAAACTCTTCACCTAACTACTTCTTCAATAAACAATCTTGATATGCTTTTAGTAGCAATAATCATGTCATTTACATACAACAGCAAATACACAAAAGAATCATCCGTAAACTTCTTATGATATACACAACTATCATATGCACTTCGTGTAAAGCCATTATGAATCATGAAAGTATCAAACCTCTTATACCACTGCCTAGAGGACTGTTTCAGACCATAAAAGGATTTCTGAAGCAAACAAACATGATTTTTCATACTTGAAGCGACAAAACCTTCAGGCTGACTCATATAAATTTGTTCCTCTAACTTACCATGCAGGAATGCAGTTTTCACATCTAACTGCTCAAGCTTTAAGTCGTGAAGAGCCACCATAGCTAACAAGATCCTAATAGAATTGTGTTTCACGACTGGACAGAACACTTCATTATAATCTATCCCCTCCCTCTGAGTAAAACCCTTTGCTACTAATCTTGCCTTGTATCTAGGTGCTTCAACCCCAGAATTGCTCTTTTTCCTTTTGAAAATCCATTTGCAACCTACTACCTTCTGTCCCTTTGGCAATGGAACAAGCTTCCAAGTCTGATTCTTGTGAAGAGACTCAATTTCTTCACCCATAGCACCAATCCATTGATCTGCTTCTAAACTTGAAATAGTTTCTTTATAGCTATTAGACTCCTGCACATCAACTGTCTCTACAACTAACAAAGCAAAAGCCACAAGGTTTTCATATCCAACAAGATTTCCATCAGTTACATTTGCATACCTCTGTGGTGGTCTGATCTGTCTCCTCTCTCTGCCTATTGCAATGCTATACGATTGCTGTTATTTAGGTGCATCATGAACATCAACATCTTGCACCTCCTCCATTCTTAAATTACTGAACTGAGCTAGTGGAGTTTCAATCTCAAGCTCCATTCGATCTCTGACACTGTGATCTGATCCTGCTATCGTCTTCTCCTTTTGACAATCCAGTGAGGCAGACTCATTGGAAGTCACATCCCTGCTGATAATAAAACCTGGAGATTTCTGATCTGTGCACCACAACCTGTAACCTTTCACTCCAGATGCATATCCTAAAAATATGCATTTCTTTGCCCTCGGCTCAAGCTTACCATCTCTAACATGAACATATACAGGATAACCAAATACTCTCAAATTAGAGTAATCAGCAAGTGAACCAGACCATACCTCAAAAGGAGTTTTAAACTCAATAGCTGTAGATGGAGATCTGTTAACCAAATAGCAAGCTGTATTGATTGCTTCAGCCCAAAAATCTTTGCTCACGCCTGAATGTGAGACCATGCTTCGTGCTCGATCACAAAGCGTTCTGTTCATCCGTTCTACAACACCATTCTATTGTGGTGTGCCTACACAAGTGCGGTGTCTCACTATGCCATCCTTGCTGCAGAAGTCATTGAACTCGAAATTGCAAAATTCCAACCCATTGTCAGTGCGAAGATGCTTCACCTTTCTTTCTGTCTGCCTTTCAACCGTCGTCTTCCACTTAACAAATGTTGGAAAAGCCTCATCTTTGCTTTTCAAGAAATACACCCATACCATTCTAGAGTAATCATCAATCAAAGTCATAAAGTACCTGGCACCACTCTTTGAAGGAATTCTGTTCGGACCCCACAAATCTGAATGTATGTAATCCAACTTATCGTTAGTCTTGTGCACTGCCTTCTTGCTGAACTTCACCCTAGTCTGTTTACCAAACACACAATACTCACAGAAGTCTAAGTCTTTATTTTTGTACCCATCCAACAAATTCTGCTTGCTTAAAACAGACAATCCCTGTCACTCATGTGACCAAGATGTAAATGCCACAGTTGAGACTGATTTTGATCACTGCTTCCTGAAGCTATAGCAGCTTCCCCTTCAACCACACTGCCCTGAAGCAAATATAGTCTAGATTCCAGTTTACCCTTCATGAGTACCATAGGGCCTTTGCACACTTTAAGAGTTCCATTTTCTGAATGGAACTTGAACCCTTAATCATCCAGAGTCGAAAGAGAAATCAGATTCCTCTTCATCTAAGGAACATGCCAACACTCAATACTTCTAACAATACCATCAAACATTCTTAATCTAAAAGTAGCCAATCCCCTCTACTGGTAATGGATTATTATTACCCAAATAGACAGTCCCACTCATCTGTTTGTATGTAGCAAACTACTACTTGTGAGGACACATATGGAAAGTTGCACCAGAATCAAGAACCCAAGAATTTTTCCCATGACTTGAACTCACGGACAACACTTCTCCTGCAACGTCATTGTCATCAGAACCACGAGTATCAACAATATTAGCAGAATTCTCCTCCTTCTGCCTCCCCTTCTTCTCTTTCAACTTAGGACAGTCTCTCCTAAAGTGACCCTGTTCTCCGCACTCGAAACAGTTTAGCTTCTTTGCTCTAGACTTCGATCTAGCCTTAGACTTTTTCTTAGAAGAATCTTTCGTCTGTGTTCTTCCCCTACACACCAAACTCTCAGCTTCTGCTCTGTTTTCTGGAAAGTTCTTTTTCAACTCTTTAGACTTCAAAGCATTACTGACGTCATCCAGTGAAATATTATCTTTCCCATACAACAGTGTATCAACAAATGTCTCATAGGATGGTGGTAATGAACATAACACAATCAAGGCTTGATCTTCATTATCAATTACGATATCTATATTCTTAAGGTCCATAATTATCGAATTGAACTCATCAAGATGAGATTTAATGGGTGTACCTTCATTCATTCAGAGATTATACGGCCTCTTTTTTAGGTAGAGGCGGTTTGTCAGCGATTTCGTGGAATACAGTTCCTCCATCTTCTTCCACGCCTTCCCTGCAGAATCTTCAGCAGCGATCTCGCGACGGACACTGTCGGTAACACTCATGAAAATCGTACTTAATGCCCTCTCCTTCAAATCTGACTTCTCTGATTCTCTCATACCTTTGGGAAAATCCTCATGAATTGCCTTCCATAATCCTTGTAATACCAGGGACGATCTCATCCTAATCTTTCAAAGACTGAAACCAGATCCCCCATCAAACTTCTCTACTTCGTACTTTGCAGAAGATGAAGATGCCATCTTAACCCTAGATAATGCGCAGAGAACCCTAGGCTCTGATACCAATTGTTGAAATTTTACGTGCACAATGACACAATCAAAGTAACGAAAATTAAGAAAGAATGACACAAAGATTTAACAAGGTTTGGCTAATGATGCCTACTTCCTCGGGCAAGAGCAGAGAGAGAATTTCACTATGAAAAAAAATGATACAGATAGATCCCTTCGCTTCCACCACAGATTTCTGTTTTTATCCAATTCGGATCATACCGCGAGCTATCGGGTCAAGTCGCCATTCGGATCCACCACAAATTGAAGACAAAATAATAGCAGAGAGCTATTGATTCAATTATTGAGTCATTCACTTATTGAGAGAAATCACTCAGAGGAGAGAGCTTTGGAGGGTAAGAGCTTTTGTGGGAGTTCTTTATAAGGGCTTCGAGTAGGGAGTTCCTTGTAAGTACTTCAAGAAGGAGGTACTTGTATCTTTTGTTAACGTTTTGTTGAAGGTTATTGAAAGATTATCTCCAGCTATATATTTCTTGTTGCTTTATTTACTCTGTTATAAACTTGTGTTATTTTGTATGTGAGAGAAACACTTTAAACACTTATGTGCGCGTGACGTGTTCGAGGGCTAAGGAATTATTCGGCAACATTCATGTGAGAAGGATGAATCTTGCTTAAGCAAACCTAAGCAGGATTGTCGTATGAAAGTGGGTGCAACTTGCAGTAAAAGTTCGTGTCCAAAGAAGACCTTTGTGATAGCTGCTATTAAAGAAATCTAGAGCGATGGCTAGTGGAAGTAATTTGACTGAAGGGTTACCAAGATAGAGGCGATTCTTGAGTCTATAACCCCGATGGATAAGGGAGTAGTTCCTTTGTTGGAATGTATTACAGGCTTGAAGAGGGAGCTTCAAACAACTATGAGATCACTTAAAGAATAGATGAAGGCTCACGAGGAGATGAGCTATGATCTATTGGTGCTCAAATGTGTGATGGCAAGGAACAAAATGAGTTTCTGAGTGGGAAGCACTATAGTGAATGTGCGAGAGCCACAAGTTTTCGATGGCAAGCAGAGTGCCAAGGAGCTCGAAAATTTTATGTAGGAAATGGAGCAGTAATTTGCAACGGCAAAGGTGGCAGACTCGAAGAAGGTGTCAATCACAACAATGTACATGGTGGGATGCCAAGCTGTGGTGGAGAACAAGAACCTCCAACGAAATCGATGCGGGGAGACCTCCCATCGACACTTGTGAGAAGATGAAGAAGGAGCTAACGAATCAGTTCTTACTCAACAACACTTTATGGCTCATGAGAGAAGCTTTGAAAGGGTTGAAGCAAGACAGCTCGGTGAGGGAGTATGTGAGGAAGTTCACATCGGTGATGTTGGACATGTGAAATATGTCGGATGAAGACAAGTTTTTCAACTTCATTAGTGGCTTGCAAGGTTGTGCACAATTGGAGCTTCAGAGGCAAAACATGAAGGACCTCCCTATCGCAATAGTAACAATAGATGCCTTGGTGGAACTCCAATTGCCACCACCAACTTGACCTAGTGGAGAAGTAAGAAAAATGGTGGAACTTGGGATGGCAAGGAGAAGGGAAAAGAGAAGATGGGAGAATCTTCTCAATATAAGACGAAGCAATCGAAGGGGAAGGTTGTATGCTTCATCTGTGAGGGGTCATATTACGCTCGAGAATGCCCGAAGAATAAGGAAAAAGGAAGGAGCAATGAAGATGACTCAGGGGAAGGATCCATTAATAACATCGCCTATTTGAATGTTATGAGCCTTGTAGAGGAGGACCCATCTAAAAACAAACTCCACGAAAAATGTTGGATCCCGTTTTCAGAGCCCAACTATCTGAAAGTCATAAGAAGTGAGCGTGTGTATTTCCTGTAGGGTTATTTCCATGGACTTGGCTATCATCAGTTCATTTTCATTCTCATAACATCCCAAAAATCTCTATGCTCATAACCAATTCATGCTCTTCCAATCGTTTCCCTCATTTTCTTTCCATCAATCTTTTTCCAAATCAATATCATAGGTTACCAATTTTATGGAGAGATAGAAAAATGTGTTAGGAATCTACTGGTTCAAGAATCACTTCATTTGGAGGTTGAATGATGAAGTTAGAACCAAAGGAATCAAACATGTTTATGTCCTAAATCATATTGTACCTATCTTGGGACAATTGACATAACTTTCGCTAGAGTTATCGGATTGAAGTTCTGCTAGGACGGTTCGAAGAGGACTTCAAGATCTACAAATTTTGTGTGGACCTAAAAGAGAGAATTTTCCATTTGAAGGGTCAAAACTGTGAATTTCCAAAAGTGTACAGTGTATGTCCATTAAACAAACATACACTTTCACCTAACAGACATACACAGGGTCTGAAGCATTTTCTAGACTTGAGAAGGTCCATTTAACGGACCTAATGTCTATTTAATTGATATAGATGAGGCTAGGAGCATTTCTATACCTAAGAAGGTCCGTTTAACGAACCTAAAATTTGTCTAGCAAACATAGGAGATACAAAGTCCCTCCAATGCATCTCCAATGGTTCCTACACCATTCTAACATCACTTTCACTCATAATCTTCCCAAATTCACTTCTTCTAATACAATATCACTCCTTAAACATTCAATTACCAAATTGATTGCATTAAACTCCCAAATCTCAACTCAAATGATTCGTCACATACAACAAATTCTCATTATTACTATTGTTGTTCTGTATATCATCCTATATAGCATCACCACTTATAATGACCATATCTTTTAACTCTGATATCCAAAAATTTCATACTTTATATCATTGAAAAGCTAGAAAGATATCTACAACTTCCAATAAGACAACTTTGTCTAATTTAGCCTAGATTAATGTAGTTTTTCCCCTAAATTCAGAACACAATTCCTACCCTTTAGAAAAGTTGGAAAAAGCAATGTAAAGACTTAAAAAGCCATGGAACAAACATCAACATATTTCATTAATATTAAAAGATAAGAGTTTCCCAAAGCTTTAATGGGCATTTCACAATACTTCGTAATCCCAAAAATACAAAGTTTACATAAACGGGAATTTGCTTAAAATGTGACTAAAGGCTTGTTTTACAAAACTAGCTTAAACTACAAAAACATTGCAAAAATGGAGTGATGCATCGACTCTTGGTTATTCGATCTCATGCTCTTTACTTGAAGATGTGATGAAAATGGAGGGGTGAGCTTAAAACTCATAGGTAATAGTTTATAACAGAAAAGTAAGGAAAACCTTTGAAATGTTCATTTGTTGATACAAAGTTCTAATTAAATTCATAAAACGTATCATTCTCAAATTCATAACCAAAATTCGCAAACTACAAATCATGTATGCATTAAACTTTTTAACATATCATAAGCACATAAGAACATCAAAATGGTTTGGGTAGATCTATAAACATGACGAACTACATATTTTCATATAATGATCCTGTGTAGTTGTAAACTTGACGTATTATCGCAATCTCACATAGTGGTTTTGCGTAGACGTAAATATGAGGAAGTCCATGAAGGAGCTCTGTGCCACTAGCGGGTAGGCGAGAGAAGCTTTTAACTTAGTCAACGTGCATCTGACATACTTGAATGGACTACACCAAACCTGTATGACATGTAATTCAAGAATTGAAAATGGTTTGCCAAAAGGCACATTATGGAAACTTCTTTTTCATGAATATGAGATATTTCGAAACCCATTTCCGAAAACATGATTTCATAAATATGTTATTTTTTAAAAATCAGTTTCAAAGTATTTTCATAAATCATCCACACAATTCATATATCAACATAGAGCAATTTTTTAGTTCATTTAAGAAGCAATAAATGCAACATTTATGATGTAATTTAAACCATTAACTTCCTTGATTCAAATAAAACATTAGTGACTTATTTACTCCATTATAAACATGTACCCACCTTGAATTTCTTGCCTAAGAAAGTGGCTTAAGGATGTCTTTCCTCTTTCTCCTTTTGACTCTCTTGATCCCCTTTTTAATTTCCTTCATAAATGATAAAATTTCCATTCAATATGAATTCAAATTAAGAACCCGTAAAGCACATTCACTACAATTGACTATAGATTTCTTAAACCTATGCATTTTCTAAACTCCATGGACTAAAACCCTTCTAAAAATCTAAAAGATTAAACATAAACTTACCTTTAATCTTTACCAAACAATGAGTTTCTTGGCTCTAATGGAAGCTCTAATCTTCCTCTTTCTTTTTCCCTTCTTGAATAACTTCAAATTCACTCTTTAAGACTAAGAAAAATTTAAACCTAGCTTAGTTTTCTTTCTCTCCAATGACACTCTCTCCCTCTTCTCACTTCTATTTTCATTTTTGGCTTCTTCAAATGCAAGTCAAAGCCTCTTCTTCCCCATTTTACCCTTAATGAGTCCAAAAGGTCCATTTTACCCTTCCTTATTTGCCTTGTATCTTTTATCTTAAAGTAAACTACCAAAAATGCCCTTGAACATTCTTACTACCTTAATACTTCAATTCAATTAACCTATGTCATAAAATCTTGCCAATATTAACACAATAATTAAATCCATAAAATAAATCCATAAAGACTTCATAATAATTTAAATTATGCTTAATCGAAGAAAAAATTTCGAGGCTAACATTTCTTCACTTCTTAAAAGAATTTCGTCCTCAAAATTCTTACCTGAATCAATAAAAAGTTATGGATACTTCTGTTTCATGGCTTCCAAAGGCTCCCACATGGCCTCTTCCATAGAATGGTTTCTCCACAGTACTTTGACCAGTTGAACTGTTTTGTTGCTAAGGATCTTTTCCTTGGTGTCCAAAATCTCCACTAGAATCTCCTCATAACTCGGATCATCTGTCAACTGAACCTTAGTGGCCTAGATGATATGAGAGGGATTTGATCTATTCCTCCTCAACATGGACACATGAAAGACATCATGTATCTTTGACAATTCTGAGGGCAACGCCAACCTATAGGTTAGTGATTCAATCCTCTCAACGATCTCGTAAGGACTCACATATCTCGGGCTCAACTTACCTTTCTTGCCAAACCTCACGACTCCTTTCCAAGGAGACATCTTAAGAAAGACTTTCTCACCAACTTTGTACTCCATCTCCTTTTGGTGTGCTTCAGTATAACTCTTCATTTTATCCTGAGCTGCCTTTAGTCGTTGTTTAACTAAGTTGACCTTGTTCACTATCATCTAAAGTAACTCTGGTCCTATTAGTTTCCTTTCTCCTTCTTCATCCCAACATATCGGAGCTCTACATCTCCTTCCAAACAGTGCTTCAAAAGGAGCCATCTAAATGCTTGAATGGTATGAATTATTGTAAGCAAATTTGACCAATGGCAAATGCTTATCCCAAGCTTCTCTGAAATTCATCACACATGCCCTGAGTATTCTTTCAAGGGTCTGAATGGTCCTCTCAGATTAACCATCTGTCTGGAAGTGAAGAGCAGTGCTAAAATTCAACTTAGTTCCTAGAGCCTTTTGTAAGCTTCCCAAATTCTCGAAGTAAATCGAGGATCTCTATCAGAAACTATAGATTCGGGAATCCCCATGCAGTCTCACTATTTCATCAATATACTTCTTTGCGAGCATATGCAGAGAATTAGTCTGTTTAATTGCTTAAAAATGGGTTAACTTTGTCAAATGATCTACAATAACCCATATTACATCATGCTTCCTACTGGTCTTGGGCAAACCTATTAGAAAATCCATAGTCACCCTTCGCCATTTCCACTGAGGAATGGTGTAAGACCCACATACCTCCTGAAAGGATATATGAATGCTACACAAAACAGTATAAACAAATAATATCGAACCGAAACCAAATCCAAAACACACGAAACATAACATACATGCATTCCCAAAATCTCAAGCAAAGAAATAGTACATAACATATCGTTCATATTGTGTCTATCATATTACATACCATAAATTCGAAGACCAACATGTATTAAGGTTATTACAATCCTTCAAACAATTTCAATAGTCATATACATCAGGTACAAGCCCAAAACAAATTCAGAATACATTTTTCTCAAAACAAGACTTAGACTCCATTGGC
>JANVCQ010000231.1:43492546-43507416 GCA_025531925.1 Erythroxylum plowmanianum
ACAGCCGATGTCGAGAACTAAATGTATGTAAATTTCATAGTTTAATATTCAATCTTAATAATTATCACTTACTAATTGTAATATCATCATTGCCACCTAACAGGACCAATTACAACAAACAATTGGGCAACAGTCACAGGATGAACCAGCTGTTGATGAAACCCAAGCATATTTTGATGTAGTGGGTGGTAGGGACAGTCGTGGACGAATCTTTAGCCTAGGCTCATGGGCCAACACATTTTATTCCTAGTCCTCTATGTCCACTATAGCAGCATCTAGTTCATAGCCGACAACGCAACGTATCAATCAGCTTGAGTCGACAGTTTAGACTTTGATGGAAGTAATAAATAAGCTCCAAAATGACATGGACCAAATGAAATCGAGGGATAGCGACTCACATCAGCCACGCTCACCACGACAATAAGATTGTTGTTGTCATTAATTTGGTTTTAATTTATGTACTATTGAATGTTTTAATTATTAGTTAGGAAATCTTTTGTTCTTTTTATGATCATTAAACTTTCTGCTTAAACAAATTCCATGGGTTGAAAAATCCAAAATTAATATAAGGATAATTTATAATTGTTGACATTGAAATCAAATTTCACGATCAAATTTTCGAAAAATTTTCATTCAACAAGACATTTACAGAGAGTTAAAGGTGACCTTAGTGATCTTACAGCTTCCACCTTTAGATTAAGCAATCAAGGTTATATTTGAAGAAGGTTTACAATTACTAATGGTTTGTCGTTACCGTCGGTAATTTGAGATGCTTCAAATTATCGATGAATTACGAAAATTGTCAGCGAGGATAGACATATATTCTGACTGTTTCCATCGGTTTATCACTACCAACCATACCGACGGTTTCATTATACCATCGGTAAATATTACCGACGGTTATCATCCTATCGTCGGTATCATATACTGACCGTGTCTGCGCCGACGTGTCACCCTATTTCGTCGGTTAATATCGTTACCGACGGAAACTCTGCTTTTTTTGTCAGTAACTTCCGTCAGTAATTCACCTTCTTCTTGTAGTGACAGGCATCAACTTAATCAAAGGAACATGTCTTATGCATATAAAACACTAGGCCATATCATTATCCAAAGAAAGCATTCAATCTTTACATTATACCAAAAAAAAAATTATTGCCATTCACACATTCAGAGAAGGCCTAACAATGCTTTTGTGCATCAGAACTACAGGTCTCACTATTATAACACCAATTCACACTATTCATATTACATGATATGTCCTTTTTATAGTGAATATAGGTACATTGATAAGATTTGTTTCATAAAACAAAGTTTGATGAATAAACCCTTAATGGAATGAGTTAAAAAGAAAGCAAGGCCTAAAAATCAAAGAAGAATGACACCTAATGCACCAAATGAAATTGAAATTGAAAGAAGAATGAAAGGTTAGATTTTGACACCTAGTGCACTAATAGCAATAGGCTTATTTCACTGAACAGTTAAGACATCCACATTATAATTCATACATTTGGTCGAAATAAATTTAATAGGTATCCATGTCTAACTTGGTATATGAAATTTGCCATACTCTACAACTCATATATGACGAAGGTAATTTAGTGGTTTTCCCTAACCCATTCTATAATTCCTCTTTGTACCTATAGCCAAAGATTATTTACGTATTAACATTTGAAACATGTATAATTGATGCACTCCATCTCTTATTTGTATAGTTTGTAATGTGGATTTTGGCTTAAATTGACATGTATAAGCCTTTCCATTGTTTTAGTCATGTTCTTTATGGCTAACTATTGAATCAACAAAGATTTAGGGAAGTCTTTTCTCAAAACACACAAGCTTGTATGATGGTACTATAAGCATGAGACCTCTAAACATGTTTAGACAAGTTTTGTTTATAAAGACTATTAATGAACATCTTAGCAACATTACTGAATTCTCTTAATTTAGATTATGGAAATAATTTGTTAAACTCTTTAAGATGATAAAGTATCCCTTTAAGTTACAGGACCATCTATTCCCTTAGATTACTTTGATTTGATTTGCTAGTATATGTCTTCAACTACATATTTGAGGTATCTTATAAAGATGATCTGACTCACACAAATAATCATGCTAAAAATAGGTTAAGTTTCCATTTATAATATGACTTTTAATCTCATTATTAATTCTTTCCTCATCTTTAAAAGCTTATTCATATTCCAAAATAGATTTTCCTTCAGGATAATTTTCCAAAAATTTTATCCTTTTTAAATGTTAAAGTGGATCCACTTGACATAAAGTCCTTTTTATCTATAAAGATTCTCTAATTTTTCTTTACGATAAGTAGTTCCTTATAGTCCTTTCTTACATATTGGAATAGCTTCTTAGGGATAGTCAAATATGAGCTCTAAATCATATAAGGTTGCTAAATAATAAATTGACTAGTTGTATTTGATTGGTAAAGGAAAGAAGCATGTTGTTTTAGTGACTGACTCTCCTAAAAATAGTCTTAAAAAGAGGTTCACAACCCATAAAGATTAGTCTTTTAATAGTAATAAGAATTCATAAGTATTTAAATGGATGTTATTTGGCAAGTAGCCTTAAAATAGGGTAGAACCACTTTATTAGTTGAGATACCTTGATAGATATCAAAAGATAGATTTTATGCCTTTTAATTGATAATCTTGAGAGCATATCGAATATATGCAGAGAGTTTATGAAAGTTTTTTATACAATTGGCATTTCCTCCACAAAGAAATAACATATCATCTATAAAGGATAAATTGAAAATATTTAACTCATTGCCTTTTTTATGATAGGAGAGATTTCTTTTGAAGTTGGTGTCAAGTTCAACTAATCTATTTAACATCTTAATGCAAAGAGTAAAGAGAATGGGTTACCGATGAAGACTTAGCTTATCTTTATCATATGTATGACTGTGGATGTTTTGTAATAATTAATCCTATTAGTTCCTATTAATATAGTCATTTGAAAACTATGTAACAATGCAGTCGCATTAGCATCTAACAAACCTATAGGTATTTTTAGTTTTCTATATTACTTAATTTTAGTGTAAAAATACATTTAACAATATCATATCCAATTAACAAACAAAACAAGATATACATAAAGTGATCTAAATAATATTTAGTAACAAAATATATCATAAAACACAGAATATCTTAAACCTAACAAATTTATACAATTGAACTTGTTATTGTTGATTTATATCCTACAATCAATCATTTAGTTATATATTTACAACAGAACTAATTAAAGACATTCCTTTTTATACATGTTTATTTAATTAACTAACATATAAGATAAAGATCAAGGGATAAGATCATTTATTTGGTGAGAACTCCATTGCTAACTCTATCGTGGAGATACAACAGTAATTGGCAATGCATCAACAGAGTGATGCACTAACTTTCTATTAGATTGGTTAGTTTGACCAATCCCTTCCGTCGACATGCTCATCTCTGTCATACCACGGATGAAAAATGCTGGTCGTTTTGGCAAGGGCAAATCAAATACGTTGCTGTTGAGCATGAGAACAACAGTTGTCATTGTTGGCTTTTGAGCTGGATCTTCTTGGACACATAGTAATCCAATGTGCATGCATCTAAGAACTTCATTTGCTAAACACGTCCTAGTAATACTAGGATCAAACGCTTCCGCATGTCTCCCTTTTTGCCAATGTTTCCACACCTGCATATATGATCAAATTATAAATTGGTATACTCATATTTTATTGACGATGGTTGCTGTAAGTACAACTCAGAAGTTTTCATAAACCTACACAGCTGACGAGGTTCTCAGAACCTTCAGTGTGATAGAAGGAACTGTTCCTCTTTCCAGTTATAATTTCAAGAACTACGACTCCAAAACTGTACACATCAGACTTGACGGAGAACTGCCCATGCATTCCATATTCTGGTGACATATAACCACTGTCGATGTAATAACCAAGTAGGAAAATGTTAGTTCCACACTGTTTAAAGCAAGGAAGACATTGAGAATATGGCTGTTAACTAAAACAAAATTATACATCTAGAAAAGAAGATTATCAAAGCTAAAATGTGATATGGATAAATATAGGCCAACAAACTCAATCTAATAAATCTATTGTTATCATCTATTCTCTTAATGGTGTGAGAGTTTCATAGGCTTCATAGTAATCTCTTAATCAAAACTTCATCCTTAAACTGACTTCTTCTAATATTCTCTTCTGGAAAACACAAATTCTACCCTTTCTTAGTTGTCATGGCGTTGAAAGTCACATTGTGATGAACTTCGCAGGTCAACACATATAAGCAGAAGAAACCCAAAATACCAATGCTAAGTGTGAAGCAAACAAGTTGTAGTAGATAGGAAGTTTTCGTTGATAGTGGGTCCAATAAAGTGGGCTAATGACAACGGCGTTAGTTAGGAGTCTTTTAAAAGTTCCATTAAATTAGGATTTCAAATGCAGAATATGTTTAGTAGTTCCATTAAATTAGGATTTCAGTTTCTAGTTCTATTTAGTTAGGATTCTAATTGCACAACTTGTATATATACAAGTTTTTGTTAATTGATGTGGACAACATTTTTTAATCAATTAAATCATTGGTTTGTTCTCAGCAAAAGTAGAATATTTGCATATCTCTCTCTCTTTGCTTGTTCTTAACATCTCTCTAATTGGGACCCCAACACATTGATGGATCCATAAGTGATTGGTGACATCGAACATCTTGCATATAAAACTTGGAAAAAGAATGACAAACTTGTTTTGGCAAGTTGGTTGCTTCTTTAGATTAGTCAATTCTATCACTAGTAGTAAACATCAATATGGATCAAGCTACTTGGGACAATATTGTACAAGCATTTAATGCTAGATTTCTTCCTCAAATCCAAATTTTTAAAAGTAATCTCTATGTAATTTAGCAACACTATAAAAGTGTCGCTTAATTTTTCAAACGTGTCAAAAATTATTATGACAATCTAATTTCTCTTAATGCCATTATAGGCATGGATAATCTGATTCAGTCTATTTTGTAAGGGTTTCACTTAACCTTTCGACCTTTTGTTCGAGCAATTAATGCTCGATTGAGTTCCATCTCTTATGGTGAACTTTTTGGTCTAATCTAAGCTGAAGAGCAACAACTGCAAGAGGAGATTCTTCCTCCTATATCTCTTATTACAGTTCATTATTCGAATCGTCAAATCATCTCATGGACGAGGACGAGGAAGGCGTGGAGGAAATTTTAGTAATCAATCTTATACCTCTGTGACCTGTTTCAATTGTAATGGTAAAGGACACTTCGCAAATCAATGTCCTTCTCCTAAACTCCGAGTTGACTCTTCCTTTACACGTTGTTCTTCCACACAATTTTCTCTAGCCTCAAATCTTGCTTTCACTTAGCCCTCTTCTCTTCAACAATAGTGGATTGCAAAATCTGGTGCAACCCATTGGCTGACTTAGAGAACCTTGTCATCCACGATGAAATTTAAATGATCAAGTTAAGCTTACCAATGGTAACCACCTTTCGATTTCTAATATTGGCTCATCACGACTCTTCTTGAACAATAAGTTGTTTACACTCTCTGATATTCTCCATATTCCATCTGTTGCAACCATTTTACTCGAACTAACAATGTTTCCATTAAATTCTTTACTATTTGTTTATCATAAAGGATCTTTATTCACAAAGGACAATTTGAGAATGGACTTTGTTGCTTCCTTTACGACTTTTGAGAATATAATATTTTTTAATCATTTTAGCAAGTACTTTTGGTTATTTTTTATTTGCTATAAATCTGAAGTCTTAATTGTTTTATTAAATTTTGGTCTATCGTTGAAAAGTATTTTAGACATCCTATAAAGCAATTTCAAAGTGATTGAGGTGGTGAATAACAAGCCCTTACAAAATACCTTAGTGAAAACAATATCTCTGATCGAAATGTTTAGCCCTAGACACCCCAACAAAATAGTCACACAGAGCGTAAACATTGACACATAGTTGAAACAAGTTTGACTCTCCTTAATCATGCTTCAATGCTAATATTACTTTGGAGTCATGCCTTTGAAACAACTACTTCAGTTATAAACCTCCTACCTACACCAGTCTTAGACCTCAAAGCATCTTACTCCTTACTTTTTCACCAATCTCTAGAATATAATGAATTGTGTGTATTTGGGTGTTTATGTTATTCTTGGTTACATCCATATACTGCTCATAAGTTATCTCCTCATTCTTCTCCCTATATATTTCTCGGTTATATTAAAATATTTAAGGGATACAAATGTTACGATATGTTACGATATTATCACTCACAAAATTCATTATTCACGCCATGTGTTATTTGATGAATAAGTGTTCCCATTTCAGTAATCAACCATAAATGGCACCAACCATAAATGGCACCAATCCACCACTATTACCAATTTCTTTGCCAATAGACAACCTAACACCATTAGTACAGAAGTCTCCTTCTACTTATCCTCCATCAACGATAGCCATATCCATACACATGATCCATCCCTACACCATCACATTCACTTCGTCCAAAACGTCAGTGCCCCCGTCCTCTTCACGAACTCATCTCCGTCATTCATCAATAGACTACTCTCCTAATGAACCCACCCCCCGCAAAGCTGCTGAACTCACCCAACCTTACTATTTCACTGGACCTTGACTCATCTCATGACCCTTTAAAGAAATTGAGTGCAAATTAAAGAAAGCGAAGTAAGATAATCATCTCTAACAGTGAAAACTTTGAGTTTTAAACTCATACATATCAAGTTAACATCCTGTGAATGACATGAAAGTAAAAGGTAGAATAAAAATTATGTTGTTCAGTGATTGGCGTTATTACTAAAAACCAAACTTTAAGGAAAAACTTAACAATTGACTATTGAAATAAATTCCCTAGATAAAGATGTATGCAAAACAAACTTATTAATGAGTATATTAATTAAATAAAATTTTAACTATTAAAATTAACATATTATCAAATTTTATATACAAAATAAATTAATTACTGAATTAATTAATTAATTAATTAATTATCTAACTATTAAAAGAACATTCCATGTTCTAATCAATGAAATTATATAAAGCTATTGAAATAAATTCACTGGATAAAAACTATTCATTAAATAAATTCGTAAATATGAACTCTATAAAAAATTTCATGCAAAAGAAGCAAATTAACAATATACTAATAGAATAGAAATATAATCGTAAAAAATTAGAAGATAAAATATTATATGCAAAACAAATGCATTAACATATAAATAATACATTCAAGCCGATCGGCACCATGCACACAAGAACAGTAGATTCAAATACACCAGAAGTAAAGATGAAAAAAATCTAAAAATTGCAATAGCAAACCATTAATTCTTCAAATTGAAAATCCCAAACGAAGATTGCACAATACTAAGCGGTAGAGCTTGGATCCCATATAAAAAACTGATCACCATAGAATCAGAAATACAAAGTATGAAAAATATTTTTAAAAAGAAAAGAAATCATAAGCATGCGTTTGGTAAAAAGAATATGTTGAGTTGGATGTAATATCATTTAACATAAAGCATGAAACGAAGAATTTGGAAGAGTTTATATATCAACAATGTATATTAAAAATATTATTGTCCACTAAAATGATATTATGGGATCTGTAAGGAAATGGGTAAACTATGAGAATACGAGGTATTATGGAATAGCAAGTATGGAAAATTGCAGAACTTACTATGTCCCAGCAATTCTGTTTGTGCATCCTTCAGTTTGATCAACTCCGAAAAGCCTGGCCGTGCCAAAATCAGCTATCTTTGGATTCATGTCTCCATCTAACAATATGTTTGCAGATTTAAGGTCTCGATGTATAATCCTAAGCCTGGAGTCCTCGTGAAGATACATGATTCCGCGGGCAATCCCTCCTATTATTTTGTGCCGCATTGTCCAATCTAATTTAGGCTCCACAGACGGGTCTATACACATACATATTTACGAGACCAAGCACTCGAGTTAGGATTCTATTGTTAGACTTTTAGACTATGCACCATGTGCAATATATAATTACAAATGAATGTAAACATATATACTTACATGTATCGCAGTAAGTAACTATATACATACTTTTGCTGTAAATTTTAAGGACAATTAAAGTCATCTAATTTTATTTGAAGGTCCATGTCATCTGATATAAAAATTTGGAGATTAATATATAAATATGTACAGAATTATGAGTGTAATTAACAAATTAATGATGAGTTCAATTAGTAATACACCCATTAGGTTTTATTGATGGGTGTGGCCCCTAACTGATGTATGAAAATAATTTTTTTTCTTAAGTTTGACATCAATTTTTGTGTACTTTTTTTAATACGTTCAATCAAAAGATTACATTCTTCAACTTTTTGTTAAAACTCTCCTTTTGTTCACGGATTCAAGTAAGCTTTTAATATATTTCTTCCTCTCAAATACTCTTTTAGGCAAGATTTATTTTTAAGTATTTATTAAGTGGTATCACGTCAATCTTATTCTATAATTATTTCAATATAATTCTGTGATCATTATTTTGAAGTTTCAATAATAATTTTTATTCAAATAACCATTTGAGTTAAAAATGTTAGTTTATGGCATATAGTCAATCAGCTGATTGTAGTTTAGTGACAATTATATAAAGACATTATTTATCTTATACGTACTTAGATGTATTTGATAAAGTCCATGGGATAATTATACATTGCAAATTATATTATGATGAGAATATAATTAAGAATTTATATTGCATTTATCCCTAAATTATTTCCAGTTATTGTTTTATTAGCACTGGATATCAATAGAACGCAATAAGCCTAGCATACATTTTATTTTTCCTTATGAATGACGTAGTCGATCTTCTAGACTAAAGAATAGAGATATTTAAACAAATGTGTGAGTGCTTGTTAGAGAACAAGTTCACTGACCTAACCCCATCTATGAGAAATCCATTTAGAACATTACATGTATGTCTATACAAATTCTCATTGTGATGATTTTATAAGTGATCATTTGACTTAAGATCTCTAAAATTATCTTGTATAGGAATTGATAAGTTTTGATACCCCTTATGACTTATTCTAATCATCAATAGTTCAATCGATAGACATTGGATATAGCATGAATTATATAGAGATAGTTGTATAATCAAGATAAAATCCATTACCCTAAAGTAATTAGGAAGAATGTTCTATTTTTCTCGATCAGGATTTATTCGAGAAATCCTTCGTCAAGGTGGAATGACGCTTTGTAAAATAGTTTACAAATATCATTAATTGAATCAATAGCTAATGATAGAGAATTAATATGATTGGACTCAACAATAGAGTATAGATTAATTTTATACTCTAGTCTAATTGGAACATTGTATGATGAAAATATTGAATTATACAAAAAAATCATGCACGAAAAGGTTAGTCAAAACCACTTTCACATTCCTAAATATTTGGGTGATCATGATGTGTTGATAGACGTCAATCTTGATCCATGGATATAAATTACCTAATTAGAGAATTAAAGATAAATTAAAGGAGTCTAATTTATCTATTCCTAAATATAATATAAGGATATAATTTGTATCCATTGCCAACGTATTTAGGAACCTAATAAGCCTCACATGAAGAATAAGTTGAAGATAGCAAAAATATTTTAATTAAGCTGGAATTTTTTTGAAATTTGAATAATTGTTATATTAACTATAGCAAATCTATCTCGACATTACAATGAGTTTACCATAAGTAAAATTACAAAACAAAACTTACAAGATTAAACCAAGATAGGTTACAAAAACAAATGAAATGTAACATAAAGCACTACAAATTCCATTTGGACTTCATTCCTATGGATAAGTCACGTTAATCAGATTTTGCTATCATAAGGGCTCAAATTTAATTTATGATATCATCAGCTAATTTATATTTAGGTACTTCCTTATTCTTTTAAATCTACTTGTTTTTTTCCTTCCAATTATAATAAATCGTGGTAGTAAAGACATTTTTGTAAATAAGGGCATCTTGTAATCCCAATTGGGCAGTATAAATGATCCAGTTGAGAGAAGATGACCAATTATAATTAACAAAAGCATCAGACATCAAATGTAAAACTCTGCTCCATATCGCGTTAGAGCATCTACATTGAAAAAATAAGTGCTCTCTATCTTCTTCTAACTCTTTACCAAGCACACAAAGAGGGTTATAAGAACCAAACCATCTATTTTTTACATGAATCTTGTCTCTGATAACCAACCAAGTGAAAATAGGGGCTTTATAACTAAGGGAATGTTTCCAAAGGAGATTGTACCAAGGAACATTGCCTACAACTTCTTACAGAGCCCTATAATAAGACTTATTAGTGAACCTACCTGAGGCATCTAGGACCCAAGTTACATAATCATGCTTGTGTGTATCAGTGATCTGAGGGAGAAGATCAACTTGTAAGGTGAACCCTTTTAAATTGCCCTCCTATTACATTTGATTCATCAAGGAAGAAGCTTTGGGGTGAAGAGGAATCATGTTTATAAGTATGGATAGTGTCGTCCTTCATATAAGAGGACTATAATCTATCCAATTATCGAACCATACATAAATAGTATCTCCGAAGCCTAAAACATGCTTAATCAAAGGAAAAACAACCTGTCTGAAGCTCAACATTTGCAAGAAAAACCAAGAGTACTCCTTCGAGGTAGATAATTGCCAAAAGCTTTCATTACTGAGATATGTTTCATATAGCTGTTTAACCCAAATAGTATGTTTGTCATCAAAGAGCCTCCAAATCCTTTTGCAAATAAACATTTTTTGCATGAGAGATATAGGGATAATCCCAGTCCTCCTTGCTTCTTAGAAATAGTCACCTCACTCTATTTTACTTTAACTTTCTTTGAGTTATCATAACTAAACCATAAGAAAGCTTTCATGATGCTATCAATCTCCTTAATGACTTTCTTAGGAAGAATGATATGAGATATCTAGTAGATATAGCACAGAGATAATCAAAGTAACCCTTGCAGCAACAGACAAGAACATATTCTGCCAAGTGTGAATTCGAGGTTTAATCCTTTCAATGAGAGAAATATAATCTGAATACTTTGGCTTTTCATATGAAATGGGGACTCTCGAATACTTAAAAGGAATATCATAAAGCGAGAGTTCAATAATCTTGGATAGTTCCATATGGTTCCTCACATCTTTAGAGTAGTACAAACTACTTTTATTGACTTTCAATACTAGACTAGACCATTTGGAAAACTTCAGAAGAAGCTCTTTGAGTAATTGCACTAAATGTGTGTCTGCCCCCAAGAGAAGAACTAAGTCATCAACAAACATCAAGTGGGTGAGCTTGGAATCATTACATTTATTATGGTAACAAAACTTGTCATTGGGACCGGTAACCTTATTGATGAGGCAAGAAAGGCCTTCCATAACTAGAATAAATAAATAAAGGGTGAGATGATCACCTTGTCTGATACCTCTAGCACAATATATTAGCATGGTGGGAATCTCATTCACAAGAATGCTGATAAAAGCAGTTTGTAAGCACGTTAAAATCTAATCAATAAACTTAGTTGGGAATTCAAGAGCCTCTAGAAAAATTTGTATGAACTTCCAGTTAATTGTATTAAAAGCCATATAAAAATATATTTTCCAGTAGAAACTTTTGATATTCCTTCTAGAATTATAACCTTTTATGCATAAGTAGGATGTTATCCCTTATAGATCTACCTTGTATAAATGCACTATGAGTATAATTGATTATTGTAAATAAAGCAGTCTTCAAATGATTAGCAAGGAGTTTGGCAAATACCTTATACATTATGTTACAAGACGAGATAGATCTATAGTTTGCCAATGTATGCAGATTCAACTTTTTGGGAACCAGGCAAATGCATGTGTGATTAATATCTTTCAACATTTTGCAAGAGGATAAACAAGACAACTTTAGTAATCAGGTTATTAGTAATCAACAAGTTTTTTGAAAAAACCCTACTGTGAATCCATCAGGACCTGGAGCCTTAGAGGGATGTAAATTAAATAAGGTCTCCTTGACCTCCAAGCTAGTGAATGGAGCAAAGATTGATTCCTTGAGCTCTTGTGAAAGGGGACTACTAAAGAGAGTGTGGATATGGTAAGTATCATTGCACCTTGCTTCAGTGCCTATAAGCTGTGTAAAGTATTCCTTTGCAAGTCTAGATAGAGCATCTTGATCAGAGAAGGAGTTACCCATATGGTCTAAGGATATATAGATTTGGATCTTGCATTAGGAGAGTGGTGTTGAGCGCATCTTAAAAATCAAATCTCTATTGAGGATTGAATAGTTTTTGAGAGGTGGGATCTCTCTAGCCATATGAGTCTTATGATCATAAAGAATGCCATTATAGGATGTTTCTGGACACTATACTTGAAGAAATGAATGCCAAAAGGTTTCTTGACACCCTTGAGAAGTGTTTCGCCAAAAGCAATAAGGTGGAGACAAAGGCAGCTTTAATAAAACTTGTCTTTATAAGGTATAAGAGCAATGGGAGAATAAGGGAGTACATAATTTAAATATTTCACCTTGTGAAAATACTAAAGACATTAAAGATAAAGCTATTAGAAGACTTGATCGTTCACTTTGTGCTAATATCTTTTCCTTCACAATTCAATCATTTTGAGGTGAGCTATAATTTTCAAAAGGAAAAATGGACATTGAATAAGTTTATCTATCATTTGGTGCAAATGGAAGATAGGATGAGACAACATAAAACTGAGAGTGCTCATTTTACATCAACCTCTTTTGGATATGGTAAGAACGAAAAGGTAACGAGATTGTGGTATGAAAACCACAACAGAAGTATAAGGATACGCTCGATGGACTAAAGGAAAAGAAATGCTTCTTTTATAATGACCATTGTTATATGAAGAAAAACTACGCCAAATATCGCACTTGGTGAGTAAAGAATGGTCTGCCTGTCGCTCTTGTTAGCATTGAACTTAATTTGGTTTCAATACCAAGATATTCTTGGTGGTTGGATTCTGGTGCTACAACTTACATAAGCATATCTATGCAGGGTTGTCTGAACTACCAAAGGCCTAGTAGTAAGAAGTACATCTATACGGGGGATAGAAATTTGGTGGAAGTTTTAGGGATGAGGACTTTTCAGTTATTATTGCATAGTGTTTTCTATTTAGAGTTAAAGAACACATTTATTGTATCATCTTTTAGGAAAAATTTGGTTTCAATTTCTGTATTAGGAAAAGAAAGATTGTTTGTTCATTTGAAAATAGAAAATCTGATGTTTATTTTAATTCTGTGATTGTCGGAACTAGCAATTTATCTAATCATGACAAAATTTATTTGCTTCATATAGTAAATTCATATAGTGAGTCCTATATTCTTAAAACAAAGTTGTTAAACACAAATTATTAAATGAAAGTTCTATATTATTATGGCATAAGCATTTGGGTCATATCCCTAAAAAGAGAATTGATAGAATTGTATTGAAAGGGATGCTTAAAACACTTGATGAATTAGATTACTATGCTTGTGTTGAGTATATAAAAGGCAAAACTACAAATAAAAGAAAAAAGGATCTGAGAGAGCTAAGAATTTCTTAGCATTGATACATACAGATATTTGTGGGTCATTTCCTACAGCTTCATAATGGTCAACAATATTTTATCACATTTATAGACAATTACTCTTAATATGGCTACCTATACTTAATTTATGAGAAGAGCATTGGATATCTTTAAGATGTTTAAGGTCAAAGATGAAAATTATTTTGGTAAAAATATTAAGGCCATAAGATCTTATTGTGGTGGTGAATACTAATGGAAGACACGATTTACGTATCTAAGGATGTCCAACTAAGGCAAGGTTTTATAAGCCAAATGAAAAGAAATTGGATGCAAGAACCATTAGTAGTTATTTTGTATGATACTCTAAAAGATCATTGGATGTAAATTTCACGATCCAAAAACAAAAATTTTCTTTGAGACGAGAAATGTCCAACACTTTGAGGATGTTGAATTTGGGGGGAAGATAAGGATAATGAGTTTGTCTTTAAAGAGGAGTCAATTAATGTTCCTTTTCTTACGATTGTTGTTGATTATGATCAAGTTTTCATTCCTAACTTGATTTAAAATTTGATACAAATATATAACAATTTTGAGGTTACTACCCATAAAAATCATCCAATTGTTTCTCAATTTATTGTTCATGAGGAGCATTAGGATCAAACTCAACAAACTAAAATTCAAGTAGAACTAGTTCTTTTAAAAAGATCCACGAGTGAACAAAAAAGTGCAATTATGGGTGATTATATTCTATTTCTCTACGAAGATGAGGAAAATATTGACTTAGTGGGAGATGATCTACTCACTTTCCATAAAGAAATTAAAAGTTCTAACTCTCCTAAGCGGATTAATTTCATAGGTGAGAAAATGCAATCTATGAGAGATAATAATGTTTGGGATCTTTGTTCCATTACCTTAATGTGTGAAACCTAGTAGTTATAAATGGATTTTGAAGACCTAAAGGGACTCATAAGGCAATGTGGAGAGATACAAGGCTCATCTTGTCGCCAAAAGAATTACTTAGAGGGAAGGCATTGATTATAAACATATTTTCTCTTCAATTTCATCGAAAGACTCTTTTAGGACTATTATGGTACTTGTGGTGTATTTTGATTTTGAGCTACATCAGATAGACGCAAAAACAACTTTTCTTAATGGATACATTAAAGAAACAATTTATATGAAATAACCGGAGGGTTAATGTTGGCCTCTGAAAATTTTTTAAAATAAGCATGATTAGTTTAATTTTGGGGTCTTGCTAGATTAATTTATGTTGGAATTAATTAGCATGTTAATGTGGGTAAGATAATAT
>JANVCQ010000231.1:43535519-43546410 GCA_025531925.1 Erythroxylum plowmanianum
CCCTTATCCAAATTTCAGTGCCATAAGACAGAAATTTTCGGTACCGGAACTAAATCAGTCTGCCACTTACAAATTTTCCGGTCCGGACATCAATTCCCAAAAATTTCAGAGAAATTTCCCAAAATTCTCTAAAAATATAAAACACATCTAGATCACTCCAAATCAATTTTTCAAATACAAAAACCACATAAATCTCACAAAATTGCATTTAGACACATATGCCGGGCAATGTCATGAATGCATGTACAATCATGTGCATGTGCAAAAATTTCAAGTTATGCATATATGGAGGTCACATAAGTCATGACCATACCGAGATACATTTACACACTCATAACCCATTCCAAATTACCATTTTACCCTTCCCATCTGTGATGGGATGTTACAATAGTCCATTTCCATTTGCATTTTTCATTTTCTTGGCTAGATAAAAGTTTTGGGTTACTCTTTGACTTAGTTGTTTTTTGGATTACATTGCCCCTGTTTGTTTAATTATAGCCTACTCGGTTGCTTTCTTGAGTATAGGGATCCATTCTCCAAGTCAAGTTTTGGAAATTTTGCTCTTTTATAGATTTTGGTGCATTTTTTTACATTCTTTGATTAATTGTGCATATTATAGGTTTTCACACTCTTTTATACACTATAAAGTGTATCGTCATCTATACTTATACATTCATGCACACTTGCACTCATCAGATTCTTCCATTTTATTTTTTCACTTGAACCTTGTTGTGTAAGTCAGTTTTGCACCTCGTTCTTTTTGTTACTATTTATTCCTAGGAGTGATAGGGCTTTACCTCTAAATTCTATAAATCTTGAACTTGAGAGGTTAGTGAAAAATATTAGAAGAGAGAGGAGAATACTAAGGGTAAGTTAAGTTCTTATTGAGGAGGAGCATTTTTCATAAGAGTCAAGTTTTTCATCTAGTGAACAAAAACCTAGTGAGAGAGCTACCTCTAGTGAACACTTATCTACTAGTGATTTTGAATTAGAGTAGCATACCATGGATGGTGATAATAGTAATAATAGACATGTTGGGCCTAATGGGAACAACGGACATAGTGAGAACAACAGGGGGAATAATGGTGAGGATAATAGAGGCATGAGGGAGATTAATAATTCCAATGTTGATTATGATCCTTATGGCTTTTATACTGATGATGTGAACTTTGAAATTAAAGGAGCATTAATTTCTTCCTTATCTAGATTCCATGGCCTTGCAGGTGATGATCCACATAGGCATTTTGAAGACTATACACATGGTGTGTTCTTCCATGAAACCACCTATGACAAATCTTAAAGATGTATTGAGGAGAGCATTCCACTTCATTTTAGAAGGAAAAGCCAAGAAATGGCTTTACACACTACCTCAACATTTTACCTTATTGACCTGGGATTAGTTGAAAGGAGCATTCTTAGATGAATATTTTCCAGCCTCTAGAACTTCAAGGCTCCAAAAGAAGATAACTAGTGTTGTGCACCGAGATAATGAATCCATGCATGAATATTGGGCAAGGTTCATCACATTTCTACCCTATTGTCCCACCACAATATTTCAAAAAATGATTTGGTGAACTCTTTCTATAAAGGGCTCCTTCCATATCATAAGTCCTCAATTCATGCCACGGCAAATGGTTCAATTAGAGAAATGAGCCCTAATGTTGCATGGGACTTACTTCAAAAGAAGGATACTAATGACCCTTAATCTGAAGACTTAAGAAAGGTGCACAATACCTCGTTAGTTTCTTCCTAATATATTCTTGCTACAATTGCTGCTTTGAGAAACCGAGTGGAGAAAAGACTTAATCTTTTGGAGAATAAGTGAAGGCCAAGCAAGTTAATTCAATGAATCATTCTAAAGCTATAGTAGCTGGTTGTGAGTATTATGGGTCCATGATGTATGTCTCCAATAATTGTGCTAGATATGAAGAAATTCATGCCTTTTACCAAAATAGGAATGGCCAATATCAAAAGAGGGATCCTTACTCCAACACCTTTAATCCAAGTTGGAGAGATCACCCTAATTTTAGATAGGGTAGGGATTAAGGCAACACTCAACGAAATTCTTCCAATCAATTGATGTCTAATCAAGGGACATCATGTTCTTTTTCTAAAGGTGATGAATTGGCTATGATCATCAAGGGCATTGCTAGGATTAATTCAAGATTAGATCAAGAGAAGACACAAACCGGTGCTAAGTTGAATGCTATGGGGAATAAGATGGACTCATGTCTACAAAATGTGTTCTCTAAGCTGGAGAAAATAGAGACTAAGCATAAGAACTTAAACACTTTTGTTACTCAAGTCTCTAACAACTTGATTGAACAACAAGCAAAGAGTAGTGGTTCTATACCCTCTAACATAGTGATAAATCCTAAATCTTTGAATGTGATCATACTGAGAAGTGGTAAGAAAAGTTGTGATAAGAAAGTGAATTTCAAAGAATGAAGAGGATGAAGAATCAGTTAATGAGGATATAGAAGTTGAGACTCCTCATGCTAACACTACTCAAGAAATCTCCCAAGCTGAGAAGAAGTCTTCTATTCAATATGAAAGCCTACAAGAAAAGAAGCTTATGGAGAAGTCTCGAAAAAAACCAGTGGTGCAAAATGATGAAGAGGCAGCAACTATGATGAAGAGACCAATAGAGGAAGGATCACCTTCCGACTTCAAAAGTGATAAGGTAAACATTCGTGACTTGCCTTTTCCAAATTCTTACTTGGTTAGTAAAAAGATTGTTGACAAGAAAGACAATGTTGAATTGTTTGAAATGCTTAGAAAACTTAAAGTGAATGTGCCATTGCTTGAATAGAATAAAAAGATGCCTAAGTCTGCTAAATTCTTGAAAGACCTATGCACAAATAAGAGAAAGTATAGGCATAGTGAGAGAATCCAACTAGGGTTGAGTGTTAGTGCCTTATTTAAGCCACAATTGCCCATTAAATACAAAGACTCGGGTTCTTACGCTATCCCCTGCACCGTAGGTACAACTACTATTTCTCATGCCTTTCTTGACTTAGGTGCAGAAATTAATGTCATGCCGACCTTTGTTTATAAGACCTTGGGTATTGAAGCTTTGAAAGACACTAATATAGTGCTTGGTCTACCTGATACGACAGTGAGATACCCTATAAGCATTCTAGAGGATATCCTTGTGCAAGTCCAAGGTTTTGTTTTCCCAGTTAACTTCTATGTTCTGGATATGACTAACAAGCTTCCTGCTGAAAGTACCTTGATTCTAGGTAGGCCTTTCCTTCTAACTGCTGAGACCCTAATTAACATAAAGAAAGGCCTTATCACTATGGGAATTAGGGATCAAGAAGTGCAATTTAATCATTCAGAAGCTATGAGCCATGGTTATGAAGATTATTCTTACTTGGGTATTAATTTGATTGAATGTCATGATAATAATATGGAAAATTTGCATGAGACTAATGTGTATAAGCTCGATTGGTATAGTATGGGTGGGAATCATCATGATGTACTTGTTTGTTTATCCTCCCCCTATTCTTCTAATTTTTGTGTATGTGAGGGTGACGTATCATGTGTCTATTGTTTACAGATAGATAGCTAGCTTTCCGTTCCGTAAAATTTTGATGCATCCTTTTGTTTTGATATTACTGCTGATTCTACACTTGATATCCTCGAGGAAGGTGTGTTTCTAGATTTTATAGGAATTGATGATAAAGAAGCTGTTGTATCAGCTACGAATGTGCTTTCTCTTTCAAGTAATGCTGGAATATTAGAAGAGGATAGTAGTGATCCTGCTACTGCTCTAACCTCTTCTAATACCACTCTCACTTTTGATTTACTTTCATTTTCTATTGATCAGACTAACCCTAATTCTGTTGTTTCTAGATCATCTGATGGTGGAACTAAGTCAGGCAATGGAGGACATATATGCTACATCGAGCTTATATCCTCGTCGCCAAGCCACATGGACACACCACTCATACTGAATGCATTTGATATACTAAACTTGGTTCCTTCTATTATGCAACCCCCTGATTTAGAGTTGAAACCCCTTCCCTCTAACTTAAAATATGCCTTTCTTGCTGATGATTGCAAATTGTCTGTTATTATTTACAATTCTCTGAGTAGTTCTAAAGAAGAGAGATTAGTTTCTGTGTTGAAAAGTTATAGGAGGGCTATAGGTTGGTCTTTAGGGGACATACTAGGAATTGATCCCTTGGTTTGCACACACAAGATCCTTTTGACTGACGGGTCCAAGCCAGTGAAGTAGTCACCAAGGAGTTCAAGTCCTCTTATTCATGATGTGGTTAAGAAGTAAGTATCTAAGTTATTGAGGGCAGGGATCATATATGCCATATTAGACAGTGAGTAGGTGAGCCTGGTACAAGTAGTATCGAAAAAGAGCAGTATCACAGTAGTGAGAAATGAGAGTGATGAACTTATTCCATCAAGAGTTTAAAATGCTTAGAGAATGTGCATAGACTATAGGAAGTTGAACAAAGCAACTAGGAAGGATCATTTTCCATTACCTTTCATTGATCAAATGCTGGAAAGAATATATGGAAAATCTTAGTATTGTTTTTTGGATGGCTTTTAAGGTTACTTCCAGGTACCAATTGCACCTACAGACCAAGATAAGACTACTTTTATATGCCCTTTTTATACCTATGCTTATTGAAGTATGTCATTTGGGTGTGTAACGCTCCAGGAACCTTTCAAAGGTGTATGATGGCATTCTTTTGTGAATTATTGGAGCAAAATATGGAGGATTTATGAATGACTTCACCATTTATGGTGATAGATTTGATGATTGCTTGTAGTCTTAAACATGTTCTTGGTAGATGCATTCAGAAAAATTGGTTTTGAATTATGAGAAATGTCATTTTATGGTAGATAGCGGCATAGTGTTAGGTCATCACATCTCCCAAAAGGGGATTGAGGTTGATAGAGCCAAGATTCAAATCAATTCTTCACTTCCTTATCCTACTTGTCAAAAAGAATTAAGATCTTTCTTGAGACATGCGAGGTTTTATAGGCACTTTGTAAAAGATTTTAGTACAATTGCTTTACCCCTTTTTACATTGTTGAAAAAAGATATTGATTTTCACTTTGATGATAAATGTAGACATACTTTCAACACTTTGAAATCTTTGCTTGTATCACCTCCTATTCTGACTGCACCTAACTGGAGTTCGCCCTTTTGGTTATCTTGTGATGCTTCTAACTTTGTAGTTGGTGCTATGCTTGGTCAGAGGGAAGAAAAGTGATCTAGAGTGACAGCCTATGCCTTTAAGACACTTGATTTCGCTCATATAGTGCCCCCTTACCCTAGGATACATACCGAGATGCCCTAAGGACATTCCAGTGCATAACCTATGATAATGGCACATTATGTTCAATCATAATATTTACTTAACATGACATCATCTATCTTTATTCTCTTATAAACATCATAAGGAAAGTCACAATATTTTAAAACCAAAATTTTCCTTATTTCATTTCATAAAAACTGAATATTTACAACGTATCATTCAACGTCTATATCGATACATCATCATAACCTAATATAAAAATGTGCTACATAAAAGAGGAAGGTACACAAAATCTATCTAATTTGTCCATATCCAGCTAGCTGACCTTTGAGCTATTTCGTTCTTGTTCCCAAAAGCAAAAGTCTACAATGGTTGTCGCGTTCCTCAGTAGTTAATATCGTCTTTCAGTCCTGAAAAATCAACATTGCAATTTTGATGAGTTTTGCGAACTCAATGAGGTAACCATCATTGATGGTTCACTCAATTCATGCATCACATCAATACACGTAACATATTATTCACATCTTTTTGCATATTCATAAAATGTCACATTTCACTTTCAGAGCAATCATCATGATCTTTTCATTCATATACAATACAGACATCAAGTATAAATACAATGCACGTGGGACTCATTTTCATTTATTATTGTCGTTGTGACCAAATGCCTTTCTACTAGCTCATATCCCTTAGTGGATACCGAGCTGTGTCAAATTATGTCCCATATCCCTTAATGGATACCAGGTACATTTACAACTGAGCCTAAGGCTCTAATCTTGAGCTTTAAGCTCTTTATAATGGTGATTCTAGTCACAACTTCCTTTATCTTACATGCATTCATGTATTGAAAGTTTCACTTAACATATTCCAGTCAATCACATGATTACGCATTCACATTCAGACCTTAATTCGACATTTAACAAAATTGTTGAGCAACATTTGTTTCATCATATTCACATGCAAGGAGCACTTCAATAACTCATTCATACACCAGAATCATCAGACCCTCATTGTCTGGAATTAACACAATCAATTCACATTCATTCCATAATATAAAGAAAAAAAGTTAATTGGGTGAGACCATCTAGGTTACTCACAAGTCGCTCCCGAAGCTAATGCCTAGAAGTTCTGGCAATGTCTAGAGGTTGACGTTCCAGCTGCTCCTCTATAACAAGCAAAATACACATATCACAATTTGTTATAATTGTAAGTGTTTTATAATTCACATGTAAGTATATAAAATATGCATAATGCTTGTTCATGACAATCCTAGGTATCTACCTATTATTCTCGTCACATAAACATTCGTATTACCAACTCATATAAGTACTATGTATACTTATGGTTTGTACCTCAATAAAAATCATTAGAATCCCAATTCATAACTCATTTGATAAAAATCTAGATTTTTCCTCAAACACATCTTTAGGCCTACAGTGCATGATCAACCGTACAATTAAAATGAAGTAATTTTGGAACACTTTCTATTTGATAATTGTCCTTCTATCTCTTAAGTTTCTAATGACACTAAAATCAATCAATTTGGTTCAGTATTGTGAAAGCTATACTCTAAAAAAATTTCGAATTGTTCATATACTAAGATAGTGCCCTGCATTCAACTTCCACCCAGTAATTGAAATTCTTAGAGTCCGATTTAGAATTTTTATTTCTTCATATAATTTGTAATCCTATGTCTCTAGTTGATTCCAAATCAAAAATCATTCCATTTGGATAACTACAGAATAACATATGCCCAAAATACCGAAACATGTTCAATGTAGAGAAAAGTTCGTCGTGGCAAAGCCAAAAGTTCGTTGCAGCAAACTCCTCCTAAGAGGAATTCTCGCAAAAATTTCACAAATTCACCGTAGCGAAACCTATAGTTGACCGTGGTGAACTTTATCCAAAAGGAATCCTAGCTAAATCCTTCAAGTTTGTTGTGGCGAACTTTCACATAAGCATACCTAGATTTTCAACTTCAGGTAACATTTTGAGACTCTTATAAATAGAATTTGAATTCAACTTCTTCATGAAAAATGTAGCCATATATCTCTAGTTTAATCTAATCAAGAATCATCTCATTTGGATAACTAGAGAAAAAGTTATGGCTAAAAGAATGAAGCATACTTAGTGAATATTTTCCAGTTGATCATCTTCAAACTTTCCAAATTTTACACCTAACAGAACTTGTACAAAGATCACCCTTTTCTACTTCATTTACTCCTATTCTCAACTCCAATTCATCTCAATATCATTCACCAATGAAGCATAATCTAAATTTGATCATTAACCCAAAAATAAAATATATTGATGTACCTATTCATCAACTTCCAATTATTATTAAAACATCCTTTTCACAACCAATCCATCTTTGTGTAGCATAACTCATAGTTCCTTACAAATCATATACAACATCAATCATCCATAAAACAACTCCTAACCCATTATTTAGCATTTATATAATTTTTTTTTCATTTCTTCACTAACATTCTAGCATATACAAAACTCTTGTCATGATCATTCAACCTCTAAAACATCTCTATAAATCATTACTCATCAAGCATATATATGCAAGAAATTTACATACTCTTCATCATCCATGACACATACATACACAAAACACTAGTTCATGTCACTAACCTCTAACGATCATCATGAATACTTCATTTAACCAAACCCACTATATTTAACAAGCTACTTACTTGATTTAGCTTCTAATTCTTCACACTCTTCAAGAATATCAAAAATCCCTAACTTCACATACAACCCAAGATCATCACCATCTTAAGGGTTGGAAGGTTTGGGTTTTTGGTGAGAATGAAAGAGAGAACAAGGTGAAGGAGTAGCAAATGGAAGATGAGAGGTTCAACATGGGTGGAGATTTAAAGAACAAAAATCAAGAAGAAGAAGAGAAGAGAAGCCACGAAGGAGAGAAGAAGAGAATGAAAAAAAACACCTAGGTTCTTTTAAATAAGAAGCATCATGAGAGACAAGCAAAGGAGTCTTTAAAATTAAAAGAGTAGTGGGCTTTAAGACATGGCTTGGCAAGTGACAAATGTCACTTGCCATATGTCTAATTTTTTTATAACTTGAAACTAGTTTTTCTTATTAACTAGTCCAATCAAAACCAATTCCTGTGCTAATTGTCTCCCAATTTTAATTGACAACTATCAATAAATCCCAAAGTCACTTATCAAAATTTCCATCGCTATTGGATAGTAAATTCTACTGCCATTTACTAATAGTTTTGCCACTCGGCAATTTTCCTACTCCAAAATACCCAACAATTTCTAGAAATTTGTCCAAAAATTCCAAAAACTTCTAAATAAACAAATACACTCTCCAAATCAATTTTCAACACATAAAAACCACAATTCTCAATAAAACTCACATTTAGAAACAATTATACCCAAAATGTCCATGAATGCATGTACGACCACTTTTTGTGCAAAAATTCACTATTCACGTGTATATGCATGTCATATTATGCATGGAATTGAAATGTATTTTCTAATCTCTCAATCATATACTATTCTAGCTTCAACATAGGTGACAGGATGTTACAGCTCAAGTGAATTATACCAATAATAAGAAGGAACTTTTTGCTATAATCTTTTCATTTAATAAGTTTAGACAGATCTGATAAACTCTCAAGTGGTTTTTTTACAGATCATATAGTAGTGCAGTATTTGCTCAAGAAGCCCCAATCTAAACCAAGACTGCTAAGATGGGCTTTGTTGCTACAAGAGTTTGATATTGAAATCAAAGACAGAGATAGAGCATAGAATCTATAGCTGACAACCTTAGTCAGTTACCTAAAGGCACTAAGGGAGTTGACTCTTCTGATCTTACTATTGATTCTTTTCCTAATTCTGCACTTTTTTCCTTGACGGTTCAGGAGCCTTGGTACTATAATATTGTTAATTACATTGTCGCTAATTTTGTGCCTTCTTTTATGTCTAAGTTTCAAGTTGATAAGTTAAAGAGGGAGGCAACATACTACAAATAGGATGCTCCAATTCTTTGGAAGCAATGCAATGATCAGATCATCAAACAATGTGTTCCTAACAAAGAGATCCAATTTATCCTTACCTTTGCACATTCTTTATCATACAGGGGACATTTTAGTGCTAATTGGACTACTATAAAGGTTTTATAGTGTGGGTTTTACTGGCCTACCTTATTCAAAGATGCTTATGCTTTTTGCAAGTCTTGTGAGAAGTGTCAAAGGTTTGGGAGTTTAGGTAAAAAGCATGAAATGCCTTTAAGACCTGTGCATTTTTGTGAAATGTTTTATATCTGGGGCATGGATTTTATGGGTCCCTTTCCTCCATAATTTGGGATTTCATATATATTACTTGTAGTAGATTATGTGTCTAGGTGGGTAGAGGTAATGCCAACTAGGAAAGATGATGCTTCTACTGTTGCCAAGTTTTTACATGCTCATATCTTTTGCATGTATGGCATTCCAAAAGCATTTGTCAGTGATTAAGGAACAATTTCTACAATAGGACTATCAAGTCTTTACTTGCTAAGTATGGAGTTAATCATAAGCTGGCCACTCCTTATCACCCTTGGACAAATGGGTTAGTTAAAGTCTCCAATCGAGAAGTGAAGCATATATTAGAAAAGATTGTGAAGCCATCCCTAAAAGACTAGAGTGAAAGGCTTGAGGAGGTGTTGTGGGCTTACAAGACTGCCTACAAGACCCCTATAGGCATATCCCCTTTTCTATTACTTTATGGCAAGTCTTGCCATCTACCTATGGAGATCGAGCATAAATCTTATTGGGTGGTCAAGGCATGTAATGCAAACCTTGAATCTTCACTTGAAAACCAGACAATGCAACTCCAAGAGCTTAAAGAGATGAGACTTGAGTCTTATGATAACGCCACAATCTAGAAAGACAAGCTGAAAATGATTCATAATAAACAGATTTTGAGGAAAGAATTCCATGAAGGTGACAAAGTTTTAAATTTTAAGGCTCGGTTAAAGTTAATGCCTGGGAAGTTCGTCACCAAGTGGGAGGGCCCTTTCAAAGTTACCAACGTGCATTCATTTGGAACGGTAGAGCTAGTGGATGAAGCAACTGATCATGTTTCATAAGTCAGTGGTCATCTGCTTAAACACTACCATGAGGATCAAAGACCCCCTAATCCCACGGTTGTTCCCTTCTGCCTTTCTCCTTTATTCTTTATTATATTAATAGTGATATATGTCTACTGCGATAGTTTGAAATAAGTGTAGGGGAAGGAAGCCTTTCCAGTAGGAAGTATTTGTAGTTGTTTATTTCATTTAGTTATTGCTAGTTTGTTTCCCCTTGCTCTTGCCATTTCGCCTATACTTGTTTTTCATACATTAAAGCCAATGTATTAAGTGTGGGGGAGGGATTGCTTTTGCTGAATTGTTTGCCACTACTTGGATTGCCATATTATTGACTTTTCATTAGGCACTGTTTGTCTGATTGAGCTAAATTGATTGGGTTTATCTCTTGAGAATGATTGCTACTATGATTCCCACCTTCTCACTTGACTTTTGCAATCCTTGGGTTTTGTTTTCAAATCCTTGTTGCTTATGCATGTGAACATTGACATGTCAAGGTTTGA
>JANVCQ010000231.1:43582879-43606712 GCA_025531925.1 Erythroxylum plowmanianum
AAAAAAAAATGTATTACCAAGTTTTGAACTGTTTTGATTGCTCTAGCATACCACCCCCGTGAGGCACGGGCTCGGATATCACCATGGATATCGGGTTCGGGTCTTGCGGAAGTGGGATGCTACATCTTATGTCAGCCAAGTACATTAGCCTTCCTATAAGCCTTTGGTATCTTCCTTTATCAATTGAAGTTTGATTTGCTTATATATATAACTTTAAGCCTTCCTCAATTGATGTATTAGTTAGTTAACATGTTGACATACCAGTTTCTTGTAACAAGTCTAACGTATATTTTCACTGGGATAGAAAAACTCCTTTCTTCCATCTAGAAACTTCAATATAAGAAAATATTTCAAACAACCAAGGTCTTTCATTTCAAATTCTCTAAACAATTATTCTTGTAGTGTCTTATTCTCTACCGAATCATCTCTTGTTACCACCATGTCACCCACATATATAATAAGAGAAGTGATTTTACTTTGCTTTTTTTTAAAAAAATAAATTGTGATTATAATTGCTTTGATGATATGTGAAAGTTATCATAGACTTTGTGAAACTTCCAAACCATACCATTGGAGTCTGCTTCAGCTTTTACAATGATTTCTTCAATCAACAAACTGTTTTACTCTGCCTTTTTGCTACCATACAACCTAATGGAAGCTCCACACAGATTTCTTCAGACAATTCATTATGCAAAAAGGCATTCTTTACATCAAATTGTTGTAAAGCCAATCCAAGTTTGTAGCTAGGGGCAAAAATACTCTAACAGTATCGATTTTAGCTACGGAAGCAAATGTCTCTATGTAATTAATCCCATAGGTTTGGGTATACCCCTTTGCCACTAATCTTGCTTTGAACCTTTCAACTATGTCATTTGCATTATACTTTACATTGTAAACTGATCGGTATCCAACTGACTTCTTTCCTGGTGGGCATTCAACAATCTCCTGAGTTTTATTTTTTGTAAAGAGTTCATTTCCTCATTCATTGCAGCTCTCTACCTTGGAACCTCTAGAACTTCTTGCACACTGTGAGGAATAGCTACAAGAGATAATTGATTTACAAATGACCTATTTGATTTCGATAGATTATTATTTGACAAATAATGACTCGTAGGATATTTAACTGTACTTGAAATTTTAGGTTCATATGAAGGCTTAAGAATACATCTAGTAAGACACTTTGGTAGTCATTTTCTGGGTGGCTCAGGGTTAGGAATAGGAACATACTCAGTAAAAGATTAGTATGGTATATTAGTGAGAGTCTTAACTTCTACACTTGATGGACCAGCATCCTCCTCTTCATTAGTACCTTCTTATTCAATAACTCTTATCCAATAGCCCTTTCCAGCTCCTCTTCATGTTCCAACTGATTATTAGCACCATTATTGACATCATTACAATTGCACTTCCCATGAAGGTCATAATCAAGAGTTTGAATTTCCTTTTAATACTCCGCCTAAAGCTCAAACTTAAAGAAATACATTGTATCTTCATGAAAGACTACATTTATTATGATGAACATACATTTATTTGGAGGATGATAACACTGGTATCCCTTTTGGTTTATAGCATACCTAAGAAAAACACACATGGAGCTAGCTTGTTGCATTGATGTTTATGGATATACACAAATGCTATACATCCAAAAACATAATGAGGCAAATTTGATAGTGGTGAAGCAGCTACAGCATCAGTGAGGACTTGCAATGGTTTCTGAAATTCAATAGTGTAGGAAGGAGTTCGATTAATCAAATATGCAGCAAAAGAAAGAGCTTCTCCCCAATAAATCAATGGCATATAAGCTTGAATTAATGAGGCACGAATAACTTTTAGCAAATGTTGATTTTTCCTCTCGGTTATCCCATTCTATTGGGGTGTATCCACGCAATTAGTTTGATTAATAATACCTTATGCTTCCAAATAATGTTTCAATTTGAAACTATGATATTCTTAACCATTATTGCTGCGAAGAACTTGAATCTATACATTATACTGAGTTTGAATGATCTTATCGAATTTCTGGAACAATAAATTTAGTTCACTTTTGGATTTCATTAACCACAACCAAGTGATCCTCGTACAATCATTAATAAAAGTACCTAACCAACGAGACCCACCCAAAGTTGCAATTTTGGATGAATCCCATACATCAGAGTGAATAATCATAAAAGACAAGGGATTCTTATTAACACTAACGGAAATGAATTTTGATAAAATTTTGCAAGTTCACAAACATTATAGTCTAAACTAGAGACATCAATTTTTCAAACAAACTAGGAAATAATTTTTTAAGATACCCAAGAGATGCATGCCTCAAACATCGATGTCATAACTAGAGTTTAGCTTTGTTTTTCTCCACCTTTGAGTCATCCACGACAAAAACTTGATGCAACTTGTCTAAACTTCTTGATGTTATGTCTAGATAATACAAATTCTCTCTCCTATTACCACAACCAATCGTTTGCTTTGTTTGGATGTCTTTAAAGAGGCAAACGTTAATCTAAAATACTACCATACAAGATAATGCTATTGTTATTTGGGAAATAGACAAGAGGTTATAATCCAAAGATGGAACAACCAAAAGTGAAAGTTAAAATCTCTTCCCTAACAACTGGGACTTTGTCACCATTGGCAATAGAAACAAATTTTTATGAGGACTTTGTGAGTTTAATAACTTGTTTAGAATCAAAGTTATGATTTGAAGTACTAGAATCAACTATTCATATACTATTAGAAATACATGTAGAAACATTAGAAGTTATACCACCATTATTTATAGTTGCTGCTAATGCAAAAGTACCCTCAATAGCATCATGATTGACTTTGGTCTCAGTAATAGCAACGGTTGGAGTTTTCTTGAAAATTTTCTTTCAGGGTACTCGATTATGGTCCCACTAATTTGGATATCCTATAAGTTCATACCAGCGATCTTTAGTATGTCCAATTTGGTTGCAATAAGTGCACTTATATCTATACTTTTCACCACTAACTGTTGACTTTGATTTGTTTCTAACCACCATAGCAACAACTTCAAGGTTTCCAAATTCTCCTTTCAACATTTCACGTCATACTACCTCTCTACGAATCAATGCATAACATTCTTCTAGAGTTGGAATTGATTCCTTCCTTATAATCTCTCCACAAACCTATTAAAAAACATAATTTAAACCTGTTGGGACTATATGCACCTTTAGTCCTTAATCGAATTTTTGTACACTTCAACATCTTCATAATCTTTCATGACAATTTTGTCCCGATGATCTAGTTTTTGATAGATTTCAATTAACTCTCCATGGTATTTAGAGAGATGTCTTCCACTTTGTTTTGTAGTAAACGCCTTTTGGTTAAGGTTGAAAAATTGCAATTCATCACTTCCATTACAAAAGATATCTCAAATTAAAATACAAATAATGCCAAAAATAGAATAGAATATCTTAACAATGCCATATACCGCATTTTTTTAAAACAATTATTCCAATCCACTAAAATTTAAGTGACTCATCCTGTGATGTGGTAGTTATAATGAATCATTTATAAAAGCCTTTAAACACTTGGACTATCGTTGCTAATTTTTAATTCAATTTTTTTGACATTTGAACTTTTACTATCATTCTTCCATTTCTGTATCTCGTAATGAATCCACTATTACTAATTTGTATCTTATACCCCCTTTTCAAAAGTTAGACGATACTCAAAATATTTGTCCTAAAACATTGTAAGCATAAGAAATAAACTGGTGTTTTCCATTGCAAGTTAGCAATAAATTAGACTTATTTATGGATGTTAATTTTTGGTCGGCCAGCAGGTCGGCCAACCCGACCTGGTCCTTTTTTAGCTTGGATTGACTAAGCCATAGGATGAGGTCGGGTTGAGCACTGGTCGGCCAGACCCAGCTCGTGGCTCAACCATTACTTCAAAAATGATGTTGTTTTTGATAATTTTAAAAAAAATATAAGGTAGGCCGGGTTAGGTCAGGCTACGAGCCAATCAGCCTGTGGTGGGGTCGGGCCACAGGTCGATGTATCTCGATCCATTAGGCTACGAGTGTTGGGCCCCAAATTGTTTTATCATTTTATCAAGCATGAATTGATTAAATTTTGTGGTTTTGCTAGATAAATTATTTTGTTTGGAGTTTAATTAGCATGTTAATGATTGGAGGATTTATTGCTTAGATTGATGGAATTAGAAGTATTAAATGGAGAAATTAAGATTAAGTTAGAGTATAGTATGTTATAAGTTAAATTGAAGAAGTAAGAATGCATAAGGGGAAAAATGGGAATATCACTTAAGGTTAAAAGGCTATGGCATTACATGGAAGGGCATAGTGGACTTTGCTCATGCATTTAGGGTAAAAGTGAAAGAAGTAAATGTAGTCTTATATTGTAGAGGAGCAAAAATCGTGAATGGAGGAGGAGAAAGGAGAAAAAGAAGAGAAAAGCTAGGGTTTTGGAGATTCTTGAAGAATTTGAAGACTTTGAGGCTAAAATAAGTAAGTATGAGCATTAACCCTTCTTGATTATTGGATGAAGCATATTTAGGGTTAGTTAGAAGTGAAAACATGGTTGAATGTCGGTAGGAAGTTGCTGATGAATGGTTTATGTTAATGTTTTATTGTTTGGTTAATGATCAAGAGTAAATTATGCATTAGTTTGTGAATGATTTTGGGTTGAAAATGAAGTAAAAAAGATGTTTTAGTGTTAATATGGGTTATATATGAAAGGGGGGGAAGTGAAAAGATGAAAAATGTAGCAAAATATGTCTTCGGAGTGAGTTTCTGGAGAAGTTCGCCGGCGGCAAAGTCCATTTTTCCTACACAAACATATTTTGGTATTTTGGGCATAACTTTTTCTATAGATGTCCAAATGAGATGATTTTTAATTTGGTGTAAACTAGAGACATAGAAATACAAATTATGTGAAGGAATCAAGTCTAAATTCAGTCTCTAAGAATCTCAATTTTTGGGATAGAAGTCGAGCATAGATTTTTGTTTCAACATTAGAAGTAGTCCAAATTGTTGAGGTATGACTTTCCGATTTCTAAACCAAATTGAATGAAATTTTGGTTATTGTTTAAGGAAATTACGTGAGGCAAGAGGATCAAGAGGAAAGACATCCCTAAGCAAGTTTATAAGCAAGGAATTCAAAGTGGGTACATATTTATAATAGAGTAAATAAGCCACTCATTGTTTTCTTCAAATCAAGAAGTTTAATGATTTAAATTGCATCATCAATGTTGCCTTTATTACTTCTTGAATGAATTTTGAAATTGTTATATGTTTGCTACATGAATTGTGTTGATGATTGATGAAAAGACTTTGAAAAGGATTTTTCTTTGAAAGGATACATGCTTACGAAATCATGTTTTCAAAAATGGTTTCCAAAATATATCAAGTATATGAAAAGCAAGTTTTCAAGAAAAAGTGCTAGTTAGGGCAACAAGTTTACAAGTTATGAAATATGTGTTATGTGAGTTTGTGGTAGTCCCTCAAGAATGTCACGTGTACGTTGACCAAGTTAAGGCTTCTCCCGCCTGCTCGCTAGTGGCACGAAACTCCTTCATGGACTCCCTCAAGTTTACGACTACACATGACCACTATGTAGAAATGTGTAGTGCGTCATATTTATGGATTTACCCAAACCATTCTGATGTGCTTATGATCTGTTGACAAGTTTGATGCATACATGATTTAATATTGCTCACGAATTGTTTGATAAATTGAGAATTTTGAGGAATAAGTGTTTGATGATATTTACATGTGAAAGTACTTTGGTTTAAAAAATGTATAATGGCAATGAGTTTTGAAAATAGTTTTTGCTTGTTTCTCGATTATAAATCTGTTACCCACGAGCTTTAAGCTCACCCCCTCCCATTTTGTCCCATCTTCAGGTGAGGAGCAAGAGATCGAGTAGGTCAAGAGTTACAGTATCACTCCGATTAGGCTTATTTTTGTGCTTGAAGTTATTTTTGTAAAGCAAGGCTTTAGTTGCATTTCGAGAAATTTTACTTTTGCAAATGATGTTTTTTTGGTTTATATTATATGTGGATTGAAATGCTCATTAAAGCTTTGTAAAACTCTCACTTTTGATATTAATAAAATTTGTGTTTGGATTTGTCTATGTTTTTTGATGTTTTCACAAAGCATTTGGATTTTAGAAATTGCATGTGTTCATTTATAAGTTCATCTTGTTTTGGGTTTGAATTGTTGAAGATGGTTAAAAGAACTTATGTTTGCATTTAGTATGATAGGAAATTTTGGGTTGTGGGTTTTGCTACAGGGGTTTTCGCCGCGGCGTAATTAGCACAAAGCTTTTTACTTTCGTTGGCGTGGGGAGTTCGCTGCGGCGAAAATATAATTGCAGATTTGCCGCGGCGAAAGTTAAATCATTCACCGCAGCGTAAAATTCCTGATGGGTCCAGTGGATTTTTTTGCATATGTTCGCCGCGGCGAAATCACAGTTCGTTGCGGTGACGCTCGCTTTTGCTTCCGAAGGATTTTTCTTCTAAATTTTCAACTGCTAAGCCTCCCTCCATGCTCAAGCTACATGATCTCATATTCGATGTTGGGCTCCGAAAACGGGGTCCAACAACAAGCCACCTAGCCCGACCTAGCCCATTGGCATTCTTAGACTCATTGTCTTCTTTAGTCTAAATAAAATTGCTTTTTATCTTTATTTTTATCCAATCTACTATTTGCAATAAAATGCCCAATTAATCCTTGATAATTGTAACATCGTACACTAGATATTTAATCATGACCACCTTAAAACCACTCATCTCTATCACACCCTACTGACTTTTGCTCTTAAAATTTTGATTCTTCATCATTTGGCAAAGTTCTATCGCCTCTGCCTCTTCCATGTATCCCGTAAGTTCAACCTCAACCTCTATCTTTCACTCTTCTTCAATACTTAGGTAATAAGTTCTTCCCTTTTCTTTAATATCTCTTTGTGGGATTTCAAAGAACTCAGGAGTTTACCCACAATCATTGCCTATAAATCTTTTAACTCTTTAATATCGATTATAGTATAATCCATCTTTGAAATTAAAGAACGAAGATTTTTTTTCAATCACACGAACATCTTCCACCATTTCTCTATATCTCTTTAATTAATTAAAGATTTTAAAAAATATATTTAAAAGCTCATCAACATATTCAAAGGCTCCTGTTTTACTATTTTTATACTCACGCCTTAAGGTTTGTAAATGCACTTAATTATTTTGTCCTTCTCTATAAAGGAAATTTGAAGCGCTTTTCAAGCATTTTGCTTTTTGTTGTAGAAACTTTTTCAAACATTCTCTCATCCAATCACATGCACAAATAAGAGTATGTTCTTGCTAGTCTTTCATTTTAGCCTTCTGCAAAGCATTTCTTTGCACAACCTTCCTCGCTACCTCATTCCTTGGCTAGTCATATCCCTTTTATAAAATCTCCCACAAATCTTCTGATCCAAGCATATCTTTCATTCAGATGCATCAGTTATCATAAAGGTAGACAGGGTTTGTTGTATTATTTCCAAATCTTATCAGATAAGAAAAATGTTTCTTTATTAATCCAATCCTACCTTAGAAATTAGCAAACAAAAAAGATAAAGAACATCGACTTAGAAATGGAGAGACAAAACAATGAAGACCAAAGTTCTTTGATTCTACAGATCAAGTATATGAATTAACCCAAAGTTGAGCCTATAAATAAGTTGCACAAGACAGAAGTTACAACACCAACTTAATAATGGGAAACTAAGAGGACTCTCAATGTAAACAATAGGAAACTAGAAAGGCTCTCAATATAAACCAATGGGAAACTAGGAGGACTCCACGTTTATTTTGCTACTTAAAAAATCAAAACAGCAACTATAACTGAAAAATTCAAATGACTTCCAATACTCCCCCTTTATTTGAATTTGGAGACTCCCAAACAAGTGCAAAGCTCCTGATGCTTCGTGAATGGTAAGCTCTTTGTCATGAGGTATGCAAGTTGTTCTTTAGTTTTGCAATTTTCCAGTTTAACTTCTCCTTTGGCCATCAATTCTCGTATGAAATGGTGCTTGATTTCAATATACTTAGACCTGCTGTGATAGACCAGATTTTTTGCAAGTAATTCAACTGACTTGCTATCGTAAAACACTTTTATTGCCTCACTTGGTTCTATACCAAGTTCACTAAGCAGCCTTTGTAGTCACTCTGCTTGAAAAGTAGTAGCTATAGTAGCTTAATATTCTGTTTCTATCAAGGAAAAGGCCACAATTGTTTATTTCTTTAAACTCCATGATACTAGAGTTGTTCTAAGAAAAAAAAACTCCCTGTAGTACTTCTCCTATCCTCTAATGAACTTGCCTAATCACTATCACTATACTCTTTAAAACTAAAAATCTGAGTTTCACGAAACCAAATACCATAATCCTTAGTGCCAGCAAGGTAACGTAATACTCTTTTTGCATCTCCAAAATGATACTTACTTAGCTTATGCATGAATCGAGAAAGAAAACTAACTGAGAAACTCACATTTAGATGAGAATGTGTTAAGTAAATAATTCGACCAATTAAACTTCTATATAAGCTTCCCTCTAGCATTCTAGTATCATCACTTGACCATAGCTTCTCATTAGTGTTCATTAGAGTAGCAACAATTTTACACCCTAACATGTTGAAGGTTTTTAACATGTCCTCCATATATTTCCTTTGTGTCATGAAAGTACCATAATCTCTTTGAGTAACTTCTAAGTCTAGAAAATATCTCAACTTTCCAAGATCAGTCATGTCAAACATTCTTTTCATAGATTTTTTTGAACTTATATATAATATGTGATGAAGACCCAAAATAGATCATATCGTCAACACATAAGCTTACTACCATAAATTGATTCATACCTTGCTTCTTAACATACAAAGTAAGCTTATGCATACTGCTTTCAAAACCATTGTTATAGAAGAACTCATCTATTTTGCTGTACCATGCTCGAGGTTCCTGCTTTAATTTGTAAAATGCTTTTTTAAGTCAAAACACTTTATTTGGCTCATTTTGATTCTTGAATCTAGGTGATTGAGCCACATAAACTTTCTCTTGCAATTCTCCGTTGAGCGTAGCCTCTTTCTACTAATTGTGCCTTATATTTTTAGATGCTTTCATCTTCCAAAAACTTTGTTTTGAAAATCCACTTTAAACTAATTATATTTTTCCCTTCTGGTATGTCAACTAGCTCCCAAGTTTTATTGTTTCAATGGCTTCAAGCTCTTCTTGCATTACTTCTTACTGCTTCATAGTCTTTTCTACATGTGATAGGTCCTGAAGAAAAAAGACTAGTGGTGAGGCATTATTAATCTATGACTAAGGGACTTATATTTTTATGGTGGTGAATCCTCTTATGAAGACACTGACTTGGAGACCAAATTTGAGCTTGTTAGTGTTGAGTTTTATGAGCTGTGCGGAGTGTTAGCTACCACGTCAACTATTACTTTTTTCTCCTCCATTATCTCTGATTGAGTGGTTGAATCCTTACTTTCTTCCTTCCATTCCTAGCATTCTTGCTCATCAAACTCCACATTTCTACTCACCACAATCTTCTTATTTATTGGATCATAAAGTCTATGGGCTTTCGATTTGGTACAATAATTGATGAAAATGTTTTTTTTTTTTTTTCTTCCAACTTATGCCTATCACTTGTGAGCAAAGCATAGAAATGCAACCAAATATACATAACTGGCTTACTAAAGGTTTGCTTCCCTACCACGCTTTATATGGTGTTTGGTTCCAGACTACATTCGTGGATGAAATGTTGATAAGATACACTACAATAGCCACTGTTTCTGCCCAAAAAGAGTTTGGTAGCCTCTTTTCCTTCATCATTGATCGAGCCATTTCAACAACAATTCGATTCTTTCGTTCTACTACACCATTTTGCTCAGGCATGTATGGAGCTGTCAACTCTCTTTTGATACCATGTTCTTCACAAAAATCAATAAATTCGTTTAATGTGAACTCACCTCCGCCATCAGTTTATAACGCTTTCAGATTCATTTCACTTTGTTTTGCTCAGGTGTGTATGGAGCTGTCAACTCTCTCTTGATACCATGTTCTTTATAGAAATCAATAAATTCGTTTAATATGTACTCACCTCTGTGGTCCGTTTGTAATGCTTTTAAGTTCATTCCACTTTGTTTTTTTACTAATGCCTTGAATTTTTAAAGTGCTCAAAAGTCTCTGACTTGAGTTGTAAGAAATAAACCCACTCATCCTGCTATATTCATCGGTGAATAACAAGAAGTAATTACTTCCTGCTAATTATTTGATCTTCATTGGTACATATAGATCAGCATGTATCAGTTCCAAAATTTCAGTAGCACATTTGGAGTTTCCTATTGGAAGCGCCTTATTGGACTGTTTTCTAATAACAAATCCCTCATAGATCTTTTCTAGTGGCAATGTAAGGCAAGTCTTTGACCATTTCTTTTCATTTTAGTAGTTACAGCCTTTGAATATTTAAATGCTCGTACCTTAGGTGCCACAGCTCACTATTCCCAAGTACTTTGCTTACCATGGCTCTATGTTCTAAAAAATTAAGAAGGAACATTCAGTTTGGCATCATTTGTGCAACTGCAAGAATTTCACCTGTAGCTTTCTTCTAATATCCGTATTCAAGCAATTGTCCCATACTTATGAGATTATGAGCCAAAAATGGAGCAAAATGTACATTCTTGATGAGTTTTATACGGTTAGCAAATCCAATAGTCACGATACCTCATCCTTCAATTTGAAGTTGCTTGTTATCTCCAAGATGAACTAATAATTTTATTGATTCAATAAGGTCTTTAAACTTAAATTTGTCTCCCGTTATTTGATGTGAGCAGGTGCTATTAAGATGCCACAATTCCTTGCTAGTCTCGTTAATGTTCGATGAAGCAATGAACAAGTAGTCATCTTGTTCATCTCCTTCTTCTGCAAACTTGGCTTCCTCCCATTTAGACCAACAAAAATTTGTCTATGTGGCCGTACTTATTACAATAAGAGCAATGGAGAGAACTGTTATGTCCTCGTCATCTATGTGCTCTCATAGGATGAATAGATGAATCTGGCTCTGGCTCCCCTTTTGTCTGGAATGCCTTTTCTTCTTCTCTAGTAAATGACCTGTTAATTTTACTTCCTGAGCTTGTAAAGACCCCATTAGTTCATCAAACGAAAAAATTGATAAATCCTTATACTCTTTAATAGCCGCAACCATATGATCAATTTATAAGAGTCAAACTTCTTAGAACTTTAGCCACCATAATTTCATCAATAATTTTATCTCCACATTTACGCATTTGGCTCACAACTGCAGAAACTCTTGACAAATATTCTTGAGTTGACTCTTTATTCTTCATGCAAAACGTTTCAAAATCCCTCCTAAGTGATTGCAGTTTGACGACAATTACTTTTGTGGATCCCTGATACTCGGTTTTCAAAATCGACCATGCCTGTTCTGCAATTGTGCTGCAGCTATCCTTGAGAAAATGACCTCATCTACTACCTGCTAGATAAAAAAGAGAGCCTTTGTGTTGCGCTTCAAATTGTCCTTGTGGGAAGTATTGTCATCGCTTGTTTTTACGTAGCCAGACTCAACAAAGTCCCAAAGTTTCTGGGAATTAAATAGTGTTTTCATCCTTATACTCCAAAATTCGTACGAGCCACCTCTAAAAATGGGTATTTGTGGCTGCATACATTGAGAGAACTTGCATTTGCTGCCAATTTGTTTGACAAAAAATTAGAATGCCTAGTAGAATAAACTGGTTCTTTGTAGGACCTCGGCCTCTCGAGCCTCGCGTCCATAAGACCTCGGTCTCTCGGGCCTCGCACCAACTCGCTTATAAATATTGTCCGCTTTGGACCTCGCGCCCTCACAGTTTTGTTTTTCCAGGACTTCCCAAGATGTCACCCATCCTGGTACTACTCTGGTCCTAGCACGTTTAACTTCGGAGTTCTGATGAGATCCGGTGCATTAGGGCATGGAAAACGAGTCTACAAGGGAAAGATTTCCATACCCTTATAAGGCATGCTTCGTTCTCCTCTTCGGCCGATATGGGATACCCCTAAGTAGGCCTTGCGTCCATAGGGCCTTGGCCTCTCGGGCCTCACGCCCACATGCTTACAGATATTGTTCGCTTTGGGCCTCGGCTCCTCACGGTTTTGTTTTTCTAGGACTTCCCAGGAGGTCACCTATTCTGATTCTACTCTGATCCTAGCACGTTTAATTTCGGAGTTCTGATGAGATCCGGTGCATTAGGGCATAGATGGGTGACCTTCTGAAAAGTTCTGGAAAAACAAAACCGTGAGGATGCGAGGTCCAAAGTGAATAATATCTACAAGCAGATGGGTGCAAAGCCCGAGAAGCTGAGATCCTATAGACTCGAGGTTCGAAAGGCCGAGGTCCTACACTCTTATACCAAATTTTAGAAATTAGCAAACAAAAAGATCAAGAACAACGACCTAGAAATGGAGAGACAAAACAATGAAGACCAACGTTCTTTGATTTTGTAGATAAAGCACATGAATTAACCTAGAGCGGAGCCTATAAATAGGTTGTACAAGACAGACATTATAATTCCAGCTTAATAATAAGAAACTAAGAGAACTCTCAACGTAAACCAACGGGAAACTAGGAGGACTTCACTTTTATTTTACTACTTAATAAACTAAAACAGCAACTATAACTGAAAAATTCAATTGACTTCCAACATTCTAAACCTTTTTAATTTAGATTGATACAACATGTGTAATTTTTTAAAAGAGACAAATTTCCTTTTCTTGAAAAGAAAGTTTATTTTACCTATTTTGTCAAATTTTAATTTCTTTCATTTAAGAATTTTATCTTATATAAAATGTAATTCTTCCTCCTCGTCCTCTTAAATTTAGTTCTTACTCCCCACAACACTAAACCCTTGTAATTATCCCAAATCTAAACAACGTGAACTTCAAAATATTAAAAAAAAAAATCATTATAGGCTTACAGTAGAAGTGCATGGATTAATTCACTTGAGGATAATAGTTGATGTCTTAATGGCCAAATTACTTGTTTGAAAATAGAGAATGTCGAAAGAATGCTTTCTTTATCCTGTACTATGTTTTGATGATAAATATGCTCCAGATGAGTTCATCAATCTCAAAAGTCAATTTTCTCCCAAAAAAAACTCAAAACTCATTATTAAGTTTATTGGTGCAATGGTGGCCAACTTAAGTCCGGTGTCCCTTTTGCAGCAGACAAGGCACAATAACAAAACAAAAGCTCAAAACTCATTATTAAAGTTTACTGGTGCAATGGTGGCCAACTTGAGTGCGGTGTCTTTTTTGCAGCAGACAAGGCACAATAATTACGAATCTCTATTCTTTGATGTTTCGTCAACCTAACTTTTTTTTTTCCCCCAAAGAAATAGTGCAAACACCCAAAATAAAGAAACTACAGCGCAGTGACGTGGGGTAAGATCACCCCAACAGAGTCGGCAAACAGGAGCGACGATAGACCCGCAACAGGCTCACCAAACCAATGAACACCAACAGAGAGACGATAGTTATAGGTAGCTAACCAATCCGCACAGCGATTGACTTCCCGAAAAACATGTCGCACCCGAACCACCCAATTTCTAGTCAACAACTCTCGGATAGCTGAATGCAATGGATGAATGTCTCGCTGCGTTGCACTTGTGAGACTGGACACCACCAACGCATAATCTATAGTCAAATCCACCCGATTATAACCATGAAACCACGCCAGAGTTAGGCCATGGTAAACCGCCCAAAATTCAACCTGTAAAGCTGAACAATACCCCAAAAGTGCACCAAAGCCAACCAGCCAACGCCCGCCAGCATCTCGAAGAAGACCACCTGTCGTCGCCAAGCCGGGGTTCCCTTTGGCGGAGCTTCGTCAACCTAACTTTGAAACCAATAAAAAGCTACCAATGAATAGTATTGAGAGAGTTTGGAAAGAAATTATACTTGAGTTAAATGAGCCAATATATAACTAATACATTATATTTTAACCTAAAACTTTAAGATAATGAATTATGTGCCTTATCTTTATGCATAACTCACTAATCTTTATTTCTCTTTTCGATATAGGATTACAAGTTGAATTTCTAATAGTTTTGGCTTAGCTTACATGATCTAGTAAAACATCATGGATTCCACTGTTATAAACTACTGTAATAAAAATGTGAACTAATCTAAGCTTAGGCTTAATTAACATAGGGACAGACACATTACTCATTTCTTCAATGTTTCAAACATTAGTAGCCGATTCCAATTTTAGTGGTTTATTACTTTATTCGAATGATTTTCTGAATAGTTTTATAGTTATCCTTAACTTTATGTGAGTTAATATCATTAAACCTTAATCTTATACTCTTTTAATGAGATTAAAGCAAAATAAAATAAGTTAATTACATGATTAAGATTCCTTTCGTACAACTTATTATTGTTCTTTTGTATCACAAATGAACTTATCATGATACGCTTAAATGGGATCCGTTAGATATAGACTATAAGTAATAACTAATAACTAATATTTGCCACTATATTTGGATTATTACTTATCACCTACCTTTTTGAATCTCATTAAAGCGTATCAAGATTAGGGGGCGGGGGGAACTTGTTACTACATTTTAGTTATTATTTATTAGCTTCCTTTTTTAATCTAACTTTAATCTGTATAAATATTAGACATAATGTATTAAAGTTAATTTCCTTTTAATAATTTTTAAAACTTAACTAATACTATGCTTTTATTTATTCTGCTAATATCTTTAGTATTATTTTATAGTAATAATTTATAACACAACATAGGAATTTAATTCAATAGTGAAAAGGGAAAACTATTATCTAAAAACCTTATATATTCATTAACATTAATAATCATATATGTTATATAATATCTTTTCTCTTGTTAGCCTCTTGAAGGAAGCATTGTATATACTTTTATTTAATTTTAATACATAGGTCATAATTTCAGACTTAATTTTTTTAAAAAATTCAATTTAAAGAAATTTATAATATTCAATATAATTGAAACTTACCCTAATTTCAATAATTTTATGTTTTTAAAAATATTATCGTGATGTGATGAAGTTTTAAATTTTTAATAGCTTAAGAATCCACACACCAATCTCAATATACCACATGATAGTCTCATTGTATACAAAAGGAATGAAATTTTTTCTTTGGAAGCTTTTTCCTGTATGGAAAACAATAAGTTATAAAATTTATACATTTGTTTACAATAAATATGTAGACTTTATCATAACAAAAAAACTACTCTGATCCAAAAAAAATCATATATATTAAATCTTGCCGTGGATATAGGGCATTTAAAAGGGAAAGTGAAGGGGCGTAGCTTTGACGGACTCATGGAGTTAACAGGTTTCGTAATATGAAATATCTTGTGCATAATCTAACTACAGCTATTCTAGTTTCCTATATCCACGTATTGGATTGAAAGCTTTGTTTTTATCCAAACAAAGAATATATCTGATTTCTACCATTTGAGCTCTATTTCTCTTCTACCCCCCTCTTCCTCCCAATCTAAGAGAGATGGCTGGTCCTGATGTCGACAGAAGTGGCTCTCCTACCCATCCTTGTGCAACGAAAACACTCCCAGATTTCGATCCTCCAAAGAAACCCAAAAAAAACAAGTATGCTATTGCTTGTGCCATCTTGGCCTCCCTGACTTCAATCTTACTTGGTTATGGTGAGTTTTTCTTATCTTCAACTCTTGGTTTACTCTTTAGTTCTTCACGGTACGAGGGAAGTTAAGTTTCAGTGTTTTAGGATAAAAGGAAAACGTATTTCAGGACTAAATGGTCTTCAAAAAACGGAACCAGCACTGTCTTTTATCATCAGTTCATCACATAGCTTCTAAACTCCTTTCCATGGAAAATCATATGTAATGGAACTTTGTTTGTGTTATTTTCGTGAGCACGTACATCCTTAGCCACTGGAGTCTGTATGTTGTGTTTTGACAGATATTGGAGTGATGAGTGGAGCTTCCTTGTTCATCAAAGACCAGCTCAAAATCACAGATGTCCAATTAGAAATCCTTGTGGGTACAATCAACATTTACTCTCTCGTCGGCTCAGCAGTGGCCGGCCCGACGTCTGATTGGATTGGTCGACGGTACACAGTTGTGGTGTCAGGAGTCATATTCTTTGTTGGAGCCATTCTGACGGGATTTGCCCCAAACTATGTGTTTCTCATGGTTGGTCGGTTTGTTGCTGGTATAGGTGTTGGATATGCCCTCATGATTGCCCCTGTTTACACTGCAGAGATCTCTCCAGCTTCTATGCGTGGATTTCTCACCTCTTTCCCTGAGGTTTGTGAATCTTTATATAAGGTTTTAAATATGTTTGCATATAGAAATAAATTTACACGTTATTTGAGAATTGCATTTAAGTTGTTAATCTTGTAATATTGTTAAGTAACTTCAATTTTAATTTTTCATCAAATCAACTTTGTGTTTAAAAATTATATTTTAGGATATGTCTTAACCTAGATAATGCTTTAAAAAATCATTTAATTATTTAATATTTAATTAAAAAATTACTTTATAGTTTGAACAACAATTTTTATCATATAAATTAAGTCCTAAAATTTTCAGATATTTGAACCAAGCCTAGAAGGTAACTCAAATGCTAACTTGATCCCAATCTAAATTTCAAAATTTTAATTATAATCTAAATGTCAAATTTTTATTTGATTAAAAATAAAATTTAAATGTGTCAAATAAACTATTGATAAAGATTACATGAATAAATTGAGTTTTTAAATGTATTTAATCTAATTCAATTGGCTCTTATTCTTTTTGATATTTTAAAAAGGGTATCTATGAGAAGAATTTTAAAATATTCTCTTTGTCCATCAAGGTGAGACAGTCTTCTAGTCTCCTAGACTTTACAAAGAACCAACTTATAGATAACAATCTTTTATAATCCAATCATTAATTTATGAAGTAAAAGTAGACAAATCAGGACTGTTATGTTGTGTTTTCATTTTTCCCTTTTTTAAGTTTGAACGATAATTTCTTGTTTTGATTAACGACAAACTTTGATTGTCCTCGACAATGATTAAATCCAAATATAAATTGGATTACATTAACTATATGTTTTGATTACAGATTTATAGTAACACGGGCATATTACTTGGATACGTCTCCAACTTTGCGTTCTCCAAGCTTCCACCTCATCTGGGGTGGCGATTCATGCTTGGAGTCGCAGCGATCCCTTCAGTTGTCCTGGCCGTTGGAGTTCTCGCCATGCCGGAGTCGCCCCGTTGGTTGGTTATGCAAGGCCGTCTAGCGGATGCCAAGAGAGTCCTGGACAAGATCTCTGACTCCGGGGAAGAAGCGCAGTTACGGCTGATGGACATTAAAGAAGCTGCGGGAATACCTGAGGACTGTAACGACGACATAGTTGAGGTTCATAAGAAAAGACATGCAAAGGGGGTTTTTAGGGAATTGTTCCGGCGTCCAACACCAGCGATTCGCCACATAATGTTCTGTGGAGTTGGGATTCATTTCTTCCAACAAGCTTCAGGCATAGACGCTGTAGTTATGTACAGTCCTAGGATCTTTGAAAAAGCAGGAATCACATCGTCAAATGAGAAGTTACTTGCAACGGTAGGGGTTGGATTGGTTAAGACGTCCTTCATCTTTGTGGCCACATTTTTGCTTGACAAGTTTGGCCGTCGACCCTTGATTTTGACTAGTATGGGAGGCATGATTCTGTCACTGTTGGCTATTAGTGTGGGACTCCTAGCCATTGATCATTCGACGAAGAAGTTGAATTGGGCTATTGGATTGTGCTTTTTCTCAGTGCTGTCTTTTGTTGGCTCGTTCTCCATTGGTATGGGTCCGATTGCTTGGGTTTACAGTTCTGAGGTCTTCCCCTTACGACTTCGAGCAGTAGGTGCAAGTATGGGAGTGGCAGCTAATAGGTTGGTGAGTGGAATCATATCTACCACATTCCTGTCCCTATACGAAGCTATGACAATTAGTGGGGCTTTTTTCATGTTCGCCGGAATTGCGACAGTTTCTTTTGTAATACTTTATGCATGTTTCCCTGAGACTCGAGGTAGGACATTGGAAGACGTAGAGGTGCTCTTCGGTCACTTTATCAAGTGGAGATCTCATGCCAAGGAAACAAAGAGAAAGAAGGTAGGGAATGCTAGTGAAAATGATGATAAGGTAGGGAATGCTAGTGAAAATGATGATGGTCAAGTTCAATTAGCAACTAAAAATTAAATGACGTCGCTTCCAAAGGTTTTAGTATATATTTGGTTCCACGTTGTTTATGTTAATTTTCAAATTTAGTTGTTTTTCTTTTGTTTTGGATTCTTCCTATTTTCATGTTTATGAAAATTATAAATAAGTTATTTGTATTTTGTATTTTTGTTTTTTATCATAATTTAGTCCTATTATTTACTAAATAATTAGTATTTAATTATTTAATATTAATATTATAAGAATTGTGATTAATATAATTTATTTATTTTAGAATTAATTTAAAATTTTTTGAAATTTTTATTGATAATTGTTCGATAAATATATTTTAAAAATAAAAAACATATTTAATTTTTTTATCAATTTTATTAAAGGGAACAGGAGGAGGAATTCTTGCTCCCCATAAAATAAAATCATTTGGATGTCCAAAATCTAAACAACTAGCATTACAACAAAGTAGACATTTAGTTACTTTTTTTGTGACATTCTAACAATCGTCGCTATAAGTGACCATATTGCGACGATTTTTAAAATTGTCATTAGAACTAAGCCTTTAGCGACTAATTATAAAAGCGTCAATATTTGGTGATCAATGACAAAAATCGTCTCCAAATGGTGAACATTTAGTGATGATTCTTGAAATTCGTCACAAAATGGTCCACATTGGGCGACAATTTTAGACATTTTTCACTAAGTAAACTTTTGGTGACGCTTTTCAGTAATCGTCACCATAATTTGGTAAATATTTGGTGACCAATTTCTGAAATTGTCACCAAATGATTCACAATTGGTGATGATTATGTGAAATCGTCACTAAAAAGACGTTTGGTGATGATTTTCAGAAATTGTCACCAAAAGTTCATAGACTTTCAGCTACGTGTTTTTGCTACGTTTTTTACATTATCATTAAAAGTAATCATCTGGTGACGATATTTGAAAGCGTCACCAAATGATCAACATTTGGTGACAAATTTTGAAAATCGTCACCAAATGATCCACATTCAGTAACAATTTCTGAAAATTGTCACCAAAGGTTCCACAATAATTTGCTACACATTTGGTAACCATTTGCCAAAATCATCACCAAAGGGTTCACATTTTTCAAATTTGTTAAACTAACATTTTTTTAATCTATCATAGTTAAGATATGTTTTATTGGAGATTTGTTTTGAATGTTTACAACGTATTGTTGAAAAACACATACAACATAATTTTAAATGTTAAACAGTAGTATTAATTAATCATTAATATTTACTAACAGTGCAAAAATTAGTTATAAAAATTTTAATACTTGTATCAATATAATAATATGATATATGGAGTAGTGCAAACTTTGAATTAGAAGGTTAACAATTCTTACAGTAATAGAACAAGAACAGTAATAGTCCACATTCAATAATACATAACTTGACCCCTAGCTAGTAGAGAGATTGTTTAACAAATTCTTATAGATACAACAATAAATCAACTTTAAAGTTGAGTCCAGTTGCTTGCATCAATAAATAATAATGATATAATTATTTTTTTAAATTTCAAGTAACATGAGAGTCGGTAAACATAAATAAATCCCCGATGTCTAGATTCCTGAGAAGGGTCCTTATATATTCGAAGACATCAATTGAAACAGTGATAGTGTTTCCCTCAAGTTTAAGGTTTTTTACACCCTTTTGCAACAACGTTTCCGCTATAGGTAAACTTGTAGAGGATACAGTGAATGAGTCGCTAGATTTAATATAGAAGACAAGTTCTCCAGATGAACTGCCAGTACGAAACTATTTACCTAAAACACAATCAGTATAGAACTTAAATATTGTCAAATTAGTAAATTGTTAAATGAACCGAATTTGAAGTGACATGCATACATGAATGACCAAACGAAGTCTATGGAATTGATGAATTTTCCAAAACAATAGATTTTCCTAATCCTTTACGGACCGTTGTGACATCACTCCCGCCTCTATGGGCATATATGTCATTTTCGAGATTCAAGAAATCTTAAAACAACATGCAGTATATACCATCAAATGTGAATATATATAATAGCTTCATAAAAGGAAATGAAATGTACATAATAAAGAAAGTGACGTTGTTCAGATGGTACTAAAAACCTTGAAGTACAAGATCGGCCATGGAAAATAAATGACCATTAGTGTATAAAATGGATATTTTTTCTACATTGTTTATTTATTCAATAAGGGCAATTTTGTCACATTCCTCCTAACAGAATGAATTAGTACCATATGAAACTAGTTGTCATATCAATATTTATTGATTAAAAATGTTAAGAGGTATATTATACAAATGTCAATTTAGAATAAAATGATGATATGATCAACTCCAATTTCGATGATAAGTGAAAGTAGTCCAGTTTACCACTTATACATCTTCAATGTGTCGAATGATATGAAAGTTACCCTTACTAAAATTTTAGAAATCTATTGTGTAGTTTGTATCACATGCAAAATTTAGAATTTAAAGTAGAATAGACATGACTATGTTCTTGATGTATAGAAACATAGTATTATCTATATTGGGCTATATGACTATTAATGGAAATGAATAAAAGAAAAACACTCTTGAAGACCTTTCATCAAATAGTTACGAAGCTTTGATGAGGGAAGCATTAAAGGTCATTGGAAAGAAGCCAACCCATATACAAATAACAAAGATAGACAGTAAATCATCTTCGAAACACAACTATAAACATAACCCATACATCATATGCATAATTAAGAACTCGCAATAAACACTTAAAGGTATAAGTTAAACTTAGCACAACTTCGCTTGTTTATAAAATAGAACAAAAGAATTATACCGATTCAATTAATGATGGTTCTTTGATAGTAATGACCACAACACAACACCCAAACAGAAGAGAAGAGATAGTGGTTTATAGGTTGAAGGATATTAAGAAATGTTGACGACTTGAACGAGAATTGAGTAGCCTTTTATTGTGGTTATGATTGAAAACCTAATACAAAATGATGTCATTTTCCTTGTTTAATGGCACAGTAGTCGTTTTTTTGTTAACTGTAGTTGTTTGGAAGTAATATTAATTAATTTGCTATGATATATTGTATTTGGTTGACAAACATCAGATGTAACGATTAATTGATGGTTCGTCACCAATGCTCGCGAGTTCATAAATAATTTTTTATAAATTTATTTCCTATTCCAAATAAAACATAATTTGAATTAAAAATTAAATTATTCAATTGAAAACTATTTCAAAATTAATTTGTTAACCCTTCAAATAAAGTATAATTGACTTACACTTTTTAGAAAATTATAGATTTTAATTATTATAATTTAGAAAAACTAATTTCAGAAAATTATACAATTTAATTATTATAATTTAGAAAAACTAATTTTTTAAAATTTAACAAGACATTCTAATATTTAGTGTGTTATTATTTCTAGCATATCATTACAAATTACCGGTTTTTTTACATAAGAGCCTATTTAATTTTGTTTATTGACCAAATTAAAATTAAAGATTAGTCATTTCCAAAAATTAAGCAAATGAAGAACAATTGCATATATAAGTGAGAAGATAAATTTTACATTTTGTATGATGTATTAGTAATACCTCATATATATATATATTAATCAATTAAGAAAATTAAGAAAGCAAAGAGATTGCTTCAGTTTTGGGCGACAATGTGAAAGTTTGGTAGCAAATTATCTACCATTTGCAACTACGTGTGGTGGTTAGTCGCGGAAATGGTCTTCTGTGACTAAACTTACTTCATCGCAAAAACCTCAGGTATTTAAATTAAATATATCTTTTTATATAAATAATAAGGTTAATGGTAGATTAAGGGCTAAAGGGTATATGTTGTCATGTTAGTGATGAATTTGGTAAAAATGAAATAGGGTTTGCATTCCTTATTAATTCAACTAATAACAAAAAGAAGAAACAAATATTTAAAAATTTCCCAATTTAGTTTGTTTATCTACCAAATTAAATTAAAGATTAGTAATTCCCAAAAATGAAGCAAATCAAGAACAATTGCATATATAAGTGTAAAAGACAAAATTTTCATTTTTTTATTTGTAATAGGAATACCTCATATATGTTAATCAATTACGAAATTTAAGAATGTAAAGAAAATTCTTGGGCTTTGGTGACGTTATGTATAATTGGTAGCGAATTGTCTACCATTGGCGATGATAATTTTGTTTGTCACAAAAAAGGTGAACAGGTTAAAAAAAATAAGTGGGACAACGTCGTCTCTGGGGTATAAATTTTTTATTAATCATTTTAGCAAAAGGAAAAATTGTATTAAAAGGTTTAGTATTGGCAATGATTTATCAATTTGGTAGCAAAATGTTATACAATTTGTGATGCTATTTGATTTTTGTAGCAAATGTTTAAAATTTGGCAACAAATAGTGTCGCAAAATGCCAAACGTACCGGATGAGAAAAATTAAACAGATGCTAGGACGACATCGTTTGAAGGACAACAAACGGCGTCGTCCTAGCGTCTGTTTAAACACAAACGTGCCAACCCTCCTTCCCCCTTTCACTTATCAGCCCCTTCTCCTTCATTATTTGAAGACCCACATTGCATTTTTGCCTTATCTTCTCCTCTATCTTTGACATTGTGAACAAATCTTCTCCCTGTGCTTGCTCTCTTCATTTGGTAAGTAGTGTTGACATTTTTATTTTGTTATGTCATTGAAGTCGAAAAAAGTATGATGGTTTTGTGTTATGTTTTGAGTTTGTTGTCGATTTGTTTGCATTTATTGGTGATGATAATGGTTGAGTTGTGCAAAAGTTGTGTTATTATTGTTGAAGAAAGCGAAAATAAACATTTTTTATTGAGTTCTTTAGTTGAATTTTACTTGCCCATAAGTTGTTCGACAAAAGTCCTAATTGTCATTATGCTTTTTATTCTTATTTCTCTTTAAAATTTTTGGGTTCTTAGAGGTGGTCTAATATTTTTGATCATCATTAAAATCATTACTTACCAAATAAACCCAAATATGATATCATTTTTAGGGGTTAGGGGTTTACAACCACTAACCTTAATAAAGGGATGACAAGGACGATATGAAAGCAAGTATAAGAAGCTGATGATTCCATTTTCACTTTTCAAACTTAGTTCATTCCTAATCCACACGTAGTAGGGAGGTGGGCCACTTTCGGCTTCAGATACGCAAGTAACATGAACTACCCTTCTTATCTTCAATGTTTTCACTTTCTAAGTTTTTACCATTCCCAAGTCAAGTGAGGTCATTGAAGTTGTAGCATCCCACTCCCGCAAGATCCGAACCCGATATCCGAGCCCGTGCCTCATGAGGGTGGTATGCTAGAGCGATCAAAACAATTCAAAACTTGATAATACATTTTTTTTTCTTTGAAAACCAATCGAGTGCGCAGATATCAGTAAATAATTTGGTCCCATTCCAATACGAAATCATTTTCAATTAAAACACTATTGCGGTAATCAAATTACAATACAGCATTTATCCATTGGGGCACTCAGCAATAACAGTAATTAATACAAATTTACACATAATTCAAAATGACACAAATGCAGACGTGAACTGATCCCGACCTTGACTCTGACTGGCAATCGGTAATCATACTC
>JANVCQ010000231.1:43623009-43646083 GCA_025531925.1 Erythroxylum plowmanianum
TCGAGTGCTAACTTACTTCCATCCTGTGTTAGAATGGCCTGCATTTTGAGTTGCCACATTCCGAAATTAATATTCCGACCAAACTTTTCAATGGAGGTCGTTATCGTCATAATGGCTATAAGTGGGCCCCGCACAAGAAATCATAATGGTGGACCCCACAAATGAAACTTAGAACAAACAAAACCGGGTAGTAAGCTCAACAAGTGAAAAACAGGACGTGGGCCCTACAAACAAAATCGAGAGGTGGGCCTCGCAAACAAAACTCGAGGCGTGGGCCCCACAAATAAATTAATCCCCGAATACAAAATCAGAACAAACCGATAAAATAGGGCAGTGGGCCCCACGGGTCAAAAACTGAGGTAGTGGGCCCCGCAAGTGAAATCGAGGCAGTGGGCCTCGTTTAGGCTTACTACAAAAAAATCTAACTCACTTTCTGATGTGGAAGATCCACCTAGTGGCGACTACAGAGCATACGGTAAGTTAGACCCAAAAAATAATGGCTAGAGCTCTGATACCAATTTGTTAAGGAAAAATAACCCCAGATCCAATCCCGGTTTAATATAATAACCCAAATAGAGAATAACGAAAATAAATAAAGCCAAAATAAAATGGGACACTGAACAAAGATTTACGTGGTTCGGTCAATGTGACCTACGTCCACGGCCGGAGGGTGAGAATTTTACTAATATGTGGATAATGTTACAAAGGTTGGAACAAAAAGCTTACAACAACTCATAAGTATATAGAGCAGAGGATGAGAGGATAGGAAGAATTTTTTTTTGATGATCTAATTCCTAGTTTGCAAACATCCCTTTTATAGCTGATGAAACCTTCAATCTCTGCGCAATCAACGCTTCACCAAATCCACGCTTGAAGATTGCTGGCCATGTTCGGTGCTTCTTTTGCTGACTTATAACAAACAACCATTTTATTTTAACATGCAACCAATAGCCTCCATACTTGACTTTGGAGGGGCCAAGCATGCATGCAACAATTTCTTATATGTTGTAATTCGGGTCTATGGAGTAGTGGGCTAATGTCTAGCCATTTGTCATACCAAATCCAAGTCCTATCCCCATTCCCAATACTATGTTGTATGTAGGGATAAATGAACTGCCTTAAAGCCATCATTTGCTTAAAGAAAGGAGAACCACCTCTTTAGCAATCCAACTGCCAGAAATTTGTTTGTTTCAAGTAGTATTTATGAATCCATTTGATCTATAGTGTATTTTAGTTAGTGTATAGTCTCTATAGCCTCTTGCACATCAGTACCCTTTGCATTGTAGCAATAGAAATTATATCCAGCCTTCCTTTCTTCTTTGAGACAATAACATCACTCCATTTAATTCTAACTTTCTTGGAGTTATCAATTGTACCAAACTATAAGAAGGTGTTCATAATTCTATCCATCTCTTTCATAGCTTTCCGAGGTAACACTATGTGTATTGCCCAATGAATATGTAAACTACTAAGAATCGAAATGATGACAGTTAATCTAGCAACATAGGATAAGAACATGTTTTCCCATGCTAGAACTCTAGACTCTAGTCTTTTAATAATGTGAAGGTATGGGAGATTGTGGCAAACCCAGCGAGTCTTTTTATCTCATCCGAATTCCACACATTTGCAAAGAGAAAGAGACTACTTTTTCTAGGGTTAAAATTAAGGCCAAATCATTGAATAAATAAGTTGAGAGGATGCATCATAATATTAATAGAGTAGACATCATCGTCACACAGAAGTAGAAGAATTTGTATATATAATATGGGTGAGATTGGTTGCTTTACAAACATGATGATATTTGAATCCCCCATTGGATGCTATGAGCTTAGTTGATTAAAGGCAAATACCTTCACATAGTTCTGTATCTCTTCTTGATTAGATATCTTGTTTAATACGTAAGGATGACATGTAGGACATGTCATGCATAGCCATAACACAGAAGAAAAAGAAAAACATGTACCTAACAAAGCTAAAAAAACAACTACTGATATTAGACGTGGAATTGCACCCTATGTAGGTTCTATAATTACAGATTTTAATACAAAATATGGAAAAAGTAAATATATAAACGTGCAAGAGAGATGATTTTCGTGAATTTTTATGATTGAAAATCTTACTTTTTTAGCTTACTTCAGTATTTTGTCCATTAGTCCTTATAAATAGGAATATATAGATGAATTTTTAGAGAAAAGACCTAGAAACTAGAGAGATTCCTATTGAATTTTGTTACGAGATGTTTGTGATGTAGCTCACTGAGAGACTGGGGATTAAGAACAGATTACTGAGAAGAGATGGAAACAGAAGAAGAAGAGATAGAAATTTTTAGAGAGAAAATTAATTAAACTTTTAATTTGTTGCTTTCTCCCTTTCTGCCTCCAACAATTATATTAACGACTGTAATAACTGTTGATTATAGTCTCCACTCGCACCTATTCCCTCTCCAATCGCACTAGCGTCTACCATAAATTCTTTCACAAAATCAGGAAGAGCCAGCACAGAAGTCGTTGTCAATGCTTGCTTTAGAGCTGAGAATGCAATTGATGCCTCATCTGTCTAATGAAATGAATCTCTCTCTAATAAATTGATTAAAGGCTTGCTCATCTGCCCGTAAGCCTTAATAAATCTTCTGTAATAACCACATAGGCCTAAAAATCCTCCGAGTTTTTTAACGTTTTGTGGTTTAGGCCGAGTGGACATTGCCTAAATCTCCTATGGGCTGTTGATACACTATAACCGCTATTCCACTTAAGGAACCCAAAATAAACGCTTAGACAATTTCACGTACAATTGTTGTTCTTTTAAAGTCTCCAGCACCAATTGTAGATGCTTCAAATGCAATTCAAATGATTAATTATATATCAAACTATCATCAGGAAACATATTATGAACCTTTGTAAATACATCGTGAAGATTTTATTCATTAAGCTTTGAAATATAGTTGGCACATTCGTCAACCCAAAAGGCGTTACAAGAAATTCATAACGTCCTTCATGATTTCTAAAAGTTATTTTATAAACGTCATCTTCATACACTTGTATTTGATGCTAACACACTCTAAGATCCAACTTAGAAAAGAATTATGCGCAAGCTTATCGAACAATTCTTCCACCAAAGGAATAGGAAATTTGTAATTGACATAAAAATGCCACGATCCATCCTTCTTCTTGCTCAAAATTAATGGAACTGAGAAGGGGCTAATGTTTTGTCTAATGATACCCTGTTGTAATGCATCCTCCACCAGTTCTTCCATAATGCATTTCTATACTCCGGAGTACCTGTAAGGTCAAAAATTGACATCCTCTGTCCCCTCCTTCAGTGGTATCCTATGATCATGGAATCTAGATGGAGGCAATCCTCTTGGTTCTTCAAAAACATTATTGAAATTCTCATAGCTATTCATGGAGTTCACCAAGTAGGTTTGTGACATCCACTTCCACCTGTAAAGTTCTCAATTCTGTCTGTAGTTTAATCTTTCTTTTAATATAACCTTCTTGATGCACTACCATTAAACATCAAATAATATCCTTGTCATTCCACACTCTTGTTAATTTTTTTCTCAGTTATTTCAACCAAATTTATCTATCCTTCACCTTTTAAGTCCATCTCCTTACCATAGCAGAGCTTCATGGTTCCTTTTTGGTAATTAAACACTATGTCGTTCAGTATGGATAACCATTGAACCCCCAACACCATATTAGTCCCACCTATATCAATGACCAAAGCATTTGTGCAAAATTCTTTTATGCCCGTCTGCCACTTAAGATTTTAACACATATGGGTGCATCTTAAGTTTATTCCTCCTCGTACCATAATTTTCAATTCCTTCACCTCCTCTAAGTCTTTACTAATTTTAGATACTAAATTTTTATCCACAAAATTATGCGTACTTCTCCCATCCTCTAGCATATGAATAACCTTTTCTTCTATCATACGTTGTTCCTTAATCTATTGATATTTCACTATAATCACCCCAGACATGGCTTATAATGATATGCTTGGGAACTCCTCTTCTCCAACTTCCTTAACCTCCCTATTCTCCACCTCTTCTTCTATTACAAACATATGCAACATTTTATTCTTGCATTTATAACCAAGGATGCATTTTTCTTCACACTAGAAACACAACCCTTGGCTTTGTGCTCATCCAATTCTCTACTAAAAGTGGTCTTGCTCCATTTCATCTCTTTTTCTGCCTTATGATTTCCTTGCACAAGAGTAGGCAATAAGCCTTATGAAGATTTTAGCATGTTTAGTGATTTTTCGGCATAATTTGAACCTCTCTCATTAAACCTTCCCATCATCCCAAAATCAACCGCCACCATTTCATATTTGCTTGCCAGATCATATGCTTGTTGAAGAATTGGGGATTCCATAACTTCACTAGATATTCAATCTCTGCCTTTAAGCCTTTCAAAAACATACTAACCAAATATCTGTCATCATTAGATTTTGTGATAGCATGTCAAACTTTGCAAAATACTCCTTCACTATTCTTCTTTGCCTTAATTCCTTTAGTTCCCCCATTGGATCTTCAAAATTTGCTTCTCTAAATCTCTATTCCAATGCCAATAGATACTCGTCCCAATTAGGAGGATCTTATGTTAATCTATTCCTCATATATAACTCTTGCCAAGTTATACTTCACCCTCCAAGTACAACGTAGCTAAACTCACCTTTAATTCTACTAGTGTCCTGTCCAGCATAAAAAATTGCTGACATTTAAACACCCAAGCTCGCAGATTTTCACCTTTGAACATCAACAACTCAATCTTACTACACTACATAGGAATGCCGTAATGCCCCCCATAGTAACTCTTTCCATGGCTTCAGGAACCTTCCGATCAACATTTTCTCATATGCCATTGTCACCATTATTTTTTGATATAGTTGAGCCATCCACTCCTTCAATTCTTGAATGCTTCGTTCATGTATTATCTCCAACTCCTTCATTTGATTTCACATACCTTCCACCCTCACCTCCATTTTTGACCTCTAGTTACTTCTGCCATGTTGCAACATCTGCTATAGTCTAGGATCTCAACTCTAACACCAATTTATGTTACAAGATATTTTTGATGTAGATAATTGAGAGATTAAGGATTAAGAACAAACTACTGAGAAGATATAGAAATAGAAGAAGAAGAAGAAGAAGAGATAGAAATGTTTAGAAAGAGAAAATTAGTTAACTATTAATTTGTTGTTTTTTTCCCTTTCTGCCTCAAGCGATTATATTAATGACTATAATAACCATTGGTGGCTATCTAATCATTGTGTAATAAATGTCCTATATACATAACAACATTTTGAGCATTTATGTATTATTACAATACTACGTTGTTTACATTCACGTATTCACTCTTTAGCTACTTAGCTTCTATTGAATTTAGACCTAAAACAATAGAAAGTATCACAAGCTCTTCTTCTTTCAACTTCCTAACTACTGGACATTTTTAGACAAAGAGTTTGCCAGAGATTTCAGTTAATTATTCATGTTCTGTCAAAAGTCTCATTTTCTAACAGCCTTCTTTAGGACTTCATTTATTATAGGTCATGCATGTTGTTTTCCTTTTAAAACCTCACGACTATTCCCTACTACCTTCTATTGTTTTGATGGAAGACAACAAGGTATATAACCATCAGTGCAAGGGTATTGGGTCCCTAGGCTTAACAATATTCTATGTACACCATCTCCTGCATTTGCTAAAAGCTTAGAAGAGTCCTCTTATATCTGTCCAAAGTCTCTTAACATCAATAGCAGGGGGTAAGTAATAACATTCCGCATTTTTATTTTTCTATAATAGACATGTATATAGATTATTATCATGTCTAATGTTGGTACCAGAGCAAAATTGTAACGTGGGGTAAAGAATAAATGGTATCTATTTTGCATTGAAAGTGGTCCATCTTTATATTATATTAACATTTTGGTTTCAACTTTGACATATTAGTCCAATTTTATTAAATTAAATGATTTACATCATTGATTGATTTTAAATTCATGTATATATTTATTTTTATGCAAATATATGATATTGATGCATAATTAATAAATTTTAAGGGATTATATGGAACCTTTGTTATTCATATTTTGCATAAAATGAGGTGTCATGTGATCAATATAATTTTAATTAGTTGAAGATTAGCCACAACATCTTTGATTAATTAAAATTATATATTACGTGCTATGGATCACATATAGTAAAATGACACAAATTGTAATTATTCATATTTAAATATAACAAAATTTATCCTATAGGAATATTTACTATATTTGCATGGCTAATTAGGATGGAATAGAAATTTTTCTTTTTCTTAATTTACCCACAGATATTAAGAAAAAGAATATAATTTGATAGTTTCATCATAAAGATTATGTATGAATCTTTTAATTAAAGCTTATCCCACAAGCAGTTTTAATTGTTATATGATTCATATATGAAATATGATTGCCTGTTTTAAAATTGGTAAAATATGATACATGTTTCTTTGCTTCAACAAATTTGGTGACGTAAGCATGTTTATTTGAATTTTGTGCATTTATTCAACCCATGAATTTTTCTGATATTCAATGTGATATTACTGAATTGAATGGTGATAACTATAAAAAATAGAAAGAAAGGATTCTCCTCTAATTAGGGTGTATGGACATTGATTATGCTATCCAAAAAGATAAACTACCTGTACCTACTGAAACTAGTACTCAGACTGAAAATGCCCTTTATAAACGTTGAGAGCGATCTAATCATCTCAGCATGATGTAAATAAAGAACAAAATTCATCCTAATATTCGTGGTTCTATTGGAGAGTGTGATCATGTTAGGGGTTTATTGAGGTTATTAATGAACAATTTAAATTTTAGATAAGGCTCTAGCTAGCACCTTAATGACTAAGTTATCATCAATGAAGCTCACAAGTGTTAGAGGTGTGCGTGAGCACATCATGCGAATGAGGGACATTGCGGCTCAACTGAGGTCTCTTAAGGCTAAGATGTCTAAGTCTTTCCTTGCACATTACATACTTAATTCCCTTCCACCTTAATATAGACCCTTTAAACTCTTTTACAACTCACATAAAGATAAATGGTCTATCAATGAACTACTGACTATGTGTGTTCAAGAGGAAGGGAGGTTAGTAATGGAATTGGGTGGAAGTGGACATATAGCTCCAGAAGGAAGGAATAGAGGGCAGGGTAAAATACCAGTCCATACTAAGATCAAAAAAGATATCAATTCCAAGTGTTGCTTTTGTAAAAAGAAAGGGCATATAAAGAAGGATTGTGCCAAATTTAAGGCTTGGCTTATGAAGAAAGGTATTTCAATCTTACTTGTTTGTTATGAATCTAATATGGTTAATGTTTGTCATAACACTTGGTGGATTGATTTTGGTTCTACAATATATATTTCCAATACCTTGCAGGGTTTTCTAATCCATAGGAAGCCAGTGGGCAGTGAACAATGCATTTATTTAGGCAACAAGATGCGTTCACATGTGGAAGCCGTTGGGACATGCAAATTAGTTTTAAATTTTGGTTTTGTTTTGAATTTGGAAAGAAAATTTTATATTCTAAGTTTCTCAAGAAATTTGATTTCAGTTTCAAGACTTGTACCTGTAGGATATTCCTTTAACTTTTTAAATACATCATTTAGTTTGTATCATGGATCTAATCTTGTTGGGAATGGTACAATGATTGATGGTCTTTTCCGAATTAATTTGCAAGAAAATGCTTTTCACAATACCATGCATGTCTATAGTAATGCTAGTATTAAAAAATGTGTTACAAATGAACAATCCTCTATGTTGTGGCACCGAAGATTAGGACATATTTCCCTTGAAAGAATTAAAAAACTAGTGAATCATGGAGTACTTAATACTTTAAACTTTACTGATTTTGATGTTTGTGTGGACTGCATAAAGGTAAAGCAGACCAACATGAAAAAGAAAGGTGCTAAGAAGAGTTCAGACATATTAGAGATCATACATACAGACATTTGTAATCCAGAAATGGACTTGTATGGTCAGTAATATGTCATCTCATTTATAGATGATTACTCGCAATATATGTACCTTTATTTCCTTCATACAAGAATGAAGCATTAGATGCCTTTAGGGTATTTAAAACGAAAGTAGAGAAACAATGTGGTAAGAAAATAAAGATCATGAGATCAGATAGAGGTAAAGAATTTTATGGTAGATACACTGAGGGTGGACAAGCACTTGGTCCATTTGTGAAGTTTCTTCAAGAGCATGGGAAAATAGCTCAATACATCATGCCTAGGTCTATGGACCAAAATGGTGTAGCAGAAAGAAGAAACCGAACATTATTAGACATGGTGCGTAGTATGTTTAGCAACTCTAAATTTCCTAAATCCTTGTGGATTGAAGCTCTTAAAATGACAGTGTATATATTAAATAGAGTTCCAACCAAGGCTATTTCTAAAACACCATTTAAGTTATGGAAAGGGTGGAAACTAATTTTGTGACAAATATGCATTTGGGGATGCCTTTCTGAAGTAAGAGTTTATAATCCACAAGAAAAGAAATTGGATCTGAGGACTATAAGTGGGAATTTCATTGGATATGCTGAAAAATACAAAGGGTACAGATTTTATTGTCAATCTTATAGTACTAGGTTTGTGGAATCAAGAAATGCAACGTTTCTTAAGAATGACTTGATTAGTGGGAGTGATCAATCTCGAGACTTAGTTCTTAAGAACGATCATTGTGAAATACAAACTCCTACTTTAAGTAATAGATTGATTGTCATTCATAACATCCTTCAAAGTCAAATGGGTGGTGAACAACCAATTATTGAAGTTCCATAAGTTGTTGATGACAATCTAGTAGACCTGATTGTTCAGCAATCACCAAAGTTATTGAGCAACTAGTTGTACAAGCTCCTCCTTAGGAGGGTGCTAATATAACATTAAGAAGATCAACTAGAGAGAAGAAATCAGCAATATCTAGTGATTACATTATGTATTTACAAGAAGATGACTATAATCTTAGAGCCGAAAATGACCCTGAAACGTTTTCATAAGCCATGGGTTGCAATGAATCCCAATTGTGGCACAATGCCATGGTAGATGGGATGAATTCTATGGCACCTAACAAATTCTGAGATCTTGTCAATTTGCCTAATGATGTAAAGGACATTGGACATAAATGGGTCTTTAAGATAAAAAATAGGACTCATTAGGCAACGCTGAAAGATATAAAGCAAGACTTATTACCAAAGAATTTAGTCAATAAGAAGGAATTGATTACACAGAGACTATTTCTCACATATCTAAAACGGATTCCTTACGAGTGATTATGAGATTGGTTGCCCATTTTGATCTGGAACTACATCAAATGGATGTGGAAATAGCGTTCCTAAATGGAGACCTAGAGGAAGAAGTTTATATGAAACAATCAGAAGGATTCTCCTCTAGTGATGGTGAGCATTTATTGTGTAAGCTTAAGAAATATATATATAGATTGAAACAAGCCTCTCATCAATGGTATTTGAAATTCTATCATATCATCTCTTCATATGGTTTTGTAGATACAGATCAATGCATATATCTTAAAGTTAGTGGGAGTAAAATTTGTTTCCTTGTTCTATATGTGGATGATATTTTACTTGCCAAAAATAACGAGGGTTTGCTATATGAGGTGAAATAGTTTCTTTCTAAGAACTTTGATATGAAGTATATGGGTGAGGCATCTTTTGTCATTGACATTAAGATCCATTGGGACAGATTTCAATACATTTTAGGTTTATCCTAAGAAACCTATATCAAGAAGGTCTTAGAAAGATTTCGGCTGAAAGATTGTTCATCGAGTATAGCACCTATTGTGAAGAGTGATAGGTTCAATTTGAACCAGTGCCCAAAAAATGGGCTTGAAAGGGAACAAATAAAAAATATTCCATATGCTTCTGCAGTAGGGAGCCTAATGTATACTCAGGTTTATACAAGACCTGACATTACATTTGTTGTTGGAATGTTGAGAAGATATCAGAGTAACCCAAGTATAAATCACTGGAGAGCTACCAAAAAGGTGACGAGGTACCTTCAAGGAACCAAAGATTATATGCTTATGTATAGACGAACTGATAATCTCGAAGTAGTTGGCTACTCAGATTCAGACTTTGCTGGTTGTGTTGATTCACGAAAGTCAACATCTGGATATGTGTTTATGTTTGCCAATGGAGCCGTATCCTGGAGAAGTTTAAAGTAGACTTTGACTACTACATCATATGGTGTATGGTTGAAGAGTTTCATATTTGGGCTTAGAATTGTAGATTCCATTTCTAAGCCATTAAGAATGTACTTCGACAATTCAGCTGCAATTTTCTTAACCAAAAACAACAAGAATGTTAGTTGAAATAAACACATCGACATTAAGTATTTGGCCATTAGGGAACATGTCAAACAAAACAAAATGATCATTCAACACATTAACATTGAATTAATGATTATCGACCTTTTAACAAAAGGCATGCCGCCAAAGAGTTTTAAGAATCATGTTGCTAAAATGAGACTTGGTTCCATTATGTGATTTATTGTATGTACTTTCACAAAACTCTTATTAATTTGTTGTTTTTCTCATTTTGGTGTACACATTTTTATTTTGAGAATAACACATATTATGGACCTAGAATAAACATCAAGGTTTATTCATTCAGTTAAAGTGAAATAAGAAATATGATGCATTGCGAGTTCGTGATACATGGAAGATAATACTCACCTTTAGAGGACTTGTCGCCATGATTCGTGCATTTGATTTCTTTTTATTGCGTAGAGGTTTCATGACTTTTAATTTACATCTATGACCCAAGTGGGAGATTGTTGTGTTGGACCCAACGGTTGCACCATTTACTATGGGTCCTGTATGTTGCTTTCCTTATGAAACCTCACTTCTGTTCCCTACTATCTTATGTTGTTTTGATGGATGACAACAAGGTATATAACCATCGGTGCAAGGGTATTGGGTCCCTAAGCTTAGCAATATTCTGCATACACCATCTCTTACATTTGCTAAAAGCTTAAAAGAGCTCTCTCTTAACTGTCTGAAATCTCTCAACATTAATAGCAGGAGGTATGTAATAACATTTCGCATTTTTATTTTTCTATAATAGACATGTATATAGATTATTATCATGTCTAACAAGAAACTCTGAAGGACAGTTAACTAGCTTCACTTCTTTTCCTTCTACCGCATCTCGAATTGCAGGGAACTCCAGTTTCATGTGCTTCGTCTTGCTATGGCAAACTTAGTTCTTTGATATAGACCCAAATAAGCCAATCTTCCTATTGACGATACTAAATCTTTTCTGCTTGAAAAATATAGTTTAGTATAATGAATATAGACTTTGTTGTTAAGAAGATGACCTTGGAATTTACAAAGACATTGTTGGTGCGAAGAGGTTTTGGTATAGGGAGCAGTGGAGAGGAAATATGATTTGAATTTATCTGAATTTTTTTATAAGGAAAAATTTTATTAATAAAAGATAAAATAGATGTTACAAGACACTAAAAAATCCAGGGTATTAATAAAAGGTAAAATAGATGTTACAAGACACTAAAAATTCCAGGGTATTAATAAAAGATAAAAATTTATCTGAATATTTATTATTGTAGTTCTGAAATAAAAGTTTTTCTTCTAAATTTTTTTACTTCAAATCAAGAAAAAAATGAAAATAAAATTTAAGGATCCAATAAAAAAAATTGCCGTCTTTGGTCCATTTTATTGCCTTCTTTTGCGGAAAGTGATTAGTTAGTTGAGTGACGTTTATAGCAAGCAGCAAGAAGTCTTTTTAGTAACACCAATGATCACGGGACTATTGAAGCCTGGAGGAAGAGGCTTTTGGGGAATGAAGAGTCAATCAAGTCTTACAGTCTTTCCAGTGCTAGTCATTGTTAGAAGCAAGCTCCTGGAAATTTCATACGTTCCTTCCGTCGCTCGGTCCATTTCACAGGTCGTCTGGGTCAATTTCCAAGTCAACTGACGTGTTTTAAGAGAAACGTAGCTTGATGCAATTGTTTGAGCAGACTAAAATCTGGCTGCACAAATAAATTCATTCGACCACCTCATGTTCTTCTTTATTCTTTGAATCTTGAATTGGAAAGTATTGGGATGGCTGTTCTCATCTTGATACTTCTCTTTGTTCTCTTCCAACGGGGGTCTCCACAAAGCCCAGAGGCAAACAGAGAAGCTTTCGAGGAATGTCTACGTTTATATTGTCTAACTGAGACGAATCAGACCCACATCCCCGACACCAAACTTTCCAAATACTGCGAACCCATTAAGGAGCATACCTGTGTTAAAGGATCAGATGAGGAGATTTACTTTGAAGGAGCTGGAGGAGGATTTTACAGCTCTCATATCATCTCCAGCTTTTCTCATGGCCCGGATTTCTGGAGGGATCCGAATTCCAGCCTCTGCAAAAACTTTAGAAACACGGCTGCTGACACTTTCAATTTCGCCTTATCTGATATATGCAGCTGCACTGTCAATGGGAACAACTACTATAGCTTGAATAACGTAGGTGCGACACAACGCTGTCAGCATATTCACAATGAGGATTACGAAGTATCCTTTGGACTTTTAACTGCTGCACTCTTTTTTCAAGAACACAAAGAGCTGAACACGCCATGTCGGAGCGGCGGAGATAATTTTGGGGAATGTATCAGCTCCAGTAAAGGTAGGCAAGGCCATTTCACTCACTCTTTCACCAAATGGACACGGTCAGCTTACCAATGAGAGATCAGATAAATTTTATCACTTTCTAAAGAGCAGAATTACATATAACTGAAATAAAAGTTTATCAGTTCTTTATGGCAAAACCTCTTATTCTTTCATTCTTCTATACTTTTTCTTTCTCATTCAAACTGTAGTTGTAAAAAGAATTTAAAAAGAAAATCTTTAGGGTTGTTGCCCTAGATTTTGTAATCTGAGGTGGTTTTCTGTTATTAAATAAGGCAAATTATACAGCAAATATATGTTTCAAAATTACGCATGATAAACATTTTATCACGGTACCCCATTGAACGCGCAGGTGGAGAACGTAACTCTTTTTTAATTATTATAATCATAACCCCAACAATATCAGCTACAATTATCCTTGGCACCATGCTTTTGTACATTTGCTCGTGTCTTCGTAGAAGCAGAGCAAGGAGGAGGTTTGAAGCCATGTTGAAAGGTAATTGTGAAGATAAAAATTTTCGTTACATGCCTTTCTCGCCCTGTGGTGTGCTTATCCTCGGCTACTTTGAATTTTGTAGTTGATTATGAAATCACAAACGTGGAATCCTTGCATTTTAGTTTTAGTATCATAGAAGAGGCCACAAGTAAGTTCTCTTTAGCTAACAAGCTAGGAAGAGGTGGATTCGGTGAAGTCTACAAGGTAAGATTTATGTCTTATCACTTGAAATTTCTTAACGTCACGATTTATCAACCCTCCAACTTTTAATGTAATTAATTTCGAAGGGTACACTACTTAACGGACAAGAAATAGCTGTGAAGAGGCTGTCAAGAAACTCTGCACAAGGAACAGAGGAATTTAAGAATGAGGTCCTGTCGCTAGCCAAGCTTCAGCACAGAAACCTTGTGAGGCTGCTAGGATTTTGCCTGGAAGGGGACGAAAAGATACTCTTCTATGAATACGTACCCAACAGAAGCCTCGATTTCTTCCTATTCGGTAAACCTTCTCTGGCTTTTTAAAGTCATCTTAATATCGTTGTTATAAATGCACTAATTTACTTAACAGTCAATTACATGATCCACTTTTATTATTATCTTAATTAATATAAAATAATTATTCTTACACAATAATAAATAATTCATGATATAAAGTAATTTAATCTACATCAACTAGAATGACTATGAAAAACCAAAATTATAGTCTAGATGATAAATAAAGACTAAATCTTGCTCGGAAGAATAGAGTCTATTGGAACGTAGCCTCCTGATTGAACACATTAAGAAAATAGTAGATAGAATGACAAACATAAGAAAAGAAAAATTATTCTCATATGTCAATTAGGGACTGCACCTATTAATAAAACCTAATTACCAATTTAGCCTATCATTAATTTGTTAATTATACACCAAGAATTTTACACATATTTAATATTAATCCCCACACTTTTACATTAGATGATATAGACCCTCAAATAAAATTAGATCGCTTTAATTAAGTCCTTAAATTTTATGATAGATATATGTATATAATTTTTTACTACAATACATGTATATCTACATGTTCCTATGCATTTGTAATTATATATTGCACATGGTGCATAGTCCAAATTTCTATATGCTCACATTACAAAGCCACTAATCATATGCAAATCTCTATAAACAATTCTTTATGTGCACAAAAGAAAAGATATGTCATCTAAATTGATCCCGTCCATTTGTTTCACTAACATAAGAATCGAAAGGGAAATCGTTACTATTTTGCAACTAAACCCACAATGATCTGATATATCAATTCAACTAAATGATATAGATCAGGTCCGAATGTGTGGCATGAAATGTGATCTACACATGTACATTTTCAATTGATCCAACCTTAACCAAATGAGATCAAATTTTAGAGTAAACTGTAGAAAAATAAAAAAGAGTACAGTATTAAGCACAAAGAACATAACATAAACTCCCACAAAATCAAATGGCATCAAATGTAAAAAGGCCTAAATGAGTGATATGCTCATGAAAGGCCTTAGCGTCAATACCTTAGTGCATGGATCTACAATCATGGAGTTTCTTCCTATAAGCTCAGTATTGACAAAACTACTATCAACTCTTTCTTTCATAACGAGGAACTTAACGTCTATATGTTTAGATCTAGAAAAGTTCCTATTGCTATTAGATACAAGACTGCTACTCTAAAGTCACATCCAAAAAATTTAGCCTCCATAGTGAAAGTTGTAATGAGCTTTTGCTTGGCACTCTTTCAAGAAATTACACATTCGACTAACAAAAATATATAACCAGATGTTGATTTATGATTATCTTGGCATCCAACAAAGTCAAAATTATAAAATTCAATGATCTTAAGTTTATCTATCCTGCTGTATGTGAGCACATAATCCTTAGTGTTTTGTAAAACATTTGAAGACCTTTTTTGTTGCTACCTAGTATTTTCTTCCCGGATTGCTTTGGTATCTGTTCAGCATTCTAACAACTTAGGTAAGGTCAGGATCAGTGCAGACCTACACATACAACAAACTACCTACCATCGATGCGTAAGGCATATTCTGCATAAACTTGGATTCTATTTCATCATATGGACACTACTTTAGGCTAAATTTATCTTCTTTAGCACAAAGATATCATTAGGTATATAATTTTGTTTGCCAAATCGAAGTTGAAAATCTAAAAGGATGTGATTTTGCAAAAATCTCGTTCTGTCGCAATTGCTTTAAATTGTTTTTGTCAGTTGTTTAATATAACATAATTGTGTCAGCAACTGTTAATTTTTTAACACAAACGAAAAGAAAAAAATTAAACATGAAATAAATAAATCAACACCTGAGATTAGGTAATGTAGTTCGGCACACCTTGCTTACATCTACTGGATCCTCACCCAGCTTAATCACTTTCATCGAAGAACATTAGTTTTATACAAGGATTTACTAAGCTGACACCACTCAACTCGTAATACTATCCACTCGTTCTAACTTCCGATAAAAGTATTTCACTCCCAATAATACGACTATATTATGTTAACTTTAACAGAAGATTTTCACAACAATGTTCGATAATAAAGATGATAATTGAACAATTCAAGTGATTGAAACAATAAAAACATAAACAACGACAACACTTGAGATAGAAAACAACTCCTCTAACAATAGAGCTTCGTCAAAGAAAGAATAGGAAATTGTCCACCAAGAAATTTACTATGAACCTTCGATATTGTCACTGAAACATCTCATGCACAATAGCTACGAAAACTCAACAAAACAACAAATGTTTCATCACCAAAACATTAAACCAATAGAGTTGTAAAAACACACGTAAACTGATAGAGTTTTTCACAACCAAAACAACAACAAATACAACTTGGATAAATCACATAATCTAAGGGAAAATGTAGCTACCAGATATGGATAGAATCCTTGTAAAATTAGGCAATAGGTAGAGAAAATACAGTTGTCCTATATATAGATGAAATTACTGAAAATCTCTAACTACCTTAGATAGGTAGGATTACCGAAATAGGCTATCAAAAAGAGTCCAAAAATTTACATCTTATCTTAATCAAGATGTGGTGATTTTATTCCAATTAAATCCTATCATGACTAGAACTTTATCCCAAATAAACCTTATCTTCAAAAAAATCCCATATAAGGTAGAATACTTGTGATAACGAAATTCTACAAATAACTAATAATGTCTAGTTACAAATAATGCTCACAATAAATTAAGATATCTTAACATATATCTTAACAATGTCTCCCTTTTGGCATTATTTGTCACAGATTAAAACTCTCCCTTAAGAAGATAATTGAACGCATATCATCAAGTGCACATAATACATAGGAACTCCCCCTTTATCGAACATCAAGTTACAAATAACTTTCAGATGACATCAACTTCATGTAACACAAGTTCGATAAGTTCACGTATGCAATTGTCAAATAACCAAAGCAACAATAGTCTCAAATCAATAAAACAACCATCAATCATCATCCGTTCTCCCCCTTGGGACAAAAAGAAGTCAAAAAGTATAATGCAATCAATCTCATCAAATAAGGAGGCATAAAAATTAGCAATAGGTGCAACGAAAGAATTATAAACACATAATACAGCACCAGAAGGTCAAGATGACAATTTGCCACCAGTCAAAACATTAACCAACATATCATTACTCATATCAAAGCCATTCGCATACGATTAATAAAATTCATAAATCTTAAAAAATCATTCAACAAATCAAAATAAAACTTAATCAATCTCCCCATCATATTAACCATATGAAAAAATAAAGTTGTATCATCCGACACTCTCTTATCCAAATTAAAATAAAATTCCCACAATAACTTAACATCAAAATGTTGTGGTAATAAGGAAGCATGCAACGAATTCTCCTTAATCAACAAAGCATACAAATACAATTGTTTACACTCAGCTAAATTTATAAGATGATCAGGAACAAACTCGGTTAAAGTGAGAGTATCCCATCATTGTTAGGTTGAGCGGGTAGACCATTAATAAATAAAGTTTTCATTTGAGCCGTGATTGCATCATTGTCAATAAGGGAATTTGCAAAAGAAACCTTTGCAGGTCTCTTAACTCAAATTAAAACATCTCTTCTGAAGATGCTTAAAAGCATCCATGGCATCTGAATGAGAAGAAAATTCCAAAAAGGAAAATCCATGATTCATGCCAAAATGTAAAAATGCAAATCCTTTGTTTTTCTTGGTTTTGGGGTTCATCATGAACATAACTTCTGTAACCTCACCAACTTGATTGAAAACTCTCCATAGATCATCCTTAGTAGCATCCTTATCTAAACTGTCAACCATAATATTTTCATAAATATCCAACCCTAGTGAAAGCATATTGCCCTAACTCATACAGCCCACGATGTAGAGAGAAACCAAGATAAAACTTGAAAAACCCAAATCGTAGAAAATCTGAATCTTCCTACAGATCTCTAACCAAGCATCAACATTTTCTTGACATAACTCCATAAACCAAAATCCAAAAGTAGAATTATCAAATCATCAAGCAAAGCCTTATTTTCACAACAAATTTACACCTAATCCCAAGAAAACCCATAAATTAAAAGCTTAAAAAGTCTAGATGTTAACTCCTTCAAGCCTTCTTTTTTTTAATAATCAACATCGATATACTTCAAAAATGTAAAGCACACAGTCCCTATGGCCTAAAACCTGACCTTATTCCTGGTCACATTAATCCTATCATCAGATGTCTGGTTGGTTCCTTTCTTCTAAGCAACCAACTAATTAACAGTTTCTTTACCAGCAACAACTAATTGCGAATCTGGGCAGTTTTTGTTTTTCGCTTCTTTGAATCTTTGTGCTAGTTCATAAACTTGGTTTTGAAGATTTTCCTCTATCACTTTATCAATCATTTTATGCCATCGAGTTAGATTATCATATGTGGCTACATTGCAAGAAGTAATAGCCTGTATTATATAGCAATTTTTCCAATCTTTTGCCACTCACTAAACATTCTCCTTGTTCGATTAACACCCTATATTCATCACTGGTGAATTTAACCAATAATCCATCATCACAAAGTTGACTAATACTTACCAATTTGGCTTTTAACTAATCAACGTGAAGCATGTTTTTGAAGTGTGGCAGTATATCCACGCAAAGAGTCCCTCTTTTAATAACCGTGGCCTTCTTTTCATGTACAAAAGTAACGTGGCCATCCATACAACTTTGATAATCCATCAAGTAGCTTCTTTCACTTATCATATGATGTGAACACCCACTGTCAAAATACCATCAATTATGAGGAGTGCTATGCATTGATTTAAGAACCATAAGTGCTTGTAATTGGTTATTTCTAACCCAAATCTCGTTTGATGGCTTCTCCTACTGAAAGTTCTTCCAAGAACATTTGAATTTTTTGTTTTGAACATTATAGAATAACATTTGTTGCAGCTCGTAATAATTTGGCCTTATGTGACCCTTTACACCACAAAAGTGACATGTAGGCACAAACTTTCTACTTCTTTTTGGTATTTCTCCTTACTTACTTGATCTTGCTTCTTTGATAAATCTAACTTCACCATTATGCTCATTATTCAACTTGGAACATTCATCTTTATAACCAACACCTTGAAAATCCCCTTTGTTTTTACCAATTTCTAGTAATTGATCTAGCTTCTCAGTACCACCATTCAACATTCTTATTCCTTTTTTGGTATTGATCAGCTTTAGCTTTATTTCATCAAGTTCATCTATTATTAATAACAACTTCCTCTCTAGATCTTGAATGAAATCCTTTATGGTTGAATTCTCCTTATTTAGCTTCTCGTTTTGCTTACACTTTTTTACCCATTTGGCACATATTAATTTATAGACCTTGTAGATGTCTTCCTTTTTGAATTCTGAGTTATTGTCATCACTGTCACAATCTGAATTTGAGTTTAGAAATGAAACATTTGTATTTTAATCATCAGTTTCTTCACTAGTTGCTACTAAGAAAGCAATTAGAACTTTGATGTTTAAAGCAACCAATGCAGCTTGATTACTCATAATCTCTTCTTCTTTTCCACACCCACTTTTATATTCATTTTCACTCCAAGTGCTAGTGTAGGACTTCCCTTTTCCCTTTTAAGAGTGTTAGCACATTCTACTTGCATATATTTGAAACCTTGACACTCATAACATTGTATCTTATTTGCTTTTGCTTGTTGTTTGAAGTTATTATTGGATAAACTCCCATTATTCTCTCTAAACTCAAGTCTATCTTTATCCACCTTTTTTAGCCATTTGTTGAAATTTCTTATTAGTAACACCATATCATCATTTTCATTAGAGTCTTCTCTTGAATCCTTCGCAACTTTTTCCAACCTTAATTTGCAATGCCAATCCTCTATTCTAATCTAATTTGTCTCTCAACAAATTCATCTCAAATTTGGTAAGAATCCTAATTACCTTATCCAAAGATAATTCATTGATATTATGGGCTTCTTCAATGGCTGAAATTTTCGATATAAATCTAGGAAATAGTGATTTCAATGTCTTCTTGACAAGTTTCATATCTGAATATTTTTTCTAAGTTGATGTGCTTGGTTAGCAATATCATGTAATCTCTCATGGAATTCTCCAATAGTATCGCTTTCATCCATCTTTAACTTTTCAAATCTAGCAGCCAACATATGAAGTTTCGAAGCTATTATAGATTTTGATCCCTCATGTATTATTTGTAGAGTGTCCAATGCTTCTTTTGTCGATTTATAGGCTAATATCATATTCAATTGTCCATTATCCACAACACTGAAAATTGCATGTATTGCTAGAGAGTTATCAAGTGTTTCCTTTTTTTTCAGCCCTTGTCCATTCAGATGGATCTTTAGGTACAACTTTATTCTTTTCATCAATAGTCATTGGATGTGTCTAGCCATTCAAAACCAAATTCCACGTTTTGCTTCCTTATGTTTGAACAAATACTCTCGTCCAGATTTTCAAACAAAATAATGTGAACTATCCTTACAATGGTGGCCTAGTCATTGATACCCTTTCTCTTGTAGCCATAATTGCGAAACACAAATCTGCACTAACTTGACGTACCAAGTTCTAATTTGACAACCTCTCTCTGATACCAATTGAAAACTCCGAAAGGATGTGGTTTTACAAAAATCTAGTTCTATCGCAGTTGCTTTGAATTGTATCTATCGGTTGCTTGATATAAAGCAACTGTGTCAACAACTGTTAATTTTTTAACACAAACGAAAATAGAAAAATTAAACATGAAATAAACAAATCAATACCTGAGATTAGATAATACATTTCAGCACACATTATCTATATCTACGAAGCCCTCACCTAGTTTAATCATTTTCACTAAAAAGCAATAGTTTTATACAAGGCATTATTGAGTCGATACTACTCAAATCTTGACACTATCCACTCGTTCTCACACCTGTGAACGTATTTCACTCTTAATAATATGACTACATCATGCTAACCTTAGCAGAAGATTTTCACAAAAATGTTTAATAATAAATATGATAATTGAGTAAATCAAGTGATTGAAACAATAAAGAGATAAACAATAACAACACTTGAGATAGTAAATAACTCCCCTAAAATTGTAACTTCGTCAACAACAGAAAAGGAAGTTGTCCACCAAGAAATTTGTTGTGAACCTTCGATATTGTTACTAAAACATCCTACGCGTAGCAGCCATGAAAACTTAACAAAACAATACACTTTTCATCACCGAAATGTTAAACTAATGGAGCTACAAAAATACACAAAAATTGGAGTTTTTCACCACCAAAAATAACAACAAAGGTAACCTGGAAAAATCACAAAACTAATGAAAAATGCAACTGCCAAATGTGGATAGAATCGCCATAAAATAAAGCAATACGTAGAGAAAATACAATTGCCCATTATATAGATGAAAATACTGAAAATCTCTAGTTGCCTTAGATAGATAGGATTACCGAAATAGGCTATCAAGAAGAGTCCAAAAATTCACATCTTTTCTTAATCAAGATATGGTGATTTTATTCCAATTAAATCCTATCATAACTAGGATTTTATCCCAAATAAACCTTATCTTCAAAGAATCCCACATAAGGTAGAATACTAGCCATAATGAAATTTCACAAATAACCAAAGGTGGACAATTACAAATATTGCTCAAAATAAATTAATGAAGATATCTTAACATAAGCAATATCTTTTGGATGTAACCTTTATATGATAATCCTAGAATTTAATATGAACAATGACAATAAATTTGGATCCCTTCTATGAAGGACATTTTACCAAGATTTTTATTTAAAATTGCTCCAAAAGAAATATCTTAGTTTCCCAAAGCAATTCCACATCACTACTGACAACCAAAATATCATCCACATATAGGACCAAGAAAATGAATCTACTCATACTGAACTTATAGTACACACAATCTTTAACAATGTACAAAGAGGGCTTTGAAATATACAACTTTGAAGAAGACCTTGAGGTCAGATTCTATCTTCTAAAGGGTCAAAAATGAGACAGAAGATATGTACAAATGAAAACCAGACTAATGGAAAAAGACAAAAGAAGTGAGAAAATTGCTATAACTTTCCCTATAGATATAGGATTAAGGTGTTCTTTATATGGTTCGAAAGAGGATTTTAAGATCTACAACTTTCATGAAGACCTATAAGACAAATTCTATCTTCTGGAGGGTCAAAAATGGAACAGAAAATAGGTATAGATGAAAAATAAACTAATAGAAAAAGTCCAAAAAAATGAGAAAATTGCTATAACGTTCCCTACAGATATCGAATTAAGGTATTCTTTATATGGTTCGAAATAGCACTTCAAGATCTACAACTTTCATGAAGACCTCAAAGATAGATTCTATCTTCTGAAGGGTCTAAAATGGAATAGAAGATAGGTATAAGGCACACTAATGGAAAAAGACAGAAGAAGTGAAAAAAAAAAGACAAAAGAAGTGGGAAAATTGCTATAACTTTCCCTACAAATATCGGATTAAGGTGTTCTTTATATGATTCAAAATATGACTTCAAGATCTACAACTTTCATGAAGACCTAGAAGACAGATTCTATCTTCTAAAGGGTCTAAAATGAAACAGAAGATAGGTACAAAGCAGACTAATGGAAAAAGACAAAAGAAGTGGAAGAAAGATAGAAGAAGTGGAAAAAAGACAGAAGAAGTGAAAAAATTGCTATAACTTTCCCTACAGATATCATATTAAGGTTCTTTTTATATGGTTAGAAAGAGGACTTCAAGATCTACAACTTTCATGAAGAACTTAAAGACATATTCTATCTTCTGAAGGGTCTAAAATGGAACAAAAGATAGGTACAAAGCAGATAAATGGCAAAAGACAGAAGAAGTGGAAAAAAGACAAAAGAAGTGGGAAAATTGCTATAACTTTCCCTACAGATATCAGATTAAGATGTTCTTTATATGGTTGGAAAGAGGACTTCAAGATCTACAACTTTCATGAGACCTTGAAGACAAATTTTATCTTCTGAAGGGTCTAAAATGGAATACAAGATAGGTACAAAGCAGACTAATGGAAGAAAAACAGAAGAAGTGAAAAAAAGATAGAAGAAGTGGGAAAATTGCTATAACATTCCATAAAGATATCGGATTAAGATGTTTTTTATATGGTTCATAAGAGGACTTTAAGATCTATAACTTTCATAAAGACCTCGAAGAAAGATTCTATTTTCAGAAGGGTCTAAAATGGAACAGAAGATAGGTACAAAGAAGATTATTGGAAAAAAATAGAAGAAGTGGAAAAAAGACAGAAGAAGTGGGAAAATTACTATAACTTTCCCTAAAGATATCGGATTAAGGTGTTCTTTATATGGTTCGAAAGAGGACTTCAAGATCT